>LR749667.1:1596630-2030176 GCA_902729485.2 Mus minutoides | reverse complement strand
ATATATATATATATATATATATATATATATATATATATATATATATATATATAGTCTCCTGCAGGAAAAATTACAGGGTCTGTGGATTTTGAAGATATCTTAGTGGTAGTATGTTAAATTAGAATTGAAGAGGCACTGGGTTGAATCACCAGGACCCATTTATCCTTCACTCTAAAAACAGAAATATTGATGTAGTATGTAAAATATAGAAGTGGTGGTTATCAGGTTTGAAAGACACTGAAGCATATTGTTATAAAAGAATAACAGATCCATAGTGCATAGAGACTTGTTTGACATGAATGTAGAACTATTATTACTTGTTTGTTATATCAAGCTCCCCTATAATTATTTTAAGAAGAAAAATAATTACATATAAAGGTTTATTTTCCATTAATCACTATTTAATGCATTCTAGAAATCACAGTTACTTTTACATTGCTGTGATGTCATTGTGTCTACCATGACCAGAACAACTTTATTTCGTGCTTACAGTTTTAGAGCATTGAAATAATCATGTACATCAAGGGGAGGAGTATGGCAATAAGCAGGCAGGCATAGCCATGGAGTATTAGCTGAGAGCTAATGTCTTGAGACACAACCAAGAGGCTGAAAGAGGTAGCTGAAAAATGGCATCGACATTCAAAACATCAAAGTCCATTTCCAGTGGCAAAATTCCACCAATAAGGAAGGGCATACCACCTAATCCTCTTCAAATAGTTTCACTAACTGGGGACCAAGTATTCAAATCTATGAAGCTGCGGAGGCCATACTCACTTAAACCTCAACACTTACTTGGTCAAATGAACTCTGATGAAAATCCATTCACATAATGGATATGGACACTATTCTAAAATACTATATTCCTTTAGTGAAATAATTATTAGTTTCACCGTTACTCGCAGCAGTTGGAGATAACCTCAATTTCTATTTAAACTGCACTAACCATCTGAGAACTCTGAAAATATTTAGAAAGGTAACAAGAATGTGGGGTATTCTATTGTTTTGTTGCCTTCAGGTTAGAACAAAGTAGATAAAGGGTGAAAAATAAATGGTTCTGGAGCTAAACCGTAATAGTAATTTACTTACCTCACTGTTCAAGGTGCAGAGTCTTATCTGCAGATATAATGCTCAACCTTCTAATTAAATACACAAAAAATATAAATTGAACTGTAATACTAAATTTTAAGCTGCATTTCAATCTTATACGTACATAGCAGATGGCCTAGTTGGCCATCATTGGGAAGAGAGGCCCCTTGGTCATACAAACTATATATGCCCCAGTACAGAGGAAAGCCAGGGGCAAGATGTGGGAGTGGGTGGGTAGGGGCGCAGAGCGTGGGATCGGGCGGGTATAGGGGACTTTTGGGATAGCATTTGAAATGTAAATGAAGAAAATATCTAATAAAAATTGGAAAAAAAATTTTAAATGTCTGGAGGGACATGGCCATGTTATAATCTGAACACTGGTATTTTCTTTCTTTCTAACAATAAAGTGTTTGTTAACTGAAGATCAGACCTTCTTAAAGACATTTTCACTGTAAAATTCATCTTCAAGTTGATCTGATGTCAAGATTACTAGCCTATCCTATTTGATAAAGTACAGGTCAACAATGTTTCTCTGCTGAGAGCTTGCTCTGTACTCTTACTCTTGACACTTATTAGGAAACTAAGATCTGTTGTGTGTGAAGGGCACTTCTAGCTTATAAAATTGAATAAATTTTAATTGATTAATTATTTCAGAAAAAATGTGAAAAAGAATCTCAGTAAATGGGCAAACAATTCCTGATGAGTTCAGAATGCTTTTGTGAAAGAAGTCCTAAAGAAACAAGAATGAGGCATATCATATGTCAAGATAATACAATATATGTGACCAATCTACATTCTACACGTACTAAATAGGAACAAATTGAGTTCAATGACATGGATACATGTTAGACCAGAACTTAAGCAAACACTTACTGTATGGATGATCTTGAGTGTGTGTATAAGCCCAATGAGTAAAGCCTATATCTTTGGCTCCCTTTCCTTCACCTTGAATAAAAAAAAAAAAAAATCTGATTTTTTAAAAGATTTATTTATTTAATGTATATGAACATCCTGTTGCTGACACACTAGAAGAGGGCATTGGATCCAATTACAGATGGTTGTGAGCCACCATGTGGTTGCTGGGCATGGAACTCATGATCTCTGGAAGAGCAGACAGTGCTCTTAACCACTGAGTCATCTCTCCAGCCCCAAAATCTGATTTTTAATATACATTTACATCTTTGGGCATGCTTGGGAAAGAGCCTCTCTATTGCTTGGCCAAAACAAGAGTGTCTGGATTCCAAAAATATTGCTTCCAAATATATATCTAGACTGCTTTATAAAATGGTGAATACTTTATATAAGAAGTTAGTTAATTTAGCCCCATTCTGACCAAAGATGAGACATTTAAAAAAAAGTGCTAGTGAGAATTCTGACAATGTTCTGGGAATCTTGAGATGTTCTTTGTACTTGGAAGAGGTAAATTTGGTGTATTTTAAGGTTACTGTTTGTTTTCTGTCTCTTTCTCCTTTTTTTTTTTTTTTGAAAGAACGTGAAAAATAGATTAAAACAGAGACAACACATGAAACATATTTTGTTATGTTGTGTAAGATGTGGTGATAAGATTGAAAGCTGCATCTAGCTCCAGGCACCTTTGATAGCAAGCTGCCTTTCCAGATCTGTCACTAAGTGTCACCAGCGCTGGTTTCTTGGACAGAAGGGACAGATCTGAGTTCCGCCTGCCATGGGTTGCAATCACCTTTATTATCTGAGCTGTCCATCTGTGAGTGTGCTGTGTATTACTCTGTATGCTTTCCTCTCTAACTCCCCCAGTCCATTTCCAATACTGAAGGTGATGTAGGAACTGATAATGGAATGACCTTGAGGCCAAAAAATGTGGAGTGAGTAACGTTCAATAAAATGGACTATGACAGGTATTTCATAAAAGACGTTTGCGAACAGATGACTTCTTACAAAGAAAATAAACTAACATTGCTTTGTTGTTCGGGTGCCAAAGTGATTTGCTTTTCTCTGCTCTAGCAGCTTCTGATTGACTTTTTCTGTTGTGAAAAATGAGGGCGAGAAGAGAAAAAGATTGCTCTATGTGAGCCATTCAATAAAAAGGCAGACCATTAATTGTTATTTGTCTCATTTGGCTACTTCTGTTCATGCTAATACAAACATCTATTTGATTAAGTTTCAGGAATGACAGCCATCATACCAGCCTGTGCTGACTGAGCACATGCATGCTATCTATGCTACTATACCACATAGATTATCTAATTAACAGAGAAACTCTGAGGAGCATCAAAGACAGGAGGATTAAGGCAGCTGACTGAGAAACAGTAGACTAAAATTGAGAATAAATCAAAGCATCGTAACAAAACAAAGCATTTGTACTTTGTTGGGTTATTCCTTTTGAAATTATATTTTCTAGAGGGAACATAGCATCAAATTCTAATGAAAAAAAAAAAGCAGACTGAAATGAGGGAGAAATACAATGTCCAGAGAGTAAACACATGGGAATTATATCAAATACATAGGTGTTAGAATGTTATATCATAGAGTGGACAACATGGAGGCTGGAGCATACTACAGGAAATTTGACCCTTTGAAAAGATTTATCAATAAGTAAATTCAACTAACGGGGCTTGTAGGGAATGTGACCTTCAATTATCTCCTTGCAAACATATTTCAAGAGAGATTAAAACCAAAGTTTTGTGTGATTTTTGCAACTTGAAAAAGAAATGTAGTTGTACATCTGTATATCTCTATCTGTGGCTATAAATATATTCAACGATTGTAAGAATCCGGGAAGTTGCACCTGGGATGAAATTAAGCAATCACTCCTATAAGACATATATGTGAACATATAAGAAATAAGAAATCACTCATATAGGAAATATATGTTAGTCTGGCCTCGACAGTACCACCATGCCATTGCATATTAACTTAGGAAACTGAATAAACAATTTGAGGTCTCTGAGTGCATCTTCCTCATCAGAATGGTATTTAGACATTATTGTAGACATTTCTGTAGGATATTTAATAATGTAAAATGCATGAACTGTTTGGACAAGATTAGGAAACAATTGGTCTCACTCTCCCTCCCTCCTTTCGTGAGTGATATGAGAAAGGAGATTTTGAAAGCATTCGATAGGAGTCTAAATGATGAGTGTTATTTGAATATTTTGGATGAAAATAAGAGGAAAGGAGTTTCTACAGAAACAGCACCAAGAAAGTCCCAAGTGCTATGAATTTTTGTTGTACTCACTTCTCTTGTATAACCAACACAAAATGTGATATAAATGCCAGGCAGGAAATTAAATTGGAAATACAAATTGTGTCCACATTATAAAAAACTTTAACTGCCAGAGTATGAAAAAAGATATGTGATTGGAAATATAACAAAGAACTACCTTTTTTTAGAAAGTCATGGAATGATATGATCAAGTTGACTGTAACAGGATTAACCTTACAGCACCAAATATTCAGGGAAAGATTAGTGCGTATGGTCATTGAGGTATTATGAATGAAAGTGGAGAAAATCTGAGAACAACTCAAGAGGTTCATGGGCAAGACTTTGACAAGTAAATTTCCACTGAAAGAGTTAATGATAGAAGAGGGGAATGAGGAGTGCAGAAAGACTAAGTCTAGCTTGAGATCTAGGATGACAAAATAATGAAGGACTTTGCATCCATGTTTACTGGTCCTTGGATGCTTCTGCGATTTGGTGCAAAAGATTAAGATATCTACTATCAGAGTTGCTTTGCTATTTAGGTAACAATTTTTAAGTGAAATAGCCTTGATGTTACATAGTCTTAAAAACATTAATCTCAATGTTCTACATATCCAGTTGGGGTATTCATTGGAGCAGGATGTCATTCGCTATACCCTTTCAGAATGGATACAGAACCTTTACCACACCCAGCTGTGTTCTGCTTGCCTTTCTCAAACAAACATGGCAACAGGAAGCTCTGGCTAGATTTCAGCCACCTCTATCTTCTCCAGGAATTTCTCATGGAGAAGATCTGCTTTTCCTAAGTTCACATAGCCTTTAAAAGCACCCATGAGTGAGTGTACATGGAAATAATAACTTGTTAAATCCAAAGGCTCTGGGTTATATAACATATTTAAATATAGAGAACTTCAGGAAAACAAAACCCCAGACGAAAATTGTGTATCACATGGGTTCCCACAGCATGAGGACCACTAAAACAAAAAATGGAATTTATTTCAAAATCTGGGCTGATATACTGTGGACATGAGAATATTGATGTCATTCTGACCTTTGACAACAGTACTTCCATATGAAATGTTGCATTATATATTACAGCTTTATAAGTAGTCTCTAAAGTCCAGGTAGCAATGTTGCAGGTGACAAGATGCTCCTTATAGTATTTGACCTGTGTACATTTGCCCATTGAAAGTATTGTCACCAAATACTTTATGACTCAAGGTGTTCATACCACTCCAACTTCACAAAGGAACTAGTCAAGTCCATCATCCACACTGCCTAAAGGAAGTATCACTCTGTAACTGGTCCAAGGATTGAGAATAAGTAACTGTGAAGATCTCGGCCTATAATGGAGCAGCTATATCATTCTTTCCACCCCATATATCAAAGAACATCACAGAAAGAACAAAAGAGCCAGATGGGAGGAGTGTTCTGAAATACTGACTTCTAGATGTGACATAGCCAAAGCAATAATGAACTCCAGTCTATGGACCTACCTGTGCCAGCCACACACATAATCAAGCTAGTCAGAATTCAAGCATGAATGAAAGAAGACTAATGTAGTACATCTCTAGCTGTGGAGCTATTGTTAATCAATGGTAATTGGCTACTGGTAGGTTTCCCACTCAAAAATGGATGTTCCCAAGTAATATGCATATGAGAAATACTCATTTGATGCCATAGTATATATGCAATAAGAAATATGGAGTCAACATGAGGTTGTGTTGAGGGTAGCTAGAGTGAGTTGGAAGGGGCAGTGAGGGCATATATGAAGGTAATGCTTTGTTTACTCATGTAAAATTCTTAAAATCCAAGATACAATTTTTTGAAAATGAAATATTGCTATATTGTTCTAGCTAAAAGGCCATACTTTTACGAACTTGTATCTAAAAGTTTATTATAATATTTCTATTGTAATACCTCTCCTAAGACTTTGCTACTTAAGTCAATAGAATAAATGCAAAAAAATGTTTTTGTGGTTTGATTTCCAGTGATTCTTGGCTTGAAGTGAAAGATACTTGACTGCATTTCTGCAGTGCTGAATGATGATATACCTAACATGTTCCCATATGTTTTAGTCCCTTATGCTTAAGGATACCTCTTATGTATGTGCTCTGGGGGAAAAATGCCTTTTTTGTGGAAAAAAGCAGTAGTTTGTGCAATAGGTGAGATGTTGGAATTAAAAAGGAAAGAGTTGTATGCTGGATGCTACCTACATAAGATGTTCCCTTTATACATAAATGTATGTCTTTAGGATTCATTTTTAGGGTTTTCAAATAAAGGTTTCATCGTGGTGCCCACTTAGGCACTAGGTTTAGTGTGATTCTGTGCATGGGTCAGAACCTCCACTGCCTTAAAGAAGCAAATAACCAGAGGTAACCTTGAGAAGTACCCACAGCTCCTACATATCTGTTGTGGGTTCTGTCCTGACTGGATTCTCGTGTTCTCTCACTTCCTTGCCAATGGGCCAGACATAAAAGGAGACATCTGAGAGAATGGTTGTCATCTGATCAGGCTCTGCTCTTGGAGGTACAATCTTCACATATGTTCCTCTGGCCCAAGGCACTGGCAGTGACTAGGGTCAAAGATTTTCTACTCTTGTCTTAGGAGCCAACAGAGAGGGAAGGAAAATGGCCTCCACACAGATCCAGCTGGAAGCAAGCTTTAGAGCTCTGTTTAGGAGTGCAAGTGATAATTGACAAGTGATCTATACCCAGGTCATTGCTAAGCATAACACTTTTTTTTTTTCATTTTAAAATGCTGTTGAACTCATTCACAGTGATGCCAGGGAGACTTTTGAGATAAAGCATCTCATAATATTTTCTCAGCTTTAGAGTGAAAAACAATTAGAACTAAAATTTTGAGGCACTTGGCCATGCAACTACATGATCAAACATTTCCTTTTATGGTGGCCTCTTCTATCCTTGTAACAATTTCTCATACCTCCAGATAAGAGACTGAATGTCAAGAAAATAAAATTACAGGACAGGATTCTTCTGGTCAATCCTAAGCCCATATATGAGAGCATTACTATTGTTCCAATAACTGACCAAAGAGGGACACAGAAGGAGTACAGAGGGCACAGGGACATCAGAACAGCTGGGGACAGAATTCTTCCAGTCTCTGTGCACCCCAGACCTAAAGGTATCCCACTGCCCTCCATACTCAAATCCTGCCCAAGAGAGAGCTGGTCACCTGAGGAGTGCTGACCACCAAAGAAAGATCACAGACTCACAGGACCATAGGAGGGACAAACTCCAGTCAGAGACAGCAAGACAAACACCACAGATAACCAGATGATGAGAGACAAGCACAAGAACCTAAGCAACAGAAACCAAGGTTCCTTGTCATAATCAGAACGCAATCCTCCCACCACAGCAAGTCCCAATACTGCAACACACTAAAGAGAAAGATTCAGTTTTAAAATCACATCTCATGATAATGATAGAGGACTTTAAAAAGTACATAAATATCTCCCTTAAAGAAATACAGGAGATCACAAGTAAATAGGTGGAAGTCCTTAAAGAGGAAACACAAAAACCCCTTAAAGAATTACAGGAACACAAACAAACAGGTGAAGGAATTGAACAAAACCATCTAGGATCTAAAAATGGAAATAGAAACAGTAAAGAAATCACAAAGAGAGTCAACCCTGGAAATAGAAAACATAGAAAAGAGACCAGGAATCATAGATGCAAACATCACTAACAGTATACAAGAGATAGAAGAGAGAATTTCAGGGGAAGAAGATACCATAGAAAACACTGACACAACAGTCAAAGAGAATGCAAAATGCCAAAAGTTCCTAAGGCAAAACATCCAGGAAATCCAGAACACAATGAGAAAAACAACCCTAAGGATAATAGGGATAGAACAGAGTGAAGATTCCCAACTTAAAGGGCCAGTAAATATCTTCAACAAGATTATAGAAGAAAACTTGCCTAACCTAAAGAGATGGCCATGAACATACAAAAAGTCTACAGAACTTCAAATAGGTTGGACTTTAAAAGAAATTCCTCCCATCACAAAATAATAAAAACACCTAATGCACAAAACAAAGAAAGAATATCAAAAGAAATAAAGGGAAAAGGTCAAGTAACATAAAAAAGGCAGACCTATCAGAATTACACCAGACTTCTTACCAGAGAATCTAAAAGCCTAAAGATCCTGGGTAGATGTCATAAGACCACAGGAGAACACAAACGCCACCCCAGGCTATGATACCCAGCAAAACTCTCAATTACCATACATGGAAAAACTAAGATATTTCATGACAAAACCAAATTTACACAATATCTTCCAACAATTCCAGCCCTACAAAGGATAATAGATGGAAAACGCCAACACAAGGAGGGAAACTACACCCTAGAAAATACAGGAAAGTCATTTTCTTTCAACAAACCCAAAAGATGATAGCCACACACATATATAATTCCATATCTAACAACAAAAATAACAGGAAAAATATCACTTTTACTTAATATATGTTAACATCAGTGAACTAAATTCCCCAATTAAAAGACATGGATAACAGATTGGATACATAAACAGGACCCAGCTTCTTGCTGCATACAGAAATGCACCTCAGTGAAAAAAACAGATATTACCTCTGAGTAAAAGGCTGGAAAAAATATTCTAACCAAATGGTCCCAAGAAACAAGCTGGAGTAGCCATTTTAGTATCAAAGAAAATCAACTTTCAACCATAAGTTATCAAAAAAAGATGAGAAATGACACTTCATACTCATGAAAGGAAAAAATACCAAGATGAATTCTGAACATCTATGTCCCAAATGCAAAGGCACCCACATATATAAAAGGAACTTTACTAAAGCTCAAAACACACATTGCACCTCACACAATAATAGTGAGAGACTTCAACACCCCACTCTTAGCAATGGACAGAACAAAGAAACAAAAACTAAACAGAAACACAGTAAAACTAACAGAAGTGACAGGTCCCTTCTGGTCAATATGAACTAACCAACTCCCCTAGAGTTCGTGTCTCTAGCTGTGTATGTAGCAGAAGATGGCCTAGTTGGCCATCATTGGGAAGGGAGGCCCCTTGGCCTTGCAAACTTTATATGCCCCAGTACAGGGGAATGCCAGGGCCAAGAAGTGGGAGTGGGCAGGTAGGGGAGCAGGGTGAGGGATGGGGGAGGGTATAGGGGACTTTTGGGATAGCATTTGAAATGTAAATGAAGAAAATATCACATAAAAATTGGGGAAAAAAGAAAGATGGTATTAAATGGATTATTAAACTGAAAAAAAAAACTAACAGAGGTTATGAACCACATGGATTTAACAGATATATATAGAACATTTCATCCTAAAACAAAAGAATATGCCTTCTTCTAAGCACCTCATGATACATTCTCCAAAATTGACCATATAATCAGTCACAAAACAGTCCTCAACAGATACAAGAATATTGAAATAATCCCATGCATCTTATCAGATCACCACAAACTAAGGATGATCTTCAATACCAACAAAAACAACTGAAAGCTCACATACATATGGAAACTGTACAACTCCCTACTCAATGATGAATTGGTCAAGAAAGAGAGAGAGAGAGAGAGAGAGAGAGAGAGAGAGAGAGAGAGAGAGAGAAAAAAAAAAAAAAAAAAAAAAAAAAAAAAACAAGAAAAGAAAACAGTGCTAAGAGGAAAACTCAGAGCTCTTCAAAAAGAAACTGGAGCAAGCATACACTAGCAGCTTGAAAGCACACCTAAAAGCTCTAGAACAAAAGAAAGCAAATATACCCAAGAGGAGTAGAAGGTAGGAAATAATCAAACTCAGAGCTGAAATCAACCAAGTAGAAACACAAAGAACTATACAAAGTATAAGCAAAACCAGAAGCTGGTTCTTTGAGAAAATCAACAAGAAAGATGAATCCTTAGCCAGCAAAACCAGAGTACATAGAGACAGTATCCAAATTAATAAAATCACAGCTGAAAAGAGAAACGTAACAACAGAAACTGAGAAAATCCAAAAACTCATCAGATCCTACTACAAAAGCCTATACTCAACACAACTGGAAAACCTGGATGAAATGGACAATTTTCTAGATATACCAAGTACCAAAGTTAAATCAGGATTAGATAAACCATCTTAACAGTCCCATAACCCATAAAGAAATAGAAGTAGTCATCAAAAGCCTCCCAATCAAAAAGAGCACAAGACCATATGGTTTTACTGGAGAATTCTATCAGGCTTCAAAAAAGACCTAATGCCAATAATCTTAAAAGTATTCCACAAAATAGAAACCGAAAGAACACTACCCAATTCTTTCTATGAAGCCCCAGTTACATTCATATGTAAACCACACAAAGACCCAACAAAGAAAGAAAACTTCAGACCAATTTCCCTTATGAATATCAAAGCAAAAATATTCAATAAAATTCTCACAAACAGAATTCAAGAACACATCAAAACAATCATCCATAATGATCAAGCAGGTTTCATTCCAGGGATTCAGGGATGGTTCAATATATAGAAATCCATCATTGTAACCCACTATATAAACAAACTCAAAGAAAGAAACCCACATGATTTTCTCACTAGATGCTGAGAAAACATTTGACAAAATTCAATACCCTTTCATGATAAAAAGTCTTGGAAAGATTAAGAATTCAAAGCAGATATCTAAACATACTAAAAGCAATATACAGCAAACCAATTTCCAACATCAAACTAGATGGAGAGAAACTTAAAATAATCCTAATAAATCAGGGACTGGACAAGGCTTCCCACTCTCTACCTACCTATTCAATATAGTACTCAAAGTGCTAGCCAGAGCAATTAGACAACAAAAGGAAGTGAGATGGATACAAACTAGAAAGAAAGAAGTTAAAATATCATTATTTGCAGATGATATGGGAGTATAATTAAGTGACTCCCAAAATCCCATCAGAGAACTTCTAAACCTGATGAACAACTTCAGCAAAGTGGCTGAACATAAAATAAATGCAAACAAATCATTAGCCTTCTTCACTCAAAGGATAAACAGGCTGAGAAAGAAATTAGGCAAACCACCACTTCACAATAGTCACAAATATTATAAAATAACTTGGTATGACTCTAACCAAGCAAGTGAAAGATCTGTATGACAAGACCTTCATGTCTCTGGTATTGATAGAGAGACAGGCAGGTAGATCAATGTAATAGAATTGAAGACCCAGAAATGAACCTGCACACTCTTGGCCACTTGATCTTTGACAAAGGAGCCAAAAACATTCAGAGGAAAAAGGACAGCATTTCCAACAAATGGTGCTGGTTCAGCCAGCAGTCAGCATGTAGAAGAAAGCAAATAGACCCATTCTCACTTCCTTGTATAAAACCCAAGTCTAAGTGGATCAAGGACCTTCACATAAAAGCAGATACACTGAAACTAATAGAAGAGAAAGTGGGGAAGAGCCTCAAACACATGGGCACAGGGAAATTTTTCCAGAACATAACATCAATGGCTTATGCTCTAAGATCAAGAATCTACAAATGGGACCTTATAAAATTTCCAAGCTTCTGTAAGGCAAAGAACACTGTCAATAGGACAAAATGGCAACCAACAGATTAGGAAAAGATCTTTATCAATCCTATATCTGATAGAGGACTAATATCCAATTTACACAAAGAACTCAAGAAGTTAGACTCCAGAGAACCAAATAACGCTATTAAAAATGGGGTACAGAGCTAAACAAAGAATTCTCAACTGGTGAATATCAAATGGCCAAGAAGCAAATAAAGAAGTATTCAACATCCTTAGTCATCAGGGAAATGCAAATCAAAACAATCCTGAGACTCCATCTCACACCAATCAGAATGGCTAAGATCAAAACCTCAGGTGACAGCAGATGTTGGCAAGGTTTTAGAGAAAGAGGAACACTCTTCTATTGTTGGTGGTATTGCATGCTGGTACAAAACCACTCTGGAAATCAGTCTAGCAGTTCCTCATAAAATTGGACATAGTACTACCTGAGGACCAGCAATACCACTCCTGGGCATATACCCAAAAGATGCTCTAACATATAACAAGGACTCATGCTTCACTATGTTCATAGCAGAAGCTGGAAAGAACCCAGATGTGAGGCTATGCCAGGGCCTGGCAAATACAGAAGTGGATGTTCACAGTCATCTATTAGATGGATCACAGGGCCCCCAATGGAGGAGCTAGAGAAAATACCCAAGGAGCTGAAGGGGTCTGGAACCCTATAGGTGGAACAACAATATGAACTAACCAGTACCTCCAGAGCTCGTGTCTCTCGCTGCATATGTAGCAGAGGATGGCCTAGTCAGCCATCATTGGGAGAAGAGGCCCTTGGTCTTGCAAACTTTATATGCCTCAGTACAGGGGAATGGCAGGGCTAGGAAGTGGAAGTGGGTGGTTAGAGGAGCAGGGCGGGGGGAGGGTATAGGAAACTTTAAGGATAGCATTTGAATTGTAAATGAAGAAAATATCTAATAAAAATTGTTTAAATAATAAAAAATAAATAAAATTTTTTAAAAGAAAAGAAAATTAATTCCCCTGTATTCATTCATTGGTAATATGGATATTTTAATTTTTCTAGCATTTTAATATGAACTAAAAGTGCATCATATGACTTTGGGAGCATATGCAATAGTAAGGTAATGTACTGAAACAAATACATTTGATTGAAGAAGAAACCAATATCAAGATTATGTGAATGTCAGCTCCAGAGTCTAATGCTAGGAATTCTTCATGTATTCACAACAGGTCTGATTTCAAGAACAGTTTTCTCCAGTAAGCTGTTAGGTCTTTTAAAACACCTCTTAAATAAAAGGCATACTAAAATGTTTAAGATCAGGTAGAAGGTACTAGAAGGAAATGGGTATATTTGAAGTTAGCCAGATTTTTCTCTAAGATCCTAGATTTCCTTAGCTGAATAAACAAATAAAAGAAGAATTAAAATAATTATACTTTGTAAGGAATAAGTACAGAATATTGTTGGTTGGAGAGATGGCTCAGTGGTGGAGAGCACTGACTTTTCTTGCAGAGGACCTAAGTCTGAATCCCAGCACCCTCCTTGTAAGCACATATGGTGCACAAACATGCATTGTGAAAATATTAATAAGCATACAATAATTTTAAATGAAAAATTATTTGCTGATGAAGGGCAGTGACTCATTGGTAACAGTATTAACTGTGCAAGCATGAGGACCCCAGTTCAAATTTCCAACAAGTACCTTAAAAACTGCTGATGTGAATCAGGGAGGGAGGAGAGGCTGGGGTCATGGAGGGAAACTGTGGTCAGGTTATATTGTATGAAAGGATAATGTATTTTTAATATAATTATTAATTAATTCAAAAATATAGGCATGGCTGCAAGCCTTGCTTGCCTCATCTCTAATGGGGCAGGGCTGGGAGGGGTCCTGGGACTATCTGCCTGTTTCCTAGCTCCAGGTTGAGTTAGAGAAATATCTTAAGAGAATAAAATAGAGAGTTCATAAAGCTGGACATCAGATATTGTTCTCTGACTTCCTTTCTGTGCACAGGCACTCCAACCCTTACACACAACTGAGTATACACTACACAAAACTTCACACACATACACACACAAATCAGGAAAAGGGCAGTGCTTTATCAAAATTCTATCACTATTTCTAAACTAGATATTCAAAATATAGATACTAAATATAATACATACTTAAAAAGTAGAAACTGTGTCCATGAATAAGCAAGAAATAAAGTGCATTATTAATTTACTCTTTGGTGAATAGGTATAACAGCATTGAGATGTTTTTCATATATTTGTCCCATTAAATACCTGAACCCAAATCTTAACTTTAATTAAATTTTGGTATAAAAAGATGAAAACAAAATCATTTATTACATGATTAAACTTATTGTTAAGTATGTTCATGAAATTACACCTGGGATTTGCATCCAAATTTATTTTTGATTGCTTATTGTTAATATACAGGAGAGCCTCTTATATGTACATTAATTTTATATCATAGAACTTACTTAATTCTTTGTTCTAACAATTCTGGTAGTTTTGAAATATATGGGAAAAACCAGAAAATGTTATTCCTGCTTTCTAATTTAGCTATCCTTTATGTCACTTTTCTACCTTATTTCTCAAGCTGGATGTCAGTACCATGATGAGTGGTTGTGAAGAATGAGCTCCTAGCCCTAGTTTTATACTTGGAAAGAAAAGTTTCAACTTTTATCAGTTCTTATGATATTACACATCTACAGCCATTTCACAACTGTAATTGTTTTAACTCACAAACTTTATTATCCTAAAATAACTTATTTCTACACCAGAATTGTTGAGCATTTTATAACTAAATCTGATATTGTTCCTACATTGAAATCATCTCAATTTCTTTCTTCAGAGACTTGAAGTTCTTGTCATACAAATCTTTTACTTCCTTCGTAAGAGTCACACCAAGATATTTTATATTGTTAGTGACTATTGTGAAGGGTGATGTTTCCCTGATCTCTTTCTCAGCCAGTTTATCCTTTGTATAGAGAAAGGCCATNAATAGCGATAATTTGAGTTCTTCCTTTCCAATTTGTATCCCCTTGACCTCCTTTTGTTGTCGAATTTCTCTGGCTAGGACTTCAAGTACTATATTGAATAGGTAGGGAGAAAGTGGGCAGCCTTATCTGGTCCCTGATTTTAGTGGGATTGCTTCCAGTTTCTCTCCATTTAGTTTGATGTTGGCCACTGGTTTGCTGTAGATCGCTTTGATCATGTTTAGGTATGGGTCTTGAATTCCTGATCTTTCCAAGACCTTTATCATGAATGGGTGTTGGATTTTGTCAAATGCTTTCTCAGCATCTAAGGAGATGATCATGTGGTTTTTATCTTTGAGTTTGTTTATATAGTGTATTACGTTGATGGATTTCCGTATATTAAACCATCCCTGCATTCCTGGGATGAAGCCTACTTGGTCATGATGAATGATCGTTTTGATGTGTTCTTGGATTCGGTTGGCGAGAATTTTGTTGAGTATTTTGCGTCGATATTCATAAGGGAAATTAGTCTGAAGTTCTCTATCTTTGTTGTGTCTTTATGTGGTTTAGGTATCAGAGTAATTATGGCTTCATAGAATGAATTGGGTAGTGTACCTTCAGATTCAATTATGTTGAATAGTTTGAGAAGAACTGGAACTAGGTCTTCTTTGAAGGTCTGATAGAACTCTGCACTAAACCCATCTGGTCCTGGGCTTTTTTTGGTTGGGAGTCTATTAATGACTGCTTCTATTACTTCAGGAGATATAGGGCTGTTTAGGTCATTAATCTGATCCTGGTTTAACTTTGGAACTTGGTATCTGTCTAGAAAGTTATCCATTTCATCCAGATTTTCCAGTTTATTTTTTTAATATAACCTTTTGTAGAAGGATCTGATGGTGTTTTAGATTTCCTCAGGATCTGTTGTTATGTCTCCCTTTTCAATTCTGATTTTGTTGATTTGGATGCTATCCCTGTGCCCTCTAGTGAGTCTGGCCAAGGGTTTGTCTATCTTGTTGATTTTTTCAAAGAACCAGATCCTGGTTTGATTGATTCTTTGGAAGATCAAAATGTGGACACGTCACCTCTTCCTAGAATTAAGAACAAAGCACACATTGAAAGAGTTACAGAGATCATGTGTGAAGCTGAATCCAAAGGATGGACCCAATGACTGCGGCTGCCAGGGATCCATCCCACAATCAGCCACCAAACATAGACACTATAGCATATGCCAGAAAGATAGTGCTGAAAGGGCCCGGATATAGTTGTCTCGTGGGAGAATATACCAGTGCCAGGCAAACATGGAGGTGGATCCTCACAGTCAGCTATTAGATGGAACACAGGGTTCCCAAGGAAGGAGCTAGAGAAAGTACCCAAGGAGCTGAAGGGGTCTTCAACCCTATAGCTGGAAGAATAACATGAACTAACTAGTACCCCCTGAGCTCATGTCTCTAGCTGCATATATAGAAGAGGATGGCCTAGTTGGCCGTCATTGGGAAGAGAGGCCCCTTGGTCATGCAGACTTTATATGCCCCAGTACAGGGGAACACCAGGGCCAAGATGTGGGAGTGGGTGGGTAGGGGAGCAGGGCCGGGAGGGGGGAGGGTATAGGGAACTTGATGGATAACACTTGAAATGTAAATGAAAAAAATATCTAATAAATGTTGGGAAAAAAAGAAATCACCTCACAGTTAATAGCCTTGTTTCTAATATGGTGGAAAATTTCATTGACAAATTTGCACCCTGAAAATATACTTTATTTGGCCATTGTGTATTATCTCTTGAAAAATATGGTGAATCTTCTTCATTAATGTCTTCTGAGACATTTTGCACCTTTATTTACCAAGGTCATTGATTTATGATTTTCTTGTGTTTTCCTTATGGAGTTTTTGCAATAAGATAATGGTGACCTGAGAGAATGCATTTCAAAGTCATTCTCTCCTATATTTCAGAAGAGATTAAGAAGAATCACTGATAATCCATGCTCAAGTGTTTCATAGACATGATCTATGAAGCCATGCAGTCCTGGAATTTACTGTGCTGAAAGATTCTGACTATTGATTCATTCTCTGTGCTCACTTGTTAGCTTCTGGTTTTCTATTTCTTGTTGACTGAATTTTAGTAAGTTGTAATGCTTAGGAATTCATTCATTTTTCTGGGTCTCTAATTTTTGACAGGTACTTATTCAGTATGATAGTGTCACTGTCACTCAGTATATGTTCTTTCTCAGTAAAAGATCCCCGTTGCTTATTTCAGTTACAATTGTATTTATTCAATAGGTAGCCGGATTCCCAGGCAGATGTCAACAAATCTTGCTTCCAAAGAAACGTGTGTACATTTTGATTGGGAGTGTTTAGCTTGGCAATGATGAGAAAGAACACTTTAATCAATTGCTTTGTGCTATTTCAAATATAATAGCTTAAAGGGAAATTTGAATCTGCCTTCTCCGAAAGTAGTGTTTATGTAGAAACAGCTTGCTAGCTCATCATATCAAAATATCTTACTCTAGCAACACTTTAAAACATGCTGGGTGGGTAACCTCTGTAACCAAAGTTCTCACCTCCATCCTCAAATGAGTAGATGATGATAACTGCTGCATTCGTCCAGCTCTTTGAGGCATGCAAACCTCATGTAAAAAGACTATGCCCACAGCAATCAGACAGCATTAGAGTGAGTCTGTCTTGTGTTTGCCAGGGCCCTCATAAATTTCCTGAACCTTTTGGAGTCCGTTTCTTTGGCTATGAAACAATAGTAAAGCACAACCAGGCTCATATGTGTCTGCAAGAATAAAACTATGTTAATGTATCTCAAAATGATACAGTTAGGAAGTCTGCCCTCCACAAAGCATTGCTATATGTGACTCTGAGCTTCCACACACACTGAACACAGATTGCCCTTGTGCAAGCTATTGAGCCTCCTTAGAGTAAATTCTCTTATATGGAAAAGAAAGCATAGGCAAGTTTTATATCCCATTGGATACTAACGGGATTATTAACATAATTAAGTGAGATAATTCATATCAGGTACTTGTAACTCTTACATAATGATTTTGAAATATTGTTGCAACTATTTTAAATTTTTAATGTGTTTTGTTGAAGAAAATCTTTCATACAGTATATGTTGATCATGGTTTCCATCCCCCAATTCCACTCAGATCCCAACTCACACTCTCACCATATCCCAACTCACACAATTATACCCCTCCCCTGTTCTTTCTCTCATTCCCTCATTTTAAAACACACACATATACATTATCTACCAATCTATCTATCTACCTATCTATCTATCTATCTATCTATCTATCTATCTATCTATCTATCTATCTATCTATCTCCCCACAAAAATACACAAATGGTTGTCAAAATAAAAAGCTAAAAAGCAAAAGACAAATAAGGCAAAAAAGAGAAAAACACAAAAAAGAACAAAGACACAAAAAGGATAGAGAAATGTCACTGAGTTCATTTAGTCCTGACCCACTGATACTCCTGAACATGGAGGCTTCCCTGTCATGTGGTTAATAAACCCATTGAGTCTCCATCGGAGAAAACATATTTTTCCTTTGTCAACAGATAACAATAGCAGAAAGCTTCTTGGTTAGGGGTGGGAGACTATGTTTGCTTCCAACAATCGCTGTTGAAATCCTGTCTGTCTTAAACCTGTGTAAGTCTTGCATGGGCTGCTACAGTCACTGAGTTTTTGTGTGTATCTGTCCTGTTGTATCTAAGAGATACTAGCTTTTAGAATATTTGTGGTCTCCTCTTCTTCAGAGATTTCTGAGCCTTGAGGGGAGGGGTTTGAAGAAGACATCATATTTAGGACTGAATGTTTCAAAGTCTCTTACTCTCTGCACCTTGCCCAGTTGTAGATCTCTGTGTTAGTTCTCACCTACTACAAAAGGAAGATTCTCTGACTAGAACTGAGTGAGGTGCAGATCTATGGACATAACAGTTTGCCTTTATGAGTCATTTTATTGCTAAGTTATTTCAGCAGAATAATTGTATTATGTTATTTTTATAACTTATGAACTATGTGATAAACTATTAAATACCATGTTCATTTCATTATGTTTTTTTTCCCATAGTAAATTATAAAAAGTTCTCATGTTAGCCTTCTTCACCCAAATGTAGCACTCTAGAGGGCATAGCCAGCTTTTGCCAGCATGCTGCTTCACACAAAGAGAGAGGCTCCTATACACTTGATAGAGAGATGAATGGCTCAGAGATTGTAGGGGAGGAGTCAGCGGTGATGAAGAACATGTAATTCAGGGCATTTTGACACTTGTTGCATGTTTTTTATGAGTAGTCAGCCTCTGTGCCTCTGCTATAAAAAATACATGGTCTAGCTGGAAAGTAACACAGAAACAAGTCTTTTTTTTCTTCTTTTTTTTTATTATATATTTTCTTAATTTACATTTCAAATGCTATCCCAAAAGTTCCCTATACCCTCCCCCTACCCTGCTCCCCTACCCATCCACTCCCACTTCTTGGCCCTGGCATTCCCCTGTACTGGGACATATAAAGAAACAAGTCTTTCTCTAACATGAGACAGCTCAAGAATATTGCTTATTACTTTTACGGCCTGTCTTGGTCATGTGGGAGCTCTCTAAATATATGGCCCGAAGAAACACACACATCTCCTCACCCTTATAAAAGTACACCAAGCATGGAGGCCAATTGTCTCCCATCTCTGCTACCTACATAGTCTCAGCATATAGTACCTGGTAGAGTGACCAGCTTTCCAGTTTCTAAATTCTCCACATCTAAACTATGTGTCCCTGGGAGCTCTGATGGGTCCAGTTAGTTGATATTGCTGTTCTTCCTAATGAGGTCGCAATCCTCTTCAGCTCCACCAGTCCTTCCCCTAACCTTTCCACGGGGATCCCCAGGCTCAGTCCAATGTTTGGCTGTTAATTATCTGCATCTGTCTTAGTCAGGCACTTGCAGAGTTTCTCAGAGGACAACCATATCTGCAAGCTCCTGTCTGCAAGCTCTTCTTGGAATCAGCAATAGTGTCAGGTTTAGAGTCTATGCATGAAATGGGTCCCAAGATGAGAAGGTCTCTGGATGGCCTTTCCTTCAGTCTCAGCTCCATATGTCCCTGCATTTTACATGTCCCCCACTTTATACATAATACAGGACTATCTTGTCTAGCCTCAGTGGGAGAGGGTATGCTTGGACCTGTGGAGGACTGATGCCTCAGAGATGGGGTATGCTTAGAGGGATGAGGTGGAAGTGGGTGGGTGGGTGGGGAATCATCCTCTTAAATACAAAGGAGGGGATGGATTGGGGGTTCATGGAGAATGGACTGGGAAGGAGGATAACATTTAAAATGTAAATAATAAAATAATTAATAAAAATAAATTTAACAAAATATTTGCTGACTTTGGTAGTGCTGGTGTTTGCAAATTCCATTGATTCTACTTGAAAACCCCAAATTATATTCTAGTGAAATTTGTTACTATGAATATTTAAGAAATAAGTTCCCATCAGGGCATTCTTTACAGATTTAAGTCTTCTGTTATGTCTTGTTGTATCACTTGGAATAATCTCAGGTTTCTATCTTGTCCTACAAATGACTACATGATGTGTCTCTGGCTTCCATTGCTGATTCCTCAGTGTGCTTTTATCCAGCTACTCTATGGTCCCTACTGCTCCTCACAACTTGCAGACTCTCCTTAATCTTATCTGCCCGCCAGGACCTTGCAAGCTTCCTTTTTTCCTTTCTTTGAGATGCTTGCTCAAATGATACCTTAAAAGTTTCTGCTGTAAACCTTTATGTATAATGGCTATCCAAGTTACTTGTTTAGAGCGCTTTGGTTTTCTTTGGGAATCCCTTTTGTTCTGAATTTATTCGTGCATGCATTTTAGAAATCTGTGTGGAGTTTCTAAGCTACACACTGCATGTATGGTTTTTAGGGAGATCTTGAGGATGTAATGGTAAACAAACTAGATGCAGAAACTGTACTCAAAGAACTAAGTATCATAGGAAAATACATAGCAAAATAAGTCAGATTTAGGACAAATGTTGCATGTTTTCTGTTATTTGCAGATCGTAAATAGACCCAAAACCATTTATTCAAATTTAAATATTAATCAGAAACACACATGCAATAGGTATGTAAAATAAATAGAAAAAGGAGAATGGAAATAGGTTGAATATGAAAAAATATATGATCTGCCTGCATAAAAATGACTGTATGAAGCCATCACTATGAATAATAAATACATGCTAATAAACAAAATTATTTTAAAAGGAAATGATGGTTTAGTGTTCTGAATGTTGTAATGGGTCGGCAAAAATTGCACAGAGGCAAAAAATCTAGCTGGAAGTTGGGGAAATCTTTGAAAGTAATAGTTAATTAATGCTTTGAGATAAGGTGGATATTACTTCAGTGATATAAGATTAAAAAAAAAAGTCTCCAGAGTAATGAAGAAGGACACTCATGCATAAAACAGCCAGCTTCAATGGAGAAAAGGGTGAAACTAAAGAAGAGGTATTAGATCAAGTGAGGCGTGGGCAAGAAGTATAAGCAAACCATAGAACCTGATTTTGTTGCAGGAGCTGTATGGAGTTGGAAATGTTTTAATAGGATTTAATGAAACATGTTCAGTTGTTTGCTTACTGGTTTGTTTGATTACTTTAGATCCCTTTAATAATGGCCTACTAAATGAGCTAGTAAGAGTTATGACAGTCTGCAACAGTAATTGAGATAAACAACTATAAATTCCAAGCTGAGCAGCAGTGTAAAGAATGGAAAAAAGGAAGAAAAGACCTTCTGAGAGATGGCTGCTTGCACTCCTGTTCCTGTATATAAACATGGCATGTGAGTAAAGCAGAAATCAAGACCCTGCCCCCACTTCCAGTGGCAGTAACCAGAGTAGTCTATTGAGGTACAGTACGAAGGAAAGGTAAGTTAGTGGAGAAAGATGATGAGTTCTCTCATAGCACTAGTACAAGTTTTCCCAAAGGAGATAGACTAAAAAACCCTTCCTGTTTTTCTTACCAATCATAAAATATTGCATTACTTTTGATGTTTGATGACGTTGTTTCTTTGTACCTCGAAAAAATCTTCCCTGTGTTTAAATCAAAGCACAATGTATTAAGTATTTTCTAATTTCCTCATGGATGGGTTCTCTGGCGAATATTCAAGCTGTTTTAATAATTATAAAATTATAATTTCCACATGCACTCATACACACACACAGGCACACAGACTCACACATTCCAGTGACCTATCTGGGCTTCCAGATTTAGTGAAAAATAATGGAAATAGGATAACTGCACTCTGAACTAGAAGATATTACCATAGAATACACTCTGTTCACTTACTAATACTATGGCTATGATCAGTAGCACATCTACACAAAGACTAATATACAGTCAAAACTGCTTGCTATTATAATGTGTCCTGCTATTACTACTTCACACATTCCAATCTGCTTTCTCAGTAAACAGCATCTTAACCTCCATCTCTATCATCACTATAAATATAACTTACTGAGTAAATATGCCAGGACACACATACCCAACAAAGTTGGATGTTGTGGAATGAACATGTTACAGATGAGAAATCTGAGGTCTACCTCTGGAAGTTTTAATGGCAAGTGCCTGGCATCTGGCTTCAGCTCTAGATATGTCTGTATGATTTAGTATAATAATTGTCATTCCCCATGTGAATTATCATGTAAAGAAGGTATTACAGCTAATACTGTATGGAACTTTCCTGATTGCAGCGTCTTTTGCATATTAACACAATTGTTTAATTCTTCTGTGATATACATCTTAGCAAATTAGAGGAAAAGCAATGTTGATCTCAACCAGTTGAGGATATTAAATGCATTTCTCTGTGACAGAGCTTAGCATTGTTATCCATTTCTATATGACTTGGCTTAGCATTATTATGTATTTCTATATGACACAGCTTAGCATTATGGTGCATTGCTATAGGACATGGCTCAGCATTACTAAATGTTTGGCATTCACTCTGTGAGCTGTTGCTATTCACATGATCATCATTGTAAATTTTCATGACTGAAAGAAGACAAGGAAATAACTTGTTCAAAATCATAGTCAACCATCTACAAATGCTAGCAAAGTCAGGATGAAAACCTTTTTCTGGTTAGTCAGAGGGTTCAGTAATCTTTATGTCTTCATCTTAAAGAGTCTACTTCCTGGGCAATAAGTGACCACATATGGCAGTGGTCACTGAATGATGGAATCTAATGTTAGTTATTGTTTTGTTTCACTGACTTCCAGTTACATTATGGAGCTATAAAACCATATTAAATATATTTGAATATGGATGCATTTTGATATGAATTATGACAACAAGTAGCATGGAACTCACTGAAGCCCACTTAGCACATTCATATACTTATTAAACATGCCCATTTGTGAATCTGAGATGTAATTTACAGTGAAAGTTCACAAAGCTCTCAGCTTTGTGGAAAGGGCAGGCATCTGTCTTATAATAATTGGAATTCATAACACAATATACTACAGTTGTCCTGCATCTGTTAAAGGCCAAAAACTTATTAAAGCAAATTATAAATTACAGAAATTTCCTCTGAATAAAATCATCACTCAATAATATGAAACATCACTAGGAGAAAGTAGTTAAAGAATCAACAGTGGTACAGATGGCAGGAATCCATCGACATCTAGGCCCAGGCCACGCTACATATGACTTTAGATACGTCTAGTATTTTGGATTTTTATTGAGCAAATATTTATAAATATATAGCGTATGTCATGGAGTATGTTATTTACATGGAGACATCAACACACTCAGAGAATACATTTTCATACAGTCTCTGTTTTGGTGGTCATCAACTTTCAAATCACTTTGCATGGTTTTGCAATCTTCAGAATTTGACTAATAAAATTTATGCATAGAGACTTAGTTTATTGGCTCAATCTAGGCTGTATGTAAGTTAGAGAAACACTTGTGAAGTGCTGTAAAAATATACTGTGTGATTTCATTTTCTGTAATATAGGGAATGACCGTCTAATCCAGTGGTTTTTAACTGTCTTAATGCTGCTGTGGGTTTTTAATATAGTTTCTTGTATTGTGGTCACCCCCAACCATAAAATTGTTCTTGTTGCTGCTTCATAACTGTAATTTTGCAAATGTTATAAATCCTAATGATATGGATGATGGCCTTAAGCAACCACAGTGAAAGGGTCATTTGACTCCCAAAGGAGTCATGGCCCATAGGTTGAGAACCACTTGTCTAAGTTAATTCATAGGTTAATGGTTAGGACAAGATTATCTATACTTGGTGGTTGATAATTATAGATATTATCTATGGCAAATGTTCTAGTATGTGTTGCTTATCTAGTCATAGATAGCATTATCATTACACTTTATTAGAAGAGAAAACTGCAGCTAAGAATGTGATTGAGAGGACTCCTAGTCTGGAGATGGTCAGTTGTGTCCTTCCCAATTCCAACTTGTATTCTTGATGTTTATACAGTATATTTATACTGACCAGAGAACACTTTGGTGGAGATTTTAATCAAACTGCACAAATGTGGCAGTATGTTCTTCTGTCATTGTGGCAAGAGTTCTTTAAAAAGAACTTGTTTGGGCCTCAGTATAATGAGATGCAGTAGTTTTCTAAGGAGACCACACAGTACTATGAAAGGCCCTTCTGGGTACCAGGAACCCTGTATTCTAGCTACAATCATATCCATTACAGGTGTAATCTTTGCTGTTTCATACATTAACAAACTATTTTTCACCTCCCTTAAGATTATAAGATTTCAACTATTTGTATAGTCTAATCACTGAACATATAATTGTAGAAAGAAAAATAAGCTATCTGTATTTTAATTTGTTTTTTTTTAAACAGTGAAAGGAAGATAAAATTGACAGTGAAATATTACCCAAGAATCCAGAAATGTTTTCTGGAAACAATTCTTATTCAAGTGCAATTTCTGTAAGAAAAGGCACTTATATCATGAGAAAATCCAGCCAATGCTGTTTAAAATTAAATCTGTTTATTCAGTATTTGGTCCGCCACATTCTGAACCATTTTCTCAATAATATTTGTTTTTAGCATGTATTTTAAGACAGGTTATATTTTTGAGTGTTACCTAAGGTATGTTTGAGAAAGAAAGATAGAGACAGAGACAGAGACAGGGACAGAGACAGAGAGTGAGTCTGGAGGAACACTGTATATATGCTTTTTATAGAAGGAACATGAGTAAACATAACAGACAAAAACTGTTACCATAGTAGAATTTTAATTCTAGCATCTGGATTCACAGCCTAAAAGGAGAAAAATGGAATTTAAAAAAAGAAACCATATTACAGAAAAGTAAGAAATGATTGTACCACAAATAACAAGGAATGACAGATTTTAACTCCAGAATTGTAAGCTGGCTTAGACCAGATGGCTTAAAGGAGAATAGCAAGACCTCAAAGGATGTGTAGGACTTAATAGGTAGCTGGGTTTGCCTCAGATTTTAGAGTAGGGACAGTATTGTATGCAAGCTTACGACATAAAATTCTTTACAAAGTCGGAGCTAATGACCAAAGTCAAAGAACCAGGAGAAATATCAAGGGAAAAATGAGAGGAAAGAGGAAAGGCAAGTGATAACACTAAACATGGAAGAGCTTGTTTGAGCTGAACCTTGAAGTTCAGCTCAAAAGAAGGCATTTTAAATTGATTTAGAAGGCAATGAGAAAGCAATGGAGCAAGCGTGGCAGGAAGGCAGCTACTATGAAAATGTTCGGGGATGATTTGTTCTTAATAAAGCTCTGGAAGTCTCAGCTCCATTGTCCTCGGTACGGTCACAGATTTTGTTGGTTGGCAATTTTACATTAGCTTCCTAATTACTGATCACTCTCAGAGGATTTTTCTAGACAAACACACACCTGACTAAGGGAGAATTCAGATCATTTCCAATATTTGTGAACGCCCTCTGCTCCACCACTTCCCTCCTATACTGGGTGCCATGGTATTTTCCACATCATGAGGAAGGAACTATAGAAACTGGGGCATTGGCAATATGTTTGTTTTACAGCCATCCTTAATCTTGCTTTTGGCTCAAGTTTAGTATTTATTTCAGGATACAGTAGCATATGCTTTTGTACATGACTTTTGCGGAATGATTCCTGAGGTTTTAAAATTATTATACTGTACATTTTCCTACTATATAGGATCCTCCAAAGTCTTGTATTTTCCATAAATCCCATTCATTTGTCCTTATCCATAGCTTCACATTCCATCCTTTGTCTCTATGTTTAGTGGTAATCTTTGTTTTCAAAATGTTCAGAATTATAAAGGAGACCAGCAACTTCAGTGAAAGATGTCCACTGTAAAACTTAACACAGTGTGTGTGTGTGTGTGTGTGTGTGTGTGTGTGTGTGTGTGTGCCTAGCAACCTATTATAGCATGGCATTAGTAAGACATTTTGCAAGAGATGAAATCTCAGAGTTTGCAAGCAAATAGAGCAAGGGCAGACATTCAGGGTAGGGTGGGCATGTTGTCCAAAAGCACAGAGACCTAAGCAAAGAAGCTTGGTACTTCCTCTAAGACAAGAAGGAAGATCTATTGATATCGTTGAGTTTAGATATACTGGAGGAAATGACAAAAAAAAAAAATGGTTCAAGCATAAGTGCCCTGCCACAGTCCTCAGGAAAACCACATTCACCTCCGAGGAGCTTAGATTTCAGCCTCATGAAGAGGAGGAGACATTGAGTCGTTTTAACAGAAAGGGTAAGATTTGGAGTAGGCTGTTAGGACAATGGCACCTTCACTGCTACTCTTCTGCTGATCCTTTTATCCATTCTGTTCTCTCATCTGCAACTAAAGCTGGATCTCTCCAAGCTCAAGAATTCTCCCCATCGTGCAGCGTCTGGCTCTTGCTGATTGTGGAGCCTGCCGGGAGATCCCCAGATGCTGGTTGATTGGATTTCACTCCACTATGGTGCTTCCAAGTGACAGAAATTTTCTGAAAATTCTCCAATCTCCCCAAATTACTTAGTGTTATATATTTATTCCTGGCATCGTTGGACTCTAAATAACCCAGTTTTAAGATAGAATGCTTGGCACATGAAGTTCTGGTCATCAAGATTCAACAATTACTTTGATTGGCTCTTTTCAGAATGTTAGAAACTATCCCAACAGGGGAAAAATATAAGAATATGTCAGATGAAAAAAGGAGAAACTGCCTGAATGCTTTCTTGGAGTGCCACGTATCTTTCTGCACGCTGGAGACAGCTGGTTCCCCATATTATGGCGGAAAAATCTGTTTGAGGAGTAAAATACCAAGATGTACCCAAAGATAAAGAGGCCAAATGGTTATTTCAAGAAAAAATATTTATATATACTTGGATAAGATCCAGCAATTCTTCTAACAAAATAAGAGTTTATTGAAATACATTCCTCAAGCCTATCCTTGTTAATATTGCCAACAACATACTTAAGTAATCTTTGTATATGGAAGCATTGACATAGAATATTATATACATTGAGCATTCTCTGCATACTGTTTTCTACTTTAACATTATTCATTATTCCTTCTGTATATTTTGGTATTTGTAGAAAAAATAAAAGAATACTACTGGGAGTTCCTACATAAATCACAATTAATTCTCCTGTTAATAAACTCATACCTTTAATGTACATATTACAGTTAATGAACCAATAATGTTACATTTTTATTATCAATCTAATAAAGTTCAAATGTATTTATATTGACTTGGAATTGGCCTTATTTCTTTGCTTTTTAAATAGTATCAGTTTGTCTTAGATCATATCTGGGCTCTGTTGTATTTATTTATAAATGTCCCTGTTGGCTCCTTTAGGCTGTGGCAGTTTCTCAAACATGATAAAGTTTCACAGCCTTGAGGAGTGTGGGCCAGATAAGATATTTTATACAATGTCCCTCAGTTGAAATCTTGTTTTCTAGTTATTAGACTGACATTACAGATTTTGAAAATGTAAAACATGGAGAGAAAAGGCCATTTTCATTACGTCCACAGCATGCAACTTCAACTTTACTTATGTTGTTAAATTTGATTGCTCAAATAAGTGGTGTGTGTGTGTGTGTGTGTGTGTGTGTGTGTGTGTGTGTAGCCACCAGCACTTTATATACTGAGAAATTAAGAGCTTATATAAATATCTGCAATACCAATTCATTGTTAGATTCATTGCTATAGCCTATTTGTGGTTAAAGGAAAAATACCTGGTTTATCCTCTTTACATCCATCTACTCAAACACTCAATACCAAGTTATAGTATGTTCAGATCTATGGACCCTGTGACTATAGAAGCTTAGACAACCATTTCCACCTAAATCCATGTCCTCATGTCATGACCCAAAAAATAAAAGCCATGCCCTCCTTGGCTTTGTGAAGCAACTGTAGTAATAGGAGTCCAGTGATTACACTGAATTACACTCTTTACTCTCAGCTACATTTCTTAAACAGGATGAAAGCTGCAAAATCATACTGATTCACATGGCATAACTGTGTGTTGAGTAGGCTGTATTTGTCTTACAGATCATTGTTAGAATTTTTGCCTTTGTTTCTATTTGAAGTGAAAGGGGACTGGAGTGGTATGAATATGCTTAGCCCATGAAAAGAAGCACTATGAGGAGGTATGCCTTTATTGGAGGAGATGCAACCTTGTTAAAGGAAGTGTGCCCTTGTGGAGGAGGAATTTTGAGGATTAATACATATGCTCAATTCTGGTCAGTATGATCCAGAGTCTCTGCCTGGCTACCCGGAGAACATGGTCTCCCTCTGGCTGCCTTCAAATCAAACCGTAGAATTGTTGACACCATGTATTCTTCACGGTGTTATGCTTCCCACCATGATGATAATGGATTAAACCTCTGAGACTGTAAGTCAGCCACAATTAAATCATTGTCTTCATAAGAGCTGAGTATGTCATGGTGCCCCTTCACAGCAACTAAACCCTAACTAAGACA
Organism: Mus minutoides; assembly: GCA_902729485.2. NCBI lineage: Eukaryota > Metazoa > Chordata > Mammalia > Rodentia > Muridae > Mus > Mus minutoides. The sequence goes on along the minus strand of LR749667.1, from coordinate 2,001,489 downwards.
GGGACTGTGTGGAGAGTGGTGGGTAGACTCTGATGAGAAAATGAAAGATGAATCTCACTGATATACTTTGTTTTTTTATTAGATATTTACTTTATTTACATTTCAAATGTTGTCTTCTTTCCTAGTTTCCCCTCCGAAAAGCCTGGTCCTGGCATTCTCTACACTGGGGCATAGAGCCTTCAGAGAACCAAGGGGCTCTCCTCCCATTGATGATCAACTAGGCTATCCTCTGCTACATATGCAGCTGTAGCCATGAATCCCACCATGTGTACTCTTTGGTTGATGATTTAGCCCCTAGGAACTCTGGGGATTGTGGTTAGTTCATATTGTTGTTCTTCTTATAGTGCTGCTAACCCCTTCAGCCCCTTGGGTACTTTCTCTAGCTCCTTCATTAGGGATCCTGTGTTCAGACCAATGGTAGGCTACAAGAATCCACTTCTGTATTTGATAGGCACTGGTAAGGCCTCTCTGGAGACAGCTTTAACAAGCTTCTGTCAGTAAGGATTTTTTGGCATCCACAAAAGTGTCTGGGTTTGGTGATTGTATATGGGATGGATCCATGGGTAGGGCAGACTCTGGATGGTCCTTCTTTCTGTCTCTGCTCCACACTTTGTTTCTGTAACTCCTTCCATGGGTGTTCTGTTCCCCTTTCTAAGAAGGATCAATGTATCCATGCTTTGATCTTCCTTCTTCTTGAGTTTCATGTGGCTTTTAAATTGTATCTTGGATATTCTGATATCCACTAATATCCACTTATCAGTGAGTACATGCCATGTGTGTTCCTTTGTGATTGGGTTACCTTATTTAGTATATTTCCTAGTTCCCTCCATTGCCTAAGAATTTCATAAATTCATTATTTTTAATAACTGAGTAGTACTCCATTGTGTAAATGTAGAACATTTTCTGTATCCATTCCTCTGTTGAGAGGCATCTAGGTTCTTTTCAGCTCTTGGCTTTTATAAATAAGGCTGCTATGAACATAGTGGAGCATGTGTCTTTATTGCATGTTGGAGCATCTTCTGGATATATGCCCAGGAGTGGTATTTGTGGGTCCTCAGGTAGTATTATGTCCAATTTTCTGAGGAACCACCAAATTTATTTCGATAGTGGTTGTACCAGCTTGCAATCCCACCAGCAATGGAGGAGTGTTCCTCTTTCTCCACAACCTTGCCAGCATCTGTTGTCACCTGAGGTTTTTTTTTTCTTTTTTCTTTTTTCTTTCTTTTTTTTTTTCTGAGACAGGGTTTCTCTGTGTAGTCCTGGCTGTCCTGGAACTCACTCTGTAGACCAGGCTGGCCTCGAACTCAGAAATCCACCTGCCTCTGCCTCCCGAGTGCTGGGATTGTTTTGACCTTAGCCATTTTGATTGGTGTGAGGTGGAATCTCTGGGTTGTTTTGATTTCCATTTCCCTGATGACTAAGAACATTGAACATTTCTTTTTTTTTTTTTTTTTGACAATTAAGTTGATTTATTCAACTGTCTTAGGCATCTGCAATGGTGACTTCAACCTCAACTCCCAGCTCAATACTGATGGAAGTAATCTGCTTAACAATCTCAGAAGGACTATGTAAATCAATGAGTCACTTGTGGATCCTCATCTGGAAGCAATCCCATGTCTTGGAACCTTCACCACAGGTGTTTTTCTGGTAGTGATTCTCAGAGTCTTGGTAGGCATGCGCACAGGTCCTTTCACTTTCAGATTCTTTTCCTTGGCGCCTCTGATCAGGTCCACACAAACCTGCTCCAGCGACTTCACGTTGCAGCTGGTGAGCATGATTCGAATTCGGTGAATCGCCACTTCGGGCTTCACGGGCATCTTTCCGGTATCTTTAAATGCCGTGGCTGAGGCGATGCCATGGCTGAGGCGCGGCTTCCTGACCTACTTGTTCCTCAGCAGGAGCGAACAGCGGTGAGTCAGGACGGAGCAAGGTGGCCGAGCTCCATTGCGCGCACCGCTGGGACTCAGAAAGGATTGAACATTTCTTTAGGTGTTTCTTGGCCATTGGATTTCCCCCAGTTGAAAATTCTTTGTTTAGTTCTGTAGCCCATGATAAATATGATTATTTGGTTCTCTGGAGTCTAACTTCTTGAGTTCTTTTTGTATATTGGATATTAGTCCTCTATCAGATGTAGGATTGGTAAAGATTTTTCCCCCGATCTGTTGGTTTTTTGTCTTATTGACAGTGTCCTTTGCCTTATAGAAGCTTTACAATTTTATGAGGTCCCATTTGTCAATTGTTGATCTTATAACACAAGCCATTGGTGTTCTATTAAGGAATTTTCCCCCTGTGTCCATATTTTTGAGGTTCTTCTCCACTTTCTCCTCTATAAATTAACTGATGTACTTCTAAAAACTCTAAAAGATCAAAGAAAAAAGGCAAAGACTAGTGAGAAAAAGACTCCAGAGGAAACTCAGTTGTAAGTGTGAGTAGCTAAGAGATGGGTATGTTTTTAAAATCATGCCAAAGTTTGCAGACTGATTGACTGTGCTTTTAAGTTAACCAGGGAAGCCAAGGAACACTTTGCTCTTATTAGAAGTGTGAGGAAACCAGCTGTAACCTATAAAGACTGCAGGATAAGCACTTACTTGCTTTGTTTATTTGTTACATTATAAGTGATAATAATCAAAAATAAATTTTTGTATGTCAAACTTGAAATATTTTAGTAATTCAAGAAAAAAAAATAGTTACTAACCAAGAGATGGCCACAGATAGAAGAGGTGAGATCCGATCTAAAGTGTTTATTTTATATTACTTTTATGTATATGTATGCATATGTGTACCTCTGTGCATAGGTTTATAGAAGGGGGTAGCTTGTTGGTGCTGGTATTGATGCAGACCAAAGTTCCACACTGAGTGTAATTCTTCAGGGTACTGTTCACATTAATTTTGATACAGAATCTCTCACTGACCTGAAAGTAGCTGATTCATCAGGGGAAGGCAGGAGCCTTCTACCTCTGCCTCTTCTGCACTGATTTGCAAATGCATGGGAGGACCTCTTCTAACTTTGTATATGTCAGTTCAAAGGGCTGAACTTCCAACCCATGACTGTTTGAAAAGCATTTTACTGACTGAGATATTTTCCAAGCCCATAATTAGTTAATATTTTATGTATGTTGTTACTATCAGTGACCTACAGAACAGGCCTACAGAAGTAACAACTCAGTTCCTTCTGTATCATTAAGCCATTTGCACTTTGTGAGAATCCATCAGTTTCCTTCTCATCTTTCCTCTGTGATGTTCACTGAGAACAAATATGCTCAAAAACTCATTTTGTGATACCATTAAAGTGAGGTGAAGTCTATCTATCGTCTATCATCTATCTATCTATCTATCTAACATCCCAACCACTCTCCCCTTCCGGTCAATCATATAGTCTCCCCTTCCCATTTACCCTCCCCTTTTCCTATGAAAGAGTATCCTACTCTCATATCCCCTTTATCCTAGCGCATCAAGTCTCTTCAGGGTTAGGTGTATCCTCTCCCATTGAGAAAAGACAAGGCAGCCCTGTTGGTGAATGGATTCCACAGACAGGAAGCATCTTTAGGGACAGCCCCAACTCCTGCTGTTGGGAGACCCAGTGCAAAGTCTCTTAACTGAGGTGTCTAGGGATGATATCACCATGGCTCACCATTACTTCTAAATCAGTTTCCTTGAACTGCTTCTGTTTTCAGTCATGTCAGTGCACTGGAATCTTTCCCATTTTGCTTTGTTTGTGAATCTTAGTGTTGTTAATTTTGCATGTTCTGCTTTTACTAACATATTTATGAAATCTCTAAAGTAAATCTTACTTCAGAGACATTATGGATAAATCATATTTGGTACATGATGATCACGAGTATTTTAATTACCTATTTAGTATCATACTTGGTAAATTCAGTCATACCATTTGACCTCACTAACCTTGGCATCTCATTTGTATCTGGGGCTGATAGAACCTACTTAAACTATGAAGAAATTTTGTACAATTTACTTTTTATGTTTTCAGATGTTTTTCATGTGTATTATCTCATTCCTTTCCAATTCCAATTGATAATTATAAATCTCCTCCATAAATTGACTCAGGAAGATATATGATTGTACACAAGAATACCAGTTATTGGTCTTTTTTCTGTGACAAAATACTCTGACATAAACAACGTCAGGATGGAAGAGTTTGTGCTGGCCCAGCGTTACAGGATACTGTTCATCTGACAATGAAACCATGGAGGCAGGAGCATGAGGCAGTTGGTCCTATTGCAGCCATAGTCACAGATACAGAGGGATTGGGAGTGGAAGGAAGGGAAGAATGGAGGAAGAAAGGGAGGTATGGAGACAGAGAGGGAGGAAGGCATGGTGGATCTCAACTAGCTTTCATTTTCTCCATTTTCATTTTCATTCAGGACCCAACCCATGCTAAAGTGCCACCCAAAGTTAAGATTCATCTTTCAACCTTAATATGATACAGATAATTTTTACAGGCATGCCTAGATACTAACCTAATCTAGAGACTTCCTTATAGGCATGCTTAGACTATCCTCTTGTGTGATTTTAGATCCCATGAACTTCACAGAATTAACCACTATAGTAAGATCATTTACAAGGGGGGCATGCCTTTGTTCTTTTTAAGATACTAAGAGCTTTTTCAACCCTCTCACAATCAAATAGAAGAAATAGCTGCAGAGCTTCCTAATTGCCAGGCTTATACTAAAGGATAGAGAGACACAGAGAACAAATTTAAATATATCAGGAAAATCAGGAATTTACTTAACAGAAATTATGTAAAGCTTAGACCTATATTCCAAACTCTTGTACTAGTCAAGTAGGAGATGCCCAATAAACATCAACCACATCAAGAGGTTTTTGAGTAGTTGCAATTGAAGTAAGTATGCTTATGCCAATTATTTATACATCATGTTTACTTTGTAAAGATTGCTTTCTAACAAGACATGATGCTCATCAAGTCAAGTATAGCATACAGAGCCTACCCTTCTTTTATCTGCAATTTTCTATATTCTTTTAACTTGACTGAAAATGTGGATTTCTCAGAAATGGCATGCATAGAGAATGGAAGAACTCATTCTGGAGGATACAGAGCTATCTGGGGAGATACAAGTCAATGGCAGACAGATAGCCCCAGGAAAGAAACTACACCAAGAGAGGGTAAAGACATAAGGAACACCAAAGTTTCCTCTTCAGTCCTGCCTGAGCATCGCCCTGAACATTTGTGCCATTGTTGTCCATTCTCTTCATAGCAACTTTCTCCACAGCTTGATCCAAATTCTATAAATCATCTACTCATTACCTCTCTAATATTAGTTTAGTATTTTGTTGATGCTATAGTTACTTGTGAATTTTCATTATTCTTAGTTGTTTGTTTGTTTGTTCTTGACATCCTCCCACAACTAAAATGAGTCCAATATGACCTGATGTAGCATAGGCTCAGTTCCAAAGTCCTGATGAATGGCTTATGATTTACTTAGTTTGCATTTGGCCACCACAGTCACAGTGTAAATGTGGCTAACCTAAATGTATGTCTACAAGGAAAGCATTGCCTACAGAGATTAAAATGACAACTGAGAGAGGCAGAGGAACATACTGTGTACCTAGAAAGAGTTCACAGCATCTGGAAAGGATTTATAGTATCTCATGGCTCTGTTCCTAAGAAGTAAAAATTTTAGGGTATTTCTTCTCTATCTACACATATAAAAAAAAAACAGACACTTGGAGTTCACCCATTTTGCACGTACTAAATTTGCTGAGAGCACTATTAGATGTATAACTATATGGTGGGAAATGATAATTTTCATCACATATACATATATACATATTCAGATTCTACAGTCATGAGGCAAAATGTAACCAAGTGTTATACTACATATAAATTTCAGGTTGTTGAGTGCAACAATGATGTGCTGGGCCTTGAAGAACAGCCTATAACTATTTGAGAATTGATATAAAGGCTTGAGAAAAGTAGTATATTATGGAATTTTGGGTTGAAGTCTACACGAAATTAGTTAGTGACAGCTAACTAATTAGAACTGGCATGTCAGAAGCCTTCTAAGGTAAAGGGACCACAGCAGAAGCTTGAACAAGACAGTCCTAAATAGAAGAGAAGGAGGAATAGGCAAATAGCAATTAAAGTGGGCAGGAACTTGATCCTGCCATCAGACAAGAAGATAAGAAATAATGTGGTTTTTTTTATCCTAAGCACAAACAAGTGTTTTCTTCATTGTGTGCAACTGCAAAGACTAATTTGACTAACATGGCCACATACTAATTTATTATAAAGGACTTAGAGCTATAGCATGGACAATGGATCAAATAAGTAGAAGAATAAATCAGGAGATAATATACTGGCCCATAAATTAATGAATTTGTTGATAGCATGATAATGGAATTGGCCAATAAGCGGCCACTACAAAAAGTTTTTACCCCTGGTCCCACCTGACTCTTTGGTCCTGGGCCATTAAAATAGGCAAAGGAAAGTCATTCAGACACAAGAGCAATAGTTGAGCTTGAACTAATTCAAGTTATGAAAGTTTTTACGCAGGAAAAAGATTAAGATACTACCAATTTTATTTGGTAAGATGATATAGAGTTAGTGCAAAGGCAAGTGCTAAGGCAGTATGATAGTTAATAATAATGAATCAAGATGGAAAGGAAAATCATCTTCTGGGGTAGAAAATGTCAAATTTAAATTCAAAAGCAAATGTTTTGAGCTGCCACAATATTCTCCCTTAGCGGTTTTATTTACTTTACTATGAAACATTATGTATAGACACAGCCTCTTTATAAAAAAAAAAAATGCACCTCTTTTTTTTCCTACTCAAAGAGCACTTTCTTTTCAGCTTTTAAAAGAAAGGTGCAGATGAAAGACTAAGAAAAAATTATTTGCCAACCCAAAGAAAACTCAAGACCCTAAGGATGCAGGAGCACATGCTGTATATTTTATTTTGCAGCAATAGCCAAGGGTTTTATCTCTGCAGGAGCCTGCTCAGAAAATCCTCTGATCTCTAATGAAAGCCATTCCACTCCTGAACTTGTTATCAGAGGAAAGCTGGCAAGAGTAAAACTGCAACCTCTGGGGACCAAGAGATGAAAATCCCAAATTCCCCCAAATGCTCACCTTTCTTTAAAAGATGGTGGTAAATGTCAATTTTATAGCCTCAGGCAAATTGCTTAGGCCATTGGTATCTAAGTTTCCTCATCTACAAAATGGGGATTTAAATGAAGGTTCCTTATGAGATTATATATATAAATATATAATCATATATACATATATGATTAAATAGATGGTGAAATGTTCTGATTATATACTTGAATTGTGTGATGGTTAGTTTTATGCCAACTTAACACAAATTTGAAACATTACCTCTATAAGATTCTACAAGAAGAAACTATGTAAAGTATTTTCTTAATTGGTGATTGTTGTAGGAGGACCCAGTACATTGTGGGTACCATCCTGGGCTATTATTACTGGGTACTGAAAAGAAGCAAGGACTTTTTGCCTTGTCTTATTATATCTTGTTTTGTCCTGTTAGGCTGTCATGTTGTGGATCCGTGCTCTTTTCTGAAGAGGAAGTGGAGGGGCCATGGATCCACAAAAGAAATAGGGTAGGGTGGCGCTGGGAGATCTGGTGGGCTGGGAGACGCTGGGAGATCTGGTGGGAGGAGAAATTGTGGTTGGGATGTATTGTATGAGAGATGAATCTACTTTCAGTAAATTTTTTAAAAATTAAAAACCAAGCTGAAAAGGCCCTGAGAAGCAAGCCCATAGAAGGCACTTATCTGTGGCCTCTTCATGAGCTCCTGCCTCCAGTTTTTTTGTCCAGTTGGGTTCCTGCCTTGGCTTCCTTCAATGCAGTATGATTCAGGATATGTAAGAAGAGTAAACCCTTTTCTTCCCAAGTTGCTTACAGCCATAATGTTTCATCACAAAACCATGTTTTGTGGCCTAGAAATAAAAGTGGGAATGATGGTATCTTAGAGATGAGAGTCTAACTCTATGATGAATTTACTTGTCACATAAAAGTCATGGTTGATATAACTCATGGTCAAGAACATATAGATTCTTCAAGGAAGACGAGTTGAATAAAATGTGACCAAAAGTTTTCCTCTTCCCATTCTTTCTCAACTATTTTCAAGCTGATATACATGCCAACTTTTTCATCAAAACAAAGATGATTAATGGCTGTGATGGTAAATCCAATGGCAATTCACCATCCTCATCTCACTAGACTATTTATTGGTGCTGAACTCAGACCATTGTTGTCTCCTCCATTGGAGATTTCTATAGCTGCTTGTATTCTCATGCTAATTAGGTCCCCCCAAAATTGTTTGTAGTGTCCCACCCTCAGTTTGCTCTGAGTGGTATATTAAGATGCCAATAGCCAATAGCTGGGCAGCTAGATAGAGGCAAAGCTTGAGGATTCCTAGGAAGAGACCAAGGAAGGAAGAGGAAGATCTCCATACTGGGAGAAGGAGAACCCACATTTCATGTCTAAGAAGGTGCCTGACAGAGAGAATTACCATATAGGAGCTGGGGAAGAGTAGCCCCAGGAAGGCTGCCCAACTGGGTGAGGGCAGCTAAGATGAACTGGAGATTTTAGTAAGTAATGACTTGGGAATGTTGGAGGTTGATCAGCCACATGGAGGTTAGTAACTGACCCAACCATTGAGCTGTTTAAGGCATATAAATATATAAAGGCTGTGAGTGCATATTTTATTCAGGAACCTAGAACCTTTTGGGCATCTAGCAAGGAACATACTATCACCATATTGATTTGGAGCTGGAAGTGTAGACGTTTAAAAAAAGTATAGTATTTCACCTTAGAAGATGATAACTAGGTGGATGAGTGTTGGTGTAGGTGTCTATATTCACCCTCAACCCACACTACAAAAAATGCAAAGCCTGAGAAAACCCATGTTCTAGCTTATTTCCTATAGTCAACCAATGCCTCACTTTCTGTCTCAGAGAGTAGGACTGAGAAATATAACATATTCTTCTCCTGTGAGATCTATTGTTTTCTAATAAGAAGAAAGAATAGGATTGTTAGCTCTCATATATTGATTGTATAGCAACTGTGAGACAGACAACACTATAAGCTGTGACGTCATACATACATTTGCATTGGCAAGTCTTGTCTGTAGATGAGAGACCATACCATTTGCTTTTACCTTTAAGCAAATGAATACTGATGAGTAGTCTATAATAATGCCTTCTATCCTTTGTAGTTCTATTCAGGGCTTATCCTGTGTCAAATCAGCCACCAGTTTGTTGCAGAGAACTGAGAAATCCACTTTCCAGAGTAGCTCCTCTAGAGCAGGTGCAATGTCTTCTATCTAGCCCCTTTGTGCTACCAAGTGTTTCCCTGTCCTTCCTTATACACCCATCTTACTTCTGTAACATCTGTAGGAACAAGATCTATTTTTTTAAAGGTATATATTCTTTTTTATTTCTCTGAACCTCAGGTTCTGACACTCTACTTTGAGCCTTCTAGGAACTTTGGAGAAACTGAGTCTAATTCACAACTCCCCCTCCCTCCATTTATTAAGCACAAAGGACTGACCCCCATGTTTCTGGTTTGTGATTCAATGGGTGCTGGTAAAGGACATGAGATCATACATTTCAGTCAAGATCCCAGACTTGCTGATAATAGGAACCCGCAGAACACAGCTCAAGGCTTTCTTGTAAGGAAATTCCTAGAGAACCATTTCTCTCCATCCATCACAGTGTACCTCCTTGGTCTCAGGGTGGCTAGATGACACTTGCCTTCCTCTCCAAGATTCCATAGTCATCTTTTCTCTGAAAACTCGTCTTTTTTCTTTCAATCTGAACATCCCAAATAAGTTTACTATACATCAGATGAGAAAGGAAACATGCGTCATGAAAATTAAGGCCGTATGCTGCTTGTCACCATACCCATAGTTTACCCAGTCTCAGGTTAGCCATTCTTTGCTACTATGACATTCATACCATAACCTATCTTCTCAGCCTGGCTATTCTCTTTTTGCTACCCTATGTGCTTGACTTTTCTGTCAGTTTGAACTAGTATTCTTTCACTTTAGGGGTGTTGCTGGTTCTGATAAAGGCCCCCCATTGCTCAGAGAACTGCTAACCCCACACAAATCCTCTCAGTGATGTTTATGAAATATTTCAGTTGAACTCAAAGATTTTCTCCAGGCCAGTAATTATTGTCATTAACATTTAGATAAGTTGGCTGTTTCCTACACTGTATTATTCTGTGTTCCATTACCTCATAATGAAACAAGAAAGAAAGGGTTGAAAAATTTCAAACCAAATGGTCTTTGCTAATGAATTTGACTGCTTCATTTAGATATTCGTTCTATATTCTAATTTGCTAGCCCCAGCAACATATTCTCCACAATCTTTTCTCCATGGAACCCCTGTGCTCATCTATTCTTTCTTGTACCGAAGAAGGACTCTGTCCTGCTTCTTCATAGGAGAGATGGCTGAATCGTGTAAGCTTCCAATTTACGTTTTTTTTTCCTGTGTGTTACTCTGATCTTATGATGTTCATTGAGCCCTGAAATCAGATAAAATGAGCATATATATATATATATATATATATATATATATATATATATATATATATATCAGTTTAAGACAATATAAAATGGACACAAGCTGGTGCAGCAGAAAGAAAACATGTCATGAGTTTAGAGTTAGAGATTGAAAGAATAAAAAAGCATTCAGGTTGCCATATGTACCTTCTAGTATGATGCTTTTCAGATATGATATATACCAGTTTCAGGTGTCTGTGAGGATAAGGTGCTGGACTTACTAATTTCTGGTTGTTTACTTTGTTTCTTTGTATATTTATAAAATCCCAAATTGCAAAAAAAAAAAATGTATTCATTATTTTCACTGTTATTGTTACTGAGTAACTAACAAGAAGTAACTTAAGGAAAGAAGGAAGGGTTCATTTTGGCTTACAGTTTTAAAAAAGATGCTATCAGTCATGGCAGTACAGGCATGAGGTAGCTAGTCCTGTTCCATTCATTGGCAGGAAGTAGGAAGTGAACATGAAATGAGAGACCAGGCTATGAAACCTCAAAGCTCATTTCTAATAACATACTTATTTCACCAGGGTTGCATTCAAGGCTCAATCTCATAAAGGTTTCAACATCACCAACCCTTGGGCAGAAGTGCTCTAGCACATAAGCTTGGAGTGAGATTTCAAAATGTAACCACAATACAAGTACAAAAGAAGAGGGCTTAGTTGTGCTTGCTTTAAAGATGTCTATTTTCGCTCTTTGTCTCTTTTACAACTTTTACAACTCACACATAGTGAGAGAGAGAGAGAGAGAGAGAGAGAGAGAGAGAGCTGAATTAATTGAAATGAGTTACAGAGTTGATAATGAGATTAATCCCCGTTTTAAATTTCCTTACATAGCTGACTCTTGAGAGGCTATGCCAGTGCCTGGCAAACACAAAAGTGGATGCTCACAGTCATCTATTGGATGGAACACAGGGTTCCCAATGGAGGAGCAAGAGAAAGTATCAAAGACACTGAAGGGGTCTTCAACCCTATAGGTGGAACATCAATATGGACAAACCAGTAACCCCCAGAGCTCGTGTTTCTAGCTGCACATGTAGCAAAAGATGGCCTAGTCAGCCATCATTGGGAAGAGAGGCCCCTTGGTCTGGCAAACTTTACATGCTCCATTACAGGGGAACACCAGGGCCAAGAAGTGGGAGTAGATGGGTAGGGGAGCAGGGTGGGGGAGGGCATAGGGGACTTTCAGGCTAGCATTTGAAATGTAAATGAAGAAAATACCTAATTAAAAATGGGGGGGAAATCCCTTACTATCTACTGAAGTAAACCACTAGGCTTGAAAACAAAAACATTTTCAAAACTTGATGGAAATTTTTTCTCTTGTCTGTGAATTCCTCAAGAGTACTGAGGCATTGCTTTCTGGAGCCATAGCCTCATTTGGCCTCTCTGTTGCCTTTCCTAAAAGCAAGGATGATGTCATAAAACTCCTGTCTGCAGGGATAACAGAGACAACATATAATTTGTTATTTATCCCAAGATATTTTTGCGGAACTATGGCTAAACCTATAGGCATCATCCTTGATTAATGGGAAAGTATAGTCACTCCCAGGACACCTTATAGTCATAAGTCTGCCACATCAAGCGCCAGGTATATGGGTTCAGGGTTTGGTCTAATATTTCTTAGTTTGTGACCTTGGCCTCATTGTCCACCAAGGCCTAATTTGTCTGCACTGATGTATTACTTCGAGCAATAAAAACAAACATGATATTCTTGGTAGAGTGATTCAAACACTGCAAACTGATAAACAAATATAAAAAGTGCTTTCCCAAAGAAATTCATGTACTAATGTCCAATATAACCTGGCTCTATATATTTTCTAGAGGAATACATTCAATAGAGACACGATAGCCAGATTTTTGCCACTTCCTTGGGAATGCCTCAGCCTAGGCTGTCTCTTCACCTTCTCTGATGTCAATGTCCACGTCACTGTTCTCCCTCATCCTTTTCTGCTTCCTTATCCAGCTATTCTTTCACAGTGAGTTATCACCTCCTCTAAGAAGCTTTCTTAGATTTTTCTTTTATACCCCCAAAACATTCTCTCTCTCCAGACTCCTAAAGGACACACCCACCCAGTATTCAAGTACTTCTTACCTATGGTATTTTTCTGCTTGAGTTATATTAGACTTGTAAGTCAAAGATACTCTGAAGCAGTAATTAGATACTTTTGTCTCACGCTAAGACTACCGCTCTGCTTTGTAGATGCTGAGACTCCAGTTGTTTCTCGGTTATATTTTAGCTTCCAGAACAGAAATCAATCTCTAAATTGTCAAAAATAGCAAGAGTTGTCTGAGATAACTTAAGTAGAATCAGAAGGTAAGGAAAAGGCGTAAACATATGACCTCACGGTTCCTGATCTTAGCTGCTAAGGGGCAGAACCATGGATGACCACAGAAGCAAGAAACTAGGCACAAATTTTGCTTGTTTGGTTGGTTGGTTTTGTTTTGTTGGTTTAGCTTAGCTTAGCTTAGCAAGAAGAAAAAGAAAAAAGTAAGTTTTCTCTTGACCCAGGGCCTTGAGCCAAGGATGATAGGCTAATCTCTCTGTCAAGCTTAGCCAGGTTAGCTATAATATAGTCACTGGCAGTAGCTATGACAACTAAGGTTTGAAACAGTGATAAAGTTATGACGATCAGTGTAAATTCTGCAAATTGTCCCACAGGACTTTCTACAATCGGGAAATGTTCTACTCAGCACTGGCCAGTACTGGGGCCACTAGCCAGGTATGGTTATTAATTCATTTAAGACCTGTGGGTAAAATTTGAGAAAGGAAATTTTATTTTCCTTAATTTAAATGCATTTATATTTAAACAGTAGATGTGTTTGGTAATTAATAAATCAGGAACAAAATAATAGCTGGAGTACAAATTGAAGCCCAGTTAGGATCAGGTTCCTCTAAGACGTGGGTTATATATCATAGAGGGAAGAAGATAGGGACTTTGGATCTTTCTGGGAACGCATGATGAGATTAGAGATTCTTCCATAGCATCGCTGCTCATAGTGTGTGCACAGAGCACAAAATAGGCATATCAGAAAGCCGACTTTGAGCTCAGAATGATGGTATGTATACTCAATAACTACAGTCCTAGGGAGGCTGAGGCTGGATAATCAAAAGTTAGAAGACAACTCTGTTAACAGGCTGAGATTGTATGTCATCAGGAAGGAGGAGAAGAAATAAGTAGGGAAGAATGAGATATATTAAAAAAAAGAATGAGATAAATGAAAGAAGAAAAAAGAATTGTAACCATTATGTCACATAATCATAATTTTATATTTATTATATAAATTTTATATTTATTATAGGATCTTACTATGCACCCAAGGGTGGTACCTAACTTTTGTTGACTGTTTTGCTTCAGCCTCCTGAAGGATTATAGGTGTGAACCCTTATACCCAACTAGAGTCTTTAATAAAACAGGATCTTCCTCCACTCCTTAGCCTGTGGTTTGTGAATGTTTGTGGGTGGAAGCACCCTGATTCCCAGCTGGGTTCAGCTATGAACTACGTGGTAGTGAGTTACCAAGTGCTTACCTTACCTCATGAAGTTATTGTGATACTTTCAGTGAGCTAGGATAAAGTGCTTAGCATAGTACACAACATCTCATTTTGTTCATGAAACCACGCTTTGCCTGGCCTCCTGTCTAGGGCAGTGTGACTTATGCATGGAGACATTCCCATTTGTAGCCAACCTCTAACATATTCTATAATGTGTGTTACACTAACAGACAGAAATCATTACAGATTAAGTTATTAAATATCTCAGAAGCTAACAAAACATAAATCAGTTGGAATAACATTATTTGAATGAATGAATGAATGAATGAATATAATTATTCCACATGTACTATCAAACCAGTATCTAATTTTCCTGTTTTGGTTTAAGTAATTTCTTACTTTGATCCTTTTGCCCAGACCTTCATTCTTAGGAGAGAAATGAGAAAAGTTAGGTATTCATTTGGTAAGTCCTTGTTGAGCTCTTGGTTTGCAAAGCATTGCAAATTCCCCATGCCCCTGAATGCATGCCCTTGCCCCAGCTGTCTCTAAAGGAACCTGTAAACAGAAAGGGAACACTCTTGTGTCCACAACTTGAAGTGCTTCGCATGTGATATCTGTTCATCACCCTTGTGTCCATGTCCTCAACAGTTGTGCAGATTTTCAGCAGTTTAAGTTAAACCACAATGGGATCATGATCTCTCTCACTTTCTACCAAAAGGTTTGATACACCCTTTGCCACTTACTTGTTTTGCTTCTGTCTTAGGAAATAACTGAAATCACAGTTAGCATATCTATACTCTATATGTCCTCATAAAGATCAGCAAGTGAAAAACTGTAGTTAGAGGCTTATGTCTCAATGGTGAGTTAGAGAACAAATACTTCACCAAATGTGCAGAGTAGCCATCCTTGGCCTAAGGTGATACCATTTGGGAGTAGAGAATGAGAACATGTCTACCACGCTACTTTATCAGTAATAAAGGTGACCTAATAAAACAGACAAATCTATTCAATAATGTTATCATCTAAAGCATCATCTGGATATGCATAATATGTGTGTTCCTTATTGTTTCTAACCACTGTTCCTTAGCTCACAAATGCTTATTTATTATGCAATATAAGGAAATAACACAAGCTATATAGTCACTGACTTCCACACAAAGCAAAAAGAAGACCAACCAAAACAACTAGGCAATGATCCAGTACTTCTCAAAAGGAAACTACTGAACTCAACAGAGTTGCATAGCCATTAGCCAGCCAAGTAAGAACAGGATGATTCCAGAAGGAGAAAGAACAGTGTGTCCACAACAAGTGATAGTTTTAACTTTTCTTTTTTTAGAAAAGATGCATCATCAAGTTTTTTTCCTGTTTTAAATATAAAACAATTTAAATCTCTAGATTCTTTGTCCATAACACACTTTCACTAGACAACATATAGAGAAGAGATTTGAGACAATGGATGGTTGTCTAGAAAGTCACACCATATCCTAGTAGCTAAACTAGATACTATTCATGTCTTATCTGCTTATCAGCCAAGCATCCTGATTCCTTGACCCAGACTCCAGGCAGTTATTTCATATTCCTGGTGACACTGTCTCTTCTAGCCCCACATAGCACAAATGTTCAAGCAGTACTTCTCAGGCAGATACAGGTCATTTGTCAACAGACTGTATATAATGACTGTTTTCTATGAAGAATAATTTTAAATATGAAATTGGGAAGTTCTTGGCTTATTCCCACCTGGCACCCAAACTTACTCAGCTTCCCAGAATGCTTAGGCTGAAGGGAGCTTAATTAAAATCAAGTCAACGGAGCACTTGCTGAGAAACTAATAAGACAACACAAACAAATTAGCCCTTTTTCCATTCTCTCCCTTTTTGCTGTTTTGTTGCTCTCAACCCAACTTTTGATTCATCCTCAGGATATATATACTTAACCACCAATGCTTTCATTTCATGACCTTGTACAAGCTGACTACATGCTTGATATTTTGAAAACTTAACATTTTCTATAATTATGATATGACATGATTATTAGAAGATGGTAAAAGAAGAAACAAGTATTGCATCTGAAATTCAAACCTAGGTCCAAATCTTTGTGTTAGAGATAACAAGTTTTATGTGGAATGGGAAACATGCCCAATATTTGACTATGCCTATAGCAGTGACTCTATCTGTGCTTACTAACATTAACATTTTAATATTAACATTTATTACTAAGGCCTTCCTCTTAGCCTTATTTCCCCCACATTGCCTGTTCCTTTATCAGAGAATTAAATAAAACTGTTGGTGTAATATATGGTTTGATATCTGCTTTCAGAATTCAAGAGCTGATAGCATTTACTGTCATTTGGATAGGGAAGGGTGTGTCACAGTTCCCTGAACTATTTTGAATTGAGTGTTCTGAAAACCCTCTTTGAAAAGGTGATGTTTGAGCAGTATTCTGAACATGAGGAGCCAAGAATGTGAAGTCCTGTTCTATTTAGAAAGTGCCAGAAATACAAATTTTCTAAGGAATGCACTTAGGAGCAGGAAAGCTCAAATGATACTGATTGGTATTGTCAGAGCACAGTGGGCAAGAAGAGGAACAGCTGGAGATGACACCATAAAAGATGAGCCCATCTCTGAACAATAGTGAAGAGTCAGAAACTTACTCTAGGGCAATGAGAAACCATCAGGGAACTGAGCCCTGCTCCACTTGGGTGCAAGCATATATTACATCACTTCTCTTTATATGAAGCTGCCTTGATCAGGTAAGTCTAAGATAGCTATCTTGAAGGTGGCTATTTGTTTGTTTGGAGGTTTTTTTTCAATTTTTTATTAGATATTTTCTTCATTTACATTTTAAATGCTATCCCGAAAGTCCCCTATATCCTCCCTCACCCTGATCTCCAAAATTTGTCATTTAATTTTATAATTTTTAAAATGTTATATAAATATATTCACATTATTAAAGAATAAAATAATTATTATTACACATATATACCTATGTCTATATGTGTGTGTATTCATAACTTACTGAGTCCATTTGGATAAAATATAGTTGAATTTCTCCTATCTACATTGATTTGTCAACTAGTATTGTCATTCTGCTGGTATTATTCAGACAACAATTTTATTGAGACTTCATAAATACATTCTGTCCTGTTTATAGAATACTATACATTAATAGGATTCCAAGCTCTTACAAACTTTCTTCACCTTTTCTTTCAAAGTTCCCTTAGCCTTAAGTATAGGCTTGTGTTGTAGTTATATCTACCACTGTGGACATTTAATATATACATTTTGAACAATCTCTGTGATAGTTTTAATCTTTTGAAAAAGGAAACTTCTATGATAAGTAGTGAGAGCCATATGTACCTGTGACTATAAGAGTAAATATTTAGAATACAGTGAGAAGTTATATTAGCTTAGAAAAACAGCAGTAGTATTCTTTGATGTCTATGACCTTGCAACCATAGTTAGATTTCTGGTACCAAGCTTGAATTCCTTCCAATGGAATTATCCTTAAGTCCAATTAAACAGATGTTGGTACCTCCAAAATAAAAGTTCCACTATTAATAAATTGCTAGGTCAATTGTTGCTACTCTTCTTAGGCTTTACAACTAAGAATAACTCCCAATTGTTCCTATTCCTAGGCAGTTCGCACAGCAGCTTCCAATACTATGAAAATTAGTCTTCAGAGAAGAGTCTTCCAAGTCAGTTTCAGCTCAACTCCTCCAAGTCTTGAGTCTAAAAGAGTTGATATAATCAGTACTAGGATCTTACTCACCTTCATGTTCTGGAAGGCAATCAGGACCAATGGCGATAGCCTATCATATTCAAGGAGTTTGCTGTGTTTCTATGGCCAAAAATCTGAGGGCAGTTTCCCCACATTAGCTTTTTGCTAATTCAGAAATCTTACAGGGAACACAATTGTATTTTGAAAATCACACCCTATGTATTATATTTAGTGCTTGTCCCCTGACCATCATTAGTGAATTTACAGAGTCTGCCTAGAGAGACTTAGGCAGAGAGTGCACACTAGAGAGGTAAGCTGTGAAGATCCAGGCTGTGGAGACACTGTGTTGATCTTCTGCCAGAAACTGGCCTAATTATGTTAACTGGAGGAATTTCAGAAAACAATGATAGATATGGTACAAATTCAGCTCTACTGTAGGGGTCTGCAACCCTATAGATGGAACAACAATATGAACTAATCAGAACCCCCAGACCTCATGTCTCTAGCTGCATATGTATTAGAAGATGACCTAGTTGGCCATTATTGGGAAGAAAGGCCCTTGGTCTAGCAATTTTTATATGCCCCAGTACAGGGGAATGCCAGGGCCAAGAAGTAGGAGTGGGTGGGTAGGGGAGCAGGGCAGGGGGAGGGTATAGGGGACTTATGGGATAGAACTTGAAATATAAATGAAGAAAATATCTAATAAAAAATGTGAAAAAAAAAAAAACAAATTCAGCTCTAACACCTCTGAATAACAGCTTGTTCCCATGAATGAAATAAATACGTTTTAGCTTTCTCTGTCCACATACATGCATTTCCCCCTGGCCACAAGATGCTTTGCCCTCTGACTTTAGACGTTCCTGTTTAATTACATGTCAGGTTATGCCTAGATTCTGAATTACTCTGTGACTGCATTTTCTGGTCCTGGGTCTAAGGATGAGGCCAGAAGCCCTCTCTATGAAACCATGTGGTATAAGACCCAGATAGCTATTTGGAAGGTCATACAACCAACCCTTCTGGAAGCCGCCAACACTGATGACTGCCTTTAGATACGAATAGCAGGTATTTTAACTCATCTTCTTGAAAATAACAGTGATAGAAGAAAACACATTTACTTCTGATATGCTTTCACAATACCTTCATAGAGATGCCTAGCAATCCTTGCCTTAAGAGTGCAAACTGGAGAGGTGAGCTGGGAGTGTCCCGGCTGTGATAACTTTGACATGCTCTGTGCAGCTCAGATTTCCCTTCATCTTACTTTTTGAATTGATATGTAGGCATTTGAGATTGTTGGCTTAACAATCACCACACCAATGTCTTCACTAACAAAGCTGTAGCCTACCTTCATTTCCTTTTCTTTTCCGTTTCTCCTTTCTCCACTTCAGTTTGCTCCTAACTGCTTTGCATACTCCATTCTATTTCTTGACATATTTTTCTTTCATTTCCTGTAGGCTATCCCTTTGCTTCTTTGTGGTCTTTCAAATTGTCATTCACAACTAAAGAATTTTCTGGGCACATGTGTTATGAACATAAGTATCATTGGACATACAAGGAAAGAAAGTCTTTGAAGAGACACAGTGAAAGGCCTGGTGATCTTCATTAGAATGTCAAAAAAGATGGATTCTTCAAGTAGTAAACAGAGGCAGATAATAAAGTGAAAACATCTTCATCCCAGAGAAAACACTCTGAGTGTGAAATGCCAAGATATAAGGGTGGGACACACCCACAGACCAGGAGTCTTCAACTATGCTAAGGAAGTTGGAGTTCAACTAGGGGGAGGTAGAGAGCTACCGGCTGAGGGGCTGAGGTAATCAAGGCTCAGCAATAGATCCCACATGTTCTCTGTCCCATAGAGATCTTGACTTTTCATTTTCTATAAATGTGTTTATGTGGGAATCAGAGTGGGAGGAGCCCAGGAAACTAAAAAGAGGCCATGAGATGGGAAATTCGATTAAAGGGAGGGAGCTGTAGACACATGTGATATTAAAGTGGAAAGGGGAATACCTGAGATGTGTGTTCTCAAGAATGACATGCTCAGGGATATGGGGCAGAGGAGCAAGGTATGGATTTGTCAAGACTAAAAATGTAAGAAACATTCATATGAAAGTCTGATATTCTGTACGCTAATAGAATTTTAATGAGGTTTAACTAACAGAAGGTTGAGTGAGGATATATTATATCTAAATCAACTTTTTGACAAGCAGTTCTCTCTAGTCCCTGGATTGTAAAGCGAAACCAGCCATTTAGGACTTTGTGGCAGGGAAAGCCAGTGGTGCTGAGTCTGAACCAAGAGATCCACACAGCAAATGGAAACAACAGAACTAATGAAGAATGTACTACACTGGGAAAACCTTCAGTATTTTGCCTTTACTTAACTGGAAGGATGAGGCCCAGAAGGTGGTGTGGTGTATTTACAAACTTGCAGCCCTTACCCTTGGATTGGTCCTTGTAGAGGTTCACAAGTGAAGAATGAGGAGTGGTGGGCCATTAAACAGTGGAGAATCAGTAAGCAGATAAGTACCGTGATCCTAGATTTGAAAGACCTGTTTCTAGACAAATTAATAGTAAGACTGTTTTTGCCTGCACTAGTTTGGAATATGCCTGTCAATTTCTTGCTGTCTAGGGGTGTATTAACTCTTTAAAACATCAATTCCCTCTTTCTTCTTCCAGATGTTTCTAGTGCTCTGTTTTTAAATTGTATCATCCCCCAAGGACAGTATGTATCCCTTAAGAATTTTGAGAGCAAAAAAAGATTGTGTACTGTGACTTGCACCCTAAGGCCAACCTCACATAGGTCAAAGCAAAGACAAGCAATGGCCACACTCTTGGCTATTTGACTATGTTGATTTTGTACCTCATTGTGTTTTATCAGCAACTATGTTTTCTTTCATGAATCCCTTCTCTTATTGATGGCAAAAGAAAAGTAAAGACTGAAGATTTTGTAATTCATAAATGGTTGGAGGAAGAAAATGAAGAGAACCTGCAGCACAAGGTGTCATGCAACAGGAAGAAAAATGGTGGCAGGGGTGTGCAGTGGGAATGCAGTCAAGTTAGGATAGGTCCGTGGTTCCCTCCAAGTTTTCTAGACAAAAAAAGTCCCTAGGATAAAACGACAGGATAAACTCCAGGGAGGCTGCAGCATATGGAAGAAGTGGCATATGCTGCTGCTCCCGTTCTAGAAATCCTTGGATGATCTGGAAGTGAATGACCAGTGTGCAGAGGAATTCAATAGCATGCCTCTCTGCAGTAAATTATTGCCCAATGTCGTACACAGTCAGTAACAATAGTGACTACATTCTTTTTTATCCATAGATAGTAAGAGGTAAATCTTAGGACCCATGCACAGGTGTAAGTTAATCAAATAAATAAACAAAAGAAGAGACTCATGGCAGCGCAGCTATGTGCAGCTAAAATATTTGATACAGTTATTCCGTGATTATTGGAAAAGAATCTGAGTATGCAGACAGAAGTGTGGCTTATCTTGATGCAATTCTGGTAATATGGACTTAAGGGGCAAAATGGTGGCCACTGAACTTCAAGTGCTTTTGACTTCTCTGTCATGCCTACTTTGACTGTAAAAATATTGAGTGGGATAAAGCTCCCTGATGCTCATCAGCTCCCAATTCACTTATCTCCCTTATTCAAATCCCATGCTTATAAGCTACCTTCTTGATTATCTCTTGACTCATGAAGTTTAACTCAGAAAATACTGCCATGGTCATAAGTGTGTCAAATCCTATCAGAGTAATCACTTGCAGTAAGCTTAGCATGGTCTCTGATTACACATTTTTTTTTCTGTATAGCTTGAATCCATGGATTTCATGTGTTGATTATTCTAGCACAAGTGTTCTCATCTCTGGAAGGTTTTCTTTTTCCTGCAAATTTTTCTCCATCTTTTTTGCTACCACACAGGTCTAAGCTACCTACGCAGCCTTACCTGGGAAAAATCGTCTACTAGCTGATGTCCCTGCAGTTGAAAAGGATATGTCTATGGAGTTTCACAGTTTGCACAGTATTTGAATATAGCTCACACTCAAGATTTCTAAACACAGCCATAGTTCTCAAGGATACAGGGACAGGCTCTGTCACTCTGCATCCTCCCTCCCATTCCTCCTGCCACCATTCACCCTCCCATCTCATGATCTCATAAGTACTGTACATATGTCTAATTCCCTGAGGCAGATACTGTCCTACAGTCAGGTACCTTATGAGGCATTATTCTCTCTCGAAGACTTTCTTAATATAGTTCACTTTTCATGTTACCTTGTTGTTTACCCAAAACACATACCACTACCTGCCCATAGGTTCTATATGCTTTAGGGGGCTTTTGTTTTGTTTTGTTTTGTTTTTTCTTTTGCTATAATTCAAGTTTAACATGGTTCAAAATTTCTAACACTGTATGAGTAACTCTTAGAACAACTAGAAATTTGCCCACAGCAATAATCCAACACATGGCCCATGAATAAAGGATGTTACTTTTCTGATTCCAACTATGGTTACATGATCATACATGTGCATATAATCTCAATATGAGTATGGTTAGGATAGCTGCTGGCAAAAGAAGTTTCTTCAATGAGGGTTGCAGTGATTTGTGGGTATAAAGATAAGTGTTTGGAATGCAGTTAGAAAAAATATTTCAGTTTGGTAAAGTGTCAGTAGTAGGTTTTCCTCTAGTTTCCATGACCTCACCATTCATTAGATTGTGGTCTAGGCTAAAAGTACCAGATATGGACTCCTTCTTATCAAGTAGGCCTTAAGTACAATTAGAGAATTGCTGTTTATCCTCCATGGTGTAAGTGCCATTGTAAAATATTTGGGGAATATTTTACTATGGTATCATTGTTGTGACTCATAGACATTATGGAGAATAACTGATCAAGAAGTGCCTGGCTCCAATGAATATGTATACCACAGCTCCAATATCTAAGACTAAGGGTGCATTGTGGAATAAAGGCAGAAAGATTCTAAGAACTAAAGGATCAGAAGGTCTGGTGTGAGATTATGTCTTACGTGTAGGACAGGGAAGTTGCACCCATGACATCTCAAGCAATATGGAAGGCTAAACAAGTCTTAAATAATGACACCACCTGTTAACATGCCAATACAGTTAGAGGAAATCTCCCAAGGTCCCACCTTTAGGAGAAGTCCTGTAGGTAATTAATAACTCCTGAGACAGAGAGAATAAACATTCCCTAAGGATGAGATCCCTTCATCATTATTCAATACCAAGTGGTAATGCCTAAAATCATATGCATATGACCAACTTTAAAAAAAAATCAGTGAGTGATATTTACATATTTTCATATATATATATATATATATATATATATATATATATATATGTGTGTGTGTGTGTGTGTGTGTGTGTGTGTGTGTAAATAATAATTAAAAACAATAGAGATTATAAGTAAAAAGTGATAATAAGTAAAAGTAGGGTTGAATGTAGAGGAAGGGAAACAGAAGAAGAAAACAGGATATGATAATAAAGAATTGAAGTTGTCCACACTATATTGTATACACACACAAAATGTCATGAGGACATCCATTAGTTTGTGCAGTTACTAAATACAAATGACAATGAGACTGGTGTAATAAGAAAGAAACTATGACAGTGTATTTCAAATAAACATTTTCCCAGACAGTCACATAGTTTTTATTCTTCTCTTGTATATACATTCTGGCTACAGTGTCCTCTCTTTCATTCTTCCCAGTCCCCCTTAACCTCCAGCCCCAATATCCACTCCTCCTCTGTCATTTTAAATGATACATAATAATGAACTAATAAGGAAAAATTTAAATATAAAAAGCAAAATTTAAAATTACAATGGATATGAATCACAGAATAAGAACTTACCAACTGTAGCAACAGAGAAAGAGAGAGAGAGAGAGAGAGAATTTATCTTTGTACAACTCTAAATTCATACCTGAAGTTCTACAGTGATATTATAATTGTCAGACAACAGACTGTGTTAGGCTTACTGAAGCTCCAAACTTCACTGTCTTGCCCATATATCCTCAGAAATTAGCTGTTCAAGTGCATCCACTGCGATTTAGGTTCTTGACTTGTGTCTCTTTACCTGTTCTCTTATTTCTTTTCTTTTTCATATTTTTTGGAAAAAAAAAAAAGAGAACTTGGAAGAGTGAAAGAAGAGGGAAAATGCAGCCTAGATATAGTGTAAAAGAGAAGAATAAGAAAATAAATGTGAGCCAGGCGAGGTGGCACACACCTTTAATCCCAGCACTCCGGAGGCAGAGGCAGGCGGATTTCTGAGTTCGAGGCCAGCCTGGTCTACAGAATGAGTTCGAGGACAGTCAAGGATACACAGAGAAACTCTGTCTCGAAAAAAAAAAAAAAACAAAAACAAAAAAAAAAAAGAAAGAAAAGAAAAGTGATCATCTGGGAAAATATAAAATCAATCCATGTGACAGAATGTCTAGAAATGTCAGCGTATTAAGGCATAAGCTTAAGACTTAAGTATTGGTGGGATTCAAACTGTGTAAATTAATAGTTTTGTGACCATGCACAAAAGAGTCAACATATTTTTATATCTCTTTGTATAATAAGCATTGGTTATACTAGCAGCTACTCAGAATCTGATGGAGTTTTGGAGCTAAAGACAAGATATACAAAACATCTAGCAGAGAATTATTGACCAGTTAGGGTCCTATCCTATTCTGCTATGGTGTAATAAGTAAAGGAAAGACATATGGCCAGGAATCAGACCCTGAAGCATCATCCTCTTGAGCCAAAGCCTAGGCATAACATACCAGTTTGATGCTATTTGTCTCTCTCCCTTTTTTTTTTTTTTTTTTTTTTTTTTTTTTTGTTTTTCGAGACAGGGTTTCTCTGTATAGCCCTGGCTGTCCTGGAACTCACTTTGTAGACCAGACTGGACTCGAACTCAGAAATCTGCCTGCCTCTGCCTCCTGAGTCTCTTAATCTCATATATATATATATATATATATATATATATATATATATATATATATATATATATATATATATATATGTTCATAGCTTTGGAGTCAGAAGTTGAAACAGCATATATAAGGCATCTCCTTATCATGGAGGGTAACACCTTGATTAAAACATGTGCATCAGAAGGCTGTAGGGCAGCTTGTGGTGGGGGAGTAAGAGAAGTGGAAGAAAACCCACATCCTGCCAGAGTTCTGGTGCTCTGGGCAGGCAGACATAGGAAGACAGCTACACTCTCTCCACGTGGCCCTATGTGGGTGTCTGGCTGTGTGAAGCCACAAAACCCAGCCCACCAGAGGGTGAACAAGGGGCAGTCCGAGATATCTCAGCCTCACTGTGGCCAAGAGAAAAGGTTCTCAGTCTCTGACATCCCAGATGCTGCTAGACACCTTGGAAGAGCTGAGAACAAAATGGGGAGCCCAGGGGCTGCTCTGTCATCCCCAGGGACAAAGGGAGGAGAGGGCAGGGAGAGAGGGGGATCTAGGTGTTTCCCTCACAGGTGAGAGTCCTTGGTCCAGTCCATGGCTGGAGTGCAAGAAGGCCTTCCAGAGAGAGGTTAGACACTGCTCTTTAGGGGAAAGCCTATCTCATTTTTCAAGCAAGGTGGGCCTTGATGAACAGAGACAGTCTAAGGTTTTAGAGCTTTATTGTAGAAAGGCAGGGAGAAAAAGAGAAGGTAGAAAGAGAGAGACCAGCCATGGCTACATGGAGAGAAAGGGGAAGGGAGGGAGAAAAGGAGGGCTAGAGATGAGAGTAAGAAATATGAGAGTTTAAGAGAGCAAGGAAGAGCCAAGACACTCCTTTTTTTTTTTAAGATATTTTCTTTATTTACATTTCAAATGCTATCCCGAAAGTTCCCTCTACCCTCCCCCCTCCCTGTTCCCCAACCCACCCACTCCCACTTCTTGGCCCTGGCATTCCCCTGTAATGAGGCATATAAAGTTTTCAGGACCAAGGGGCCTCTCTTCCCAATGATGGCCGATTAGGCCATCTTCTGCTACATATACAGCTAGAGACATGAGCTCTGGGGGTTCTGGTTAGTTCATGTTTTTGTTCCACCTATAGGGTTGCAGAACCCTTCAGCTCCTTGGGTACTTTCTCTAGCTCCTCCATTGGGGGCCCTGTGTTCCATCCAATAGATGACGGTGAGAATATACTTCTGTGTTTGCCAGGCACTGGCATAGCCTCACAAAAGACAGCTATATCAGGGTCCTTTCAGCAAAATCTTGCTGGCATATGCTATAGTGTCTGGGTTTGGTGGCTGATTATGGGATGAATCCCTAGGTGAGATAGTCTCTGTATAGTCCATCCTTTTGTCTTATCTCCAAAGTTTGTCTCTGTAACTACTTCCATGGGTGTTTTGTTCCCTATTCTAAGGAGGAATGAAGTATCCACACTTCGGTCTTCTTCTTGATTTTCTTGTGTTGTGCAAATTGTATCCTGGGTATTCTAAGTTTCTGGAACAATATCCACTTATCAGTGAGTGCATATCAAGTGATTTCTTTTGTGATTGGGTTACCTCACTAAGGATGATATCCTCCAGATACATCCATTTGCCCAAGAATTTCTTAAATTCATTGTTTTTAATAGCTGAGTAACACTCCATTGTGTAAATGTACCACATTTTCTGTATCCATTCCTCTGTTGAGGGACATCTGGGTTCTCTCCAGCTTCTGGCTATTATATATAAGGCGTCTATGAACATAGTGGAGTATGTGTCCTTATTACCAGTTGGAACATCTTCTGCATATATGCCCAGTAGAGGTATTGCTGGATCTTCCTGTATGTAGTACTATGTCCAATTTTCTGAGGAACTGCCAGACTAATTTCCAGAATGGTTGCAATCCCATCAACAATGGAGGAGTGTTCCTCTTTCTCCACATCCTTGCCAGCATCTGCTGTCACCTGAATTTTTGATCTTAGTCATTCTGACTGGTATGAGGTGGAATCTCAGGGTTGTTTTGATTTGCATTTCCCTAATGATTAGGGATGTTGAACATTTTTTTAGGTGTTTCTCAGCCATTCAGTATTCCTCACTTGAGAATTCTTTGTTTAGCTCTGTGCCCCATTTTTTAATGGGGTTATTTGAATTTCTGGAGTTCAGCTTCTTGAGCTCTTTGTATATATTGGATAATAGTCTCCTATCAGATTTAGGATTGGTAAAAATCCTTTCCCAATCTGTTGGTGGCCTTTTTATCTTATTGACAGTGTATTTTGCCTTACAAAAGCTTTGCAATTTCATTAGGTCCCATTTGTCAATTCTTGATCTTACAGTACAAGCCATTGTTATTCTGGTTAGGAATTTTTCCCCTGTACCCATATCTTCGAGGCTTTCCCCCACTTTCTCCTCATAAATTTCAATGTCTCTGGTTTTATGTGGAGGTCTTTGATCCACTTAGACTTGAGCTTTGTACAAGATATGAATGGATCAATTCTCATTCTTCTACATGATAACCACCAGTTGTGCCAGCACCATTTGTTGAAGATGTTGTCTTTTTTCCATTGGATGGTTTTAGCTCTCTTGTCAAAGATCAGGTGACCATAGGTGTGTGGATTCATCTCTGGGTCTTCAATTCTATTCCATCGATCTAACTGTCTGTCGCTGTACCAGTACCATGCAATTGCTTTGTATTACAGCTTGAGGTCAGGCATGGTGATTTCACCAGAGGTTCTTTTGTTGAGAATAGTTTTCAAGCAGGTCCTTTTATAGTGGGCTGGGCTACCTTGCTGTTGCCAGTTAACTGTGGAGAGTAGCACCTGGTTATAGTCAGGTAACTGTGGGGGTGAAGTCTAGCCAGAATGTCAGGAGCTTGGGACATTATCTATGTGACTTATAGTCACAGAATTATGGAGTTGGGGGCTCTGTAGTGTCAGGCACCTGTCTCTGGGAACGTGGCTCACTGTTCATCCCTTGTAGAGTTTCCCACTGCGTCTCTGGAGCCAGCCTTGTTCAACCAAATCAGGCTGCCTTTCATTGTAAGATCAAACCAGAAAGACCCCTACTCCAAACACGGGCTGTTCACGCACCCCAAGAATCATGAGAGACCATCTTGATGCACGAGAGACCATCTTGATGCAAACTGCAAGAGGATTTTTAATCGGAGTTCCAGGACGACCCGTGTCTCATGCAAGAGACAGGGGAGTTGACCCTGACCTGAAATTTTACAAAGCTTACAAAGGCAAAACCACAAACTCAGGGGTGGAAAGGGGGAGGAAATAGGGGAAGTCTAAAACCATAAATTTACCTAACAGTTAAGTCATGTGCTACCTTAGGCAACCTCCTGGGGTGTTGAAACATTCCACAGAGGGTGTTGGAACATTCAGAGGGCGTTGGACCATTCTGTGTTTGTTCCAGGAAAAGCTTGCCCCGTAGCTAGGGCCAACGGTTCAGTTCCTTATATTAGTTTAAAAGTTCACCTTCCCTCCTGACACGAGGGACTCCATTTTGTCTTTGGTTATGTACTACTCTTTCATCATGGTCCCACAGGAGGTCACATGGTTGGGCAAGAAGCTCGAAAAAGGAGGAAGGTACCAATGTTGCTTTTGAATGATAACATTCCTGAAAGTATTAACCACAACCCCGGAATTGTACTAGATCCTTCCAAGGGCAATGTCTCTAGTGACATCCCACTAGACCTCCTGCTTCAAAGCCCTACTCACTCTTGACATTACCATACTGGAACACCCTTTTAAAACATAACTCTTTGGAGACAAACCATACTCAAGTCTTTGCTCATAAGACTTTGTTCTCATTAGACAGTTATCTACAATTTCTTCTTAAAAGAAAAATAAATAGAGCTCTCTGAAATTGCTCTCTGCAATTCTTGTCTTGGTCTGTTTCTTGCCTTAGAGAAAAATATATCTAACTATCCTCCTGCCTCTTGTCTTTTGTCACAGTGGCATCAATGTAACAATCTTGAGGAGTCATAGAGTTTGAATCTGAATCCTAACTATACCAGTCACATATCTAAATTGCCTAGACTTTGTCTGTTAACTGTACAAACTCCTGATAGGAATTATCTAAAGCACCTTCTTTATAGAAATTTATCAATAAGTAGTTGAGCTTGTTTTAGCATTTTACATACTAAATTTTAAAAATGTAAATACCTGCTTGCTTCCCATAAAGTCCTATTTACAGCAAAATATAAAAAATTCTAAAACGCAGGTGGTATGAGAAAATGCAAATAGTTTCGCTATAGGGAAGAGAATATCTTAACAAATAAAAATAACTATTAAAATGGACTCTTGACTTTCACATAAAATAACCCAAAAGTTCTCATGTACTTACAGAAAAAGAATTTAATAATAAAGAGAAGATCTGTGTATATTTGTAATGATAATGTATTGTAGATTAAATTTAGCACATGGACTTAAACAGAAAATGAAGATGCATACCAAAAAAAATTTAGAATTAGGACTGGAGAAATTATAGATTGGCTAAGAGCACTTGCTGCTCTTCCAGAGGATCTGAGTTTGCTGTTCCCAGCCCCTATGCCAGGTGGTTTTCAGGCACCTGTAACTCCATTTTCAGAGCCTCTTGTGGTCACAACATTATATATAAGATAGTGAAGAAAGTTATGGAATTACATATTGCTCATTTTATTATTTTAATTTTTAATGTTTATTTATTTGTTTGTTTATTAATGTGCCTGTATACTATGGCATACATGTAGAATCAAAGAATAACTTTTAGGAGTTGGTTTTTTTCTCCCACACATAGTTCCTAGGGATCAAACTCAGGTCATCAGGATAGCTGACAATTGTCTTTCCCCACTGAGCCATCTCACCAGCCTAGATGTTTTTCAGCTTACATGGAAAACACAAATGTTTTTCTTTATAAAACATGGCTTGGTAAAATATATCATCTTGTTGCAGCAGATTTCCTTTTGAGATGGAATTTTTAATTAATGGGTCTAAGAATATAAGGTAGTATATTCCTTTCCTTTTCTTCTCTGTCCCCCTCATTCTTTTATTTTGTTTTTAGTTAACATTCAAAATAAATAGACTTCACCCTGATGATTACATGCATATCAATGCCCTTGACTCATATTCATACCCTCAGCCACACCCATTCCTGGACCTAGAGCATTTTGCTGGTTTGCTTTGGTCCATTTTTCTTATGGACAAAAACTTAGCCCAGGAAAAATCCTTTATGAGCATTTGTTTTCAGAGAATTACTTTCTAAAAAGCAATGCTTGATAGAAGTTTGCCTTTCATTAGAGTCCTCAGCTTGATGAAATATGTCATCTTGTAGCAGCAGATTTCCTTTTGAGATGGAAATGCTCACTCTCAATTTGGGGCTGATACCATAGTTTGAAAAAAATCAGAACTGTTCTTTTTTACTTTGCTTATTATGTTTCCTGGAAAATATAATACAGGCAATTCACCACATAAAAACCTTAGGTCTAAAATTACAGACAATTGTGCTGGTACATACCTTGAATATCCAGTGCTGAGATATCTAGAGATACTTTTCTCTATTAATTTATATATATATATATATATATATATATATATATATATATATATATATATATATATTTGTGTGTGTGTGTGCATGCACTGTGTACATGAGTATTGTATACATTTTTTTTTTAATTGAGTTAGGGTCACATTGAACCTAGACCTTACTATTTCAGTCAGGCAGAATGCTCAGTGAGGTCCCAGAATCTACCTGTTTCCAGCTTCAACTGCTTAGTTACAGGCACACATAGTCATGTCCAGCTTTATATATGTATTTGGGAGACTTAAATTTGGGTCCTCATGCTTACACAGCAAACATTGTTACCCATTAAGTTATTTTCCCACTCCTAAAGTAGATACAGTTTTTATTCATTAACTGAGCACTTTTATTTTCTATTCCTATGATAAACACCATGACCATAAGCAATATAAAAAAGACTTAATTAAAGCTTACAACTTCAAATAGCCACCTCCTGGCAGATAGAGTTTCACTCCACTTCATTGGGATGAAAAAGTTTGGAACATATACTGAACCTGAGAAAGGAAATATAGCCCTAAAGAGGAAAATAGTACCACTGAAATAATCCATGAAGGGACTGACAGTTGGAGGCCAGCTCTGAAATCCTTCTCAACAACTAGGAGTAGGGAATTCTGTTGTCTGCAGTAAGAGCTTAACAGAATAACAGAAGATCACAACTGCTGTCATAGAACCCATACTCAGAATTCATCCCCACACCCCCAATAGGTCAGAATTTGTCCTTAAAAGACTTTGTAATCCTTACAGAAAACATGATATTTTGCAAAGAAGACACATAAAAGAGGACAAAGCAAACAGGACTGAGAGAGGCTGTAGCTCACACACATTAGTCTTATCAGGGAACTTTCATTCTGTTCCTAAAGGTCAGAAAGTTTCAGTTACATATGGACGGTCAGACAGCTGCCAGAATAAGACTGAGGGTGGTTTGCAAGGAAGAAAGTGAAATGGCCATTGGAGATTAGTTTGGAAGTGAGTGGTACTGGGCAGGATACACAGTGCACAGTTTAGTGAATTGCAGGCAAAGGAACATCCATGAAATACGAAATAAGGATTTCAAACTCAAGTTTCTTCATAGAGTTTTAATTCTGAGGCAGCTTTGTGAACATTAATATTACTGAGCCTCAGTTTCTTATTCTGAATGTTGAAAATTATAATCAAAACTAAGGCAGTCAAAGGATTATGGGATAGTAGAGTTGAATGTATTCTTTTTTTTTTAACCATTTTGTATATGAATTTATTTTAGAAAGTGTTTGCCGTAGTAAATTTTTAACATTCTTTTTTTTCTCCTTTTTTTATTAGATATTTTCTTAATTTACATTTCAAATGCTATTCCGAAAGTCCCCTCCCCCCTTGCCCCTCCCTGCTCCCCTGCCCACCCACTCCCACTTCTTGGCCTTGGTGTTCCCCTGTATTGGGGCATATAAAGATTGCAGTACCAAGGGGCCTCTCCTCCAAATGATGGCTGACCAGGCCATCTTCTGTTACATATGATGCTAGAGACTCGAGTTCTGGGGGTTCTTTAAATTTGAGAATTTTAGATTAATGTGTGTTAATTGTAAGTAGTGTTGAAAATATCTATTGAATACATAGCATATAAAGCTACAAAAAGAACATAATACAGTTTTATAGACCACCAGTGCAACACCAACTAAAAAGGCATGATTAAAAAAAAAAAAAAAAAAAAAAAAAAAACTCTTCCTGGTAATTCTTAAGCAATGAACTTTCGCAAGCAAATTTACTCTGTCTTGTTCCTTGTTAACTGTTTACGTAAAATTCTCAAGCATTCATGATAAATGTTAATCTCTTCATATGAGCAAGAGTGCACCGTCACGTTCCTATCTGGTTTGTCTCCTATATACTCATGAACTATGTAAGTCACAAAGCCCATTCTTCCCTAATGCATCCTTTCTTTTCCTACTTTCTTTTTTGTCTCAAATGTCCTACCACACCCATTAATCCTTACCTCTGTACTTTCTTCCTCTGACCCTATCTCAGTCCTCCATGCTGGCTGGAAATGTGACTCTCACAACACATGCCACACTACATTGCTTTTGTATTTTCATCTTTACCATGAAATGTTCATTTCTTTAATGACAGTTTCTATGTCTAATTCATTTGAGCAAGAACCACACCCTCCATAAACTTGCATATGAATTGGATAAAATCATCCTGAGCTACATCTCAATGTATTCTATAGAAGATCCAATGTTTTCAGAATACAAATCTTCTGATTAAAATTTCTGAGCTTGGTCATAGCCTTACCATTTTTAAGTAACCTTTTCCTTTGGCAAATAGTTAACTTTTCTGTATAATGGACATTAACTAAAAACTATAAAAATTAAAATAATAATAGCTAGTCCAGAGTGTTATGAACAAAGAAAATACTCCAAAACCAATAATATTAGATGATATGATTGCCATATGTTATTGTCATTGTCATTTGAGAAAGAAATCATGCACTATGAATATTCTCTCTTAACACTGAATGCCAAATGTTACTTTAAACATTTTTTTTTAATTTGAGAATGTCCTCAGTATTCAATATGACAAATGTGTGTGGGAAAATACCAATTACAACTAATAGCCAGCATGCACACAGTACTTATTATGTGGTAAGCAATCCTCTAAGCACCTCAGGTAAGTTTATTAATTCTCATTTACCCATTCAGGTAGTTACCACTATAGTTTCCTGTTCTATGGAATAGACTAAGGCTCATAGAGTTTGCCTCATGATTTATATTCTGATACTTAAGTGGTAGAGCTGGGATTCAAATAAAAGTAGTCTAGGTTCAGTACTTTTTCCCTTTCTCCTTTCTGTTGTAGTGTAATGTTATAATATCATGAAAGTTTCTCACATAAACATATATTAGAATGATATATATACATATAAAGAGAAATATTTTAATAATATATTATCATATATAATTAATGTGCATATAATATTATAATGTATTAAGATACATATTTCTTAATCCAGTGTTGTTTAAACATAGCAATTTCAATACTTCATTCTTTCCAGATACCCCTCCATACTCCACTAACATACTAAGTTGCTTCTGCTTTCAATTTCCCCACAGATAGACCATGAAATACAACTTATAACATAAATGATACTAGAACTTCACACTTATGTGGTATTTTTCTGTTTGTTTTACAATTGGTGTTTATTTTATTATTTGTTTGTTTGTTTGTTTGTTTGTTTGATGCAGGGTATCAGCATATAGTCCAGGTTATTGTGGGACCTTGAACTTGGAATCCTCTGGCCTCAGCCTCCTGAGGGCTCAATTACAGGCTTATGATTTTCATGTGCTGGGCATATATAGATAGACACGATAGAACAGTGTTCTCGTGGTTTAGGGTCCACTTCACTAGCAAGCAAAACTCTTACAGAGTCTCAAGTCTAAAGTTATGGAAAATCTGAGCAGGGGTAACCTGGTACAATGCTTACATCTGCTAAGAACAGCAAAGGAGGTTATTGTGGCAGAAATAAAAATATGCAGAATAAACTGGTAAGTAATAGAAGAAGGACAAAGTGGAACCATGAGCCACCATGAACCCCCATTGATTGTGAGGTGAGCAGAGGCAGGTAGGGTGTATGGTACCACTGAGCCTGCTTTGCTGAGTTATATATCATGCCTATTTAGAGATAAGAATCGAATCCAAACACCCAATTTTCCCTTAATAACCTATTATTAGATTTGTCTTCAATGAACTCATATAGATTGTCACTTTAAATTTTAATAAATATAGTAAGAAACTAGATGCCAGAGGAAAGAATAGTTTAGAAATGATTTGTCTATCCCTTTCATTTGAATATAAGTCAATTCTGACCAGAAAAGTCATGTTATTTAGTCCATAATTTTCAAATTAAAGTAATATACTTTACAGATAATACTTGTTGAAAAAAACTGAGATTTCTTTTTCTTCATCCTACAGTTAAGATACTTAGTTTTCAAAGATGGTCTCCACCTAGCCTACTTTAGGAACAATATAATTGAATAATATGTCAAAACTCCCATGTAGAAATAATTTCCAGTCTTGCATGTAAAAAATTCTTAATTTATGGAAAATAATTTTTCACCACCATGAACAGAAACTATTTCATAAAGGACCCATTCATGAATGAATGAATGATTGAATGAACATAATTTCAGCTGCACAAACTCAGAGTGACATTATATGAGCCACCTTCTACTTCCATCACATGCTGCAGAATGCAAGCTTTAACAAGCAGCATAGCAAAGGGAGTCTGGGCTTGTCCTTGAAGAATTGCAAGCTCTCTCTATAGCCAAGAATGGAAAATACTCCTGTAATCCCAGCATTTGGAAAGTGGCAGCTGAAGGACGGGCTGTCTAGTAAAATTAAGGCTAGCAGGAGCACATGGCAGGCCATGAACTTTCCCATCAGATCTATGAAGAACATAGTATAGCTTACATAAATGTAAAAGAAGTAAAAGAAAAATAAATCTATAACTATCCATAAGAAAAGATTCAGGGGCTGGGATTATAGGGTCAGATGCTAAAGTACTTGTGTCTCAAGCATAAGAATGAGCTCTGAGAACTCGCATTTTAAAAGCCAAGTATAGTAACATGTAAAGGCAATTCCAGTACTGTAGAAATGGAGACAGGTAGATCCCTAGGAGGAGCCAACCTATCCTAACTGGGCAACTCCATGCCTATGAGAGATTGACACAAAAATCAAGGTGAATAATACAGGATGAAGTCAAGGTTGTCTTCTGGCCTCTACAAACACAAGCATGCATGAGTACATAATGTCTGCATAAGTACATGCACTTGTATATGTAAGCATTCATGCACTCACACACACATATGCATGAACACATGCAAGGAGAGAGAACTTTCGAATAAAATACTATAAGTAACAAATGTCTTTTTTTCTGGCATATTCCTATTTTTTTCAACTTTTATTAGATATTTTCTTCATTTACATTTCAGGTGTTATCCAGAAAGTTCCCTATACCCTCCCCCCTCCCGGCCCTGCTCCCCTACCCATCCTCTCCCACTTCTTGGCCCTGGCGTTCCCCTGTATTGGATCCATCCCACAATCAGTCACCAAACATAGACACTATAGCATATGCCAGCAAGATGGTGCTGAAAGGGCCCGGATATAGCTGTCTCGGGGGAAAATATACCAATGCCTGGCAAGCATGGAGGTGGAAGCTCACAGTCAGCTATTAGATAGAACACAGGATTCCCAAGGAAGAAGGAGCTAGAGAAAGTACCCAAGGAGCTGAAGGGGTCTTCAACCCTCTAGGTGGAAGAATAACCATGAACAAATGTCTTAAAAGTTTTGTTTTTAAAGACAATACCTAGATGGCTTTTCTGAACTAAAAGTAATTACAGGGTCATGACAAACATAATGCCATTGGTGCTTCTTCTTTGAGTCCTGGATTAGAGAAAAGGTTATCGGCCTGTGGAGATAACTGGAGAAACCTGTATATTGAGGAGTAAGATAGTGGAATTTCACTGCTATCTAATCCTTTAAAAGCAATCATGGTATTGTGATTTTACTAGCTTTCTTTTTTTATTAGTCCTTTAAGAATTCTTTTTTATTTTATTTATTTACATTCTAGTCACTGCCACTGCTCAGTCCCCCCTACTACAGTTCCTCATCCCATTCCTTATCCCCTTGCCTCCCAGAGGGTACTCAAAAATATGGAACTCATCATGAATTTGTATGTCATCCTTGCCCAGGGGTCATGCTAATCTTCTCTATATTGTGCCGATTTTAGTATATGTGCTGCCGAAGCAAGCATGTTCTTTGAGAATTTTAAGCAGTGTATTAAGATCATGTTAACTTCCCTCCCCCAACTCCTCCCAGATGCAACCTTACCTACCCAACTTCGAGGACTCTTCTTTTATATCTGTTTTAAATCCAGAGTCCAGTTTGTATAACCCAATTACTCATGCCAAGAGAAACTGCTAAAGTCTGGCTACCTAACAAAGGTCATACCATTAAAAGAAAACCAACCCCCCTTTCCCACAAGTATCAAATGCCAGCTCCTCACCTAGTGGTGAGAGAGCACCTCAGCTTGGTGCTCACCCCATCACACTCCATCTATGTGCTTATTTTGTCTGGCTTGAGCTTGCATGAGTGTTGTGCTTATTAAAAAGAAATAAGGACTAAAGTGTTTAGCGGTAAAATTAGTCCACAGGTTAAAATATGCAATTGCACACGAACACTCCCCTTCATAGCAATCACAAATCTGGGACTCCTCAGGCTCCGGCCAAAAAGCTGGGGCTCTCCTTTGCCAGTTTACCAAAAGGGCTTGTACAACCTGGATAAATTGCTTGCCAAATGTCTTTGTTTATTATGACAATTTTGAGCAAGATATAGCTATGTGAAAATAGTGACTAGGAACAGATCTGCAGGGCAAGCTGCAACATTCCTTGCCATTTCTGGTGATGAGATTATCTCAGGAGCTTTTGGAGCCCCTTCTACATCTCTTCTCCACTTTCCAGAAGACACAGACTAGCTAGAGAGCTCAGCTCCTGCATCCTGTCTGGTTTTCCTAGAAACTAGCCCCAGTCTAGCGATGATCACTCCCTAAGGGTCATTACTCCAAACTCGCCTTTAAGAACTTAGAAAGAAGGCAGTCCTGTCCCTAGGGGTGTTTCATGAGTTTTAAGAGTCTGTGTCAGTGGCAATTCTTAGGACAAAATAGAAGGCATCATAGTCCACCATTAATTATCATTTGGTGAATTAATCTCACCAGACCTGCAGGATTTCCTGCTCAGGAATGTGTCTTCTAACAGACAAATTCAGAAGGTAGTTAATAAGTAAAAAAGACATAGAACAAAGAAATTACTTTAGCCTTTTGAGCATGAGTTAGATGTTTTGATTTTCTTCTTGCTAACTTTATGAAGAAGTCTGGGAGCCTGCATGCTCCTGGACACTTGTCACAGCCAGTCTAACAGTAAAGGCAACAGCATCTTTCATCTTTAGGGAAAAAGAGCTAATTTTCTGGTACCTCTTCAGAGTGAGAGAAAGAATATTTTTCATAAACCCCCATCAGTAAACGCAGGAGATTCAAAGGAAGGCACTGAACAATTTGTATGCTTTGAAGGAGAGCACTATGAGGGTTCCTTCATGTTTTCCCAATTCCCACTAGAGACCTTTTTCACCAGTGCAGCCAGGGTAAACATCTACCCGCAAATCAATCAGCCATAGCTAGAAATGCAGAGGTAAATTCTTAGTAATTTGTCATTGCTATATACTAAGGTTCAGTCATGGACAAGAAGTAATGAAGCCAAGAAAATGTTTTATATATATATATATATATATATATATTCATTGACACAACTTTATTGATACTACATAAAAATGGGTGAAGCAAATGTTATAAGAACATATGTATATGACTTATAACAACAATAACAGCAACAAATTAAAATCATATATGCTCTGCAAATACCATGTGAGAGAAGAGGAAAAGGTGAATTTTTACATGGGATTTAGTATCAATTAATATAAAGTGATAGACTATAGAAAAATTGCTGATTATCCATAAACCCAGAGTATGATTGACTAAATCCATGTTGGTATTATTTCATACTCACAGGTGGCTTCCATTTTTCAGAAATTAATGGTGGCAGAAAGCACTTTTACAGACCATGAGCTTCCAAAGATAGCTTTTATGTTACTTGCACAATTGGACACCCCACCTTGGCCCCGTTGAGCTTATTATAGCTCATTCAGACATCTGAAAATCTCTTGACAATTTTGCTTCATACCAAATGGAGCCAGTGCTTTCAAATGGATCTCATTAGAGTTCTTATAAAGCCACTACATGTTAGAAAGAGTTTCCATCCCAGATGGGTTCCCGCATTCGAACTTATCAAGCTTCTATACAGTACTATTCTTGATTAGCAATTTGTTCTCCTAAGAGCTTTAAAGACACACCTTCTATCTC
The DNA here is from genome assembly GCA_902729485.2 of Mus minutoides. Classification (NCBI taxonomy): domain Eukaryota; kingdom Metazoa; phylum Chordata; class Mammalia; order Rodentia; family Muridae; genus Mus; species Mus minutoides. The sequence continues at coordinate 1,963,309 of LR749667.1, read as the reverse complement.
TGCAATTTCATCCCTTTCCCATTTTTCCTTTATCGGCACATTCAAATGTATTTTACTCTTATCTTGGATCTGCCACTCAGCATATGTCAACTTCAAGAGTGCTGGACTGTAGCTGTGACTGTCAGTAATGTTTCAGGAGGTAAAAAGAAAAAGAAAAGAAAAGAAAAGAAAAGAAAGAAAGAAAGAAAGAAAGAAAGAAAGAAAGAAAGAAAGAAAGAAAGAAAGAAAGAAAGAGGATGTCAGAATGCATACATCACATCTCAACAAGCTCCCTGCCTTGATAAATAGCATTCTCATATGTTCTTCTAAATTATTTCCATCAGACAACCAAATGCCAGTCTATGCTTTTGTCTGGGGAAAGCAAAGAAACTTTCTTTGACTATATGTTATCAAATACCATGTCCAATCTAACCATATCATCATTTCCCTTTCATGCTCTAAAGCTTTTATTTAAGGCTCTTTGCTTTTTGATCTCCTCCTCCCTAAAGCTCACATCTTCTGCACCACGTGTGTTCTGACTAAGCTTCCTTACTAACTCTGCTTTTTCTCTGGCTTACCCACCCTCAATATTTCACCCTAGAAAACCTTGATCACTGTTCTTGCTGTGTACTTTTGAAGCTTTCTGATCATGTCTCTGGTTCTAAAAGTCAAAATTATTCTTCCAGTGGCAGAGCTGCAATTTATCAACATCACCAGAGTCTAGCTTATAGAGTGGTCTACTGGTCCTTATCTGCTGAAAGCTCAACTAGATCTGTAGATAAGCTGGTGAATGGGTGATACACAGATGCAGCTCAGCGTTCCTTTACAATAAGAAATGTGACAATAGGTGATGGATGCTGTCACTTATAAATGAGCCTTGATAGAACTGCCTGATATACACTCGAATAACATGCCATTATACTGAATACTTCAGCCAGCTGTAATATAGTGGAAAGAGTTTTTATATCTAAACATATCAAAACACATAAAGAATAGCGTAAAAGCACAGGGCAGAGGATGAAAAAGGGTTCCTGTGTAGGGAAATTTTCTCTGTTGGAGCTCATAGGGCTGGTGGTCACAATTAGTAAGAGTAAGATGACCAGTGGTTATGACATGTGAAGGCGAAGGATGCAACTCTCCTCCACTCCTGGGCATGGATAGATGCTAATAACTGAGGAGAAATTAGCATTGGCTTAGTGAAAACTTATACTTTATAAAAAAATTTTATTTTTAACAGTTTCTGACCTTTTTATAATAACAGGAGACATGGAAGCTAAAGGTAACCAGAGCAAAAGAGAAACAAATCAGGAAATTTGCAATACTGTTTATATTTCTTTAGTAGGAAAGGAATTTAACTTTTTCTCACATACAATAGTATCGGATCTTCTAAAAATTTAAACAAGGTGACAGAAAATAGCACTTTCATCAGACACCAATTTTAAAGGAAAATGTGAGCCATGTTGAATAACATCATACTTGATCCATTAATTTTTTGCTACCACTTACTATAGCAGATTTGAAGTCGGAACAATCTCTGTAGAAGTTCTGACTATCCTACAAACTACCTGTGTGACTAAGCCTGAGTTTCATAGGAGGATTAAATGATTAAATGATCAAATGATTATTGTAGGCCAGGTATATTGCCTATGATATATTAAATCAATGGCCTTTCCAGACCCATGATGAGACATTTTTCTGTATTGCAGATAATAAAATTAAAGCAGTGTGGTGGAAGATTTGCATACAGACACAAAGTTACTAAGATAGTTTCCTATGGAACTAATGCAAAGCACATGGAAGTGGTGGCTTATAGCAAAAGAATATATTATCTCACAATCAAAGACCAAAAGTCCTAAGTTTCAGTAGACCCAAGTTCAGATGCTGGCAAGGGATAATGTATTTTCTTACCTGCTGAAGCTTCTAGAAGCTGTATACATGCCTTAGCTAAAGTCTCCTCCCTCCCTTATATTACTCCAATCTCTACCATATATCTCTTAATACCTCTTTCCTGTCAAATCCTCACTGCCTTTCTGTCTTGTCATACTGGAAATTCAGAATCACCTCCCATCTTAACATCCTTAATTACAATCTTAGTCTGTTTTCAGATGCTATTGCAATTTACCTGAGGTTAGGCACATTATAAAGAAAACATTGTGATTAAGACCATAGTTGTGAATACCCAAGAGCACAGAATCACAATCAATTCACCTGTCTGGGAGCTTTGGCCTAAATCACACTAGGGCATATTATGCCATCATAGGGACATGCCCTAGAAGGACTTGAGGCCAGGTTTGCCCTTTCCACAAATGCTTTCTGTCTTGGAACTAAGCAGTCCTTTGAAGACCATGTTAATATCTTACAAAGATGAACCCTCAGGATCTAGCAACTTCCTGTAAGCCCTGCCAACTTACCAGTCTCCCACCTCAATACTACCATGCAGGTGGCCATGCTTGAAGTATGTGAAACTTTGCGTAATACACTTAAACCATATAAAGCATGAATTACCTGTAAAGTACCCTTTGCATGTAATATAACCATGTACAGGTTATGGATATTTTGGAAGCCACAATCAACTATAATAGCTACTATGGGCTTGATTTAAGATTTCATTCTAGGCATCCTGAGGCTGGAATTAACAGCCTGCCTTGTTTCTTCTTAAATAAGGACAAGGACATGTGATAAGAATTTTAATGATTCAATCATAAGCCAATAGAATTACCTATGCCTAGACACTCCCAAAGATCCCACTTCTAAGTTTTGAAATAAGTTTTTGCCCTCTTATGATTTTCAAGTGTGTAGTAAATCTCAATAGATGAACCCTAAGAGATATATTTTAACCACAACAAATAAACCATAGGCACCAACCCCAAGACATCCAGTCTTTCTTCCTGCTGTATCTTAGTCACTTTTATTGCACGCTCCCGTCACTAGACCGTAATCACACTAGCTGGCTGCAAACGGTCTTCCTGATTGAGTTCATCCAAAGACACTTTCAGATAATACTCAAAAAGTTAACTGAGCTAACATTCCCAAGGCAGAGACAGTAAAATTACAAGAAGAGAGTGTAGGATATAGACCCTTCCTCAAAAAAGTTGAACAAACCAGTCAAATGCTTAATGCAAACCCCTGTGTTGTCCATATGTCTTAAAAGGGATTGATACATGTCTTTCAAACCCTGAATAGAAAGTGAGGCTGTTGTGCAAATCTTGACTTTAGACGGACATTATGTATACCAGAAAACCTGCCACCCAAGAGTCATAATACAGAATAACACAAGGGCCTGTCCTTGAGGAATCTATGGATGTAGTCCTTCCAGATTAAGTCCATAATCAGAGACAGAAAGATGATCCAAGGAAATCTGCTATAAGTAGGAGGTTGCTTAGGACCACAGATCTGGAAATTAAATGAGACTCTGGTGACAACAGAGACAGCTGTGAGGAGTGGCAATGCATGAATGAATCAGATGCAACCACATTGTAATATACATCAACTGCCCTTGTGTAATTTCAGATATGTTGTCATAAAGTAAATTGTGATTGTATAATAAAAATATGGAGTATCTTGTATCATTAATAAAAATTTAATAAAACTGCTAGCATATCTGAAACCCAAAAATTCTATGTTTGAATAAATATATTAAGAAAATGACAATAAATGAACATGTACTTAGTATATTTTCTTGGTGTTTGGAAATACATAAAAAATAAATTCATATGTAATAGAAAATACAGAGTTAAAACAGATGGGTAGAAAGGTTATATATTAGAATATAGTAAAAAACAAAGTTGAAAAAATACAACTGAGAGTGCTTTATGTAAAAAGCAAAAACATCCATAACCACAGAAACTCTAGACACATTTTGACCTAAGGAATAACAAAAAGAGAATTATGCTTGTTAAAGTCTTTTACTAGATTAAATAATACATTTCAAAATTGGATGACATGATTTTCTGAGAAAATATACTATGGAACCAGGACCTTCAGGGGCACTTCTTAGCACTTGACAAAGCTGGGAAAGGCATCAGTATTCTTCTACCATCAGTGTGCCAGAACGAGGCTGCACTGCCTATGGGGCTGGCTCTTCTACCCTGACTTCAAGGATGCCAGCATTCGAAGTAAGCTGAAAACCAGCCAAGGTGAGAGGCAGTTTTGATGTACCAGTGTTGGGAAACACTACAGATCAGAGTTTCCTCTGCTTCCTATCCTAGCCAGTTATTGCCTCTTTGCCAATTCATCACTAATTGGGGCTTGAACATTTCCCCAGATGAGTTGACTTACGGTTTTAAGGAGCAGTCATGTCAATAACTTGGGAAATACTTGAGGGGGAAGGTTGGAAACACACACAGGGCACTCCCCAAGTGCTAGACTTGCAACAACAGGTCAAGTGCAGCAATCTTTAGACAATATGCCTAGTGTGAATTAATATAGAAGAAAAGACAGAAGCGAAACAGATGCAAAGGAAACTATGTAGATGTACAAGGCTAGATGAAAGCTAGGGTGGTTCTTAGAAACTCAATTAATTCTATAGATAATAGTGAAAGGCTGACTGAGAAACCATGAGCTCCATCCCCAGGTTATTCAGGTGGAAAGATAACAAATTCAACAAACATAGTGAGGGGAAAAGAAAAGCAAAACCAAGAAAAGTGTATACTGTGTGTGTTACACCACAAAGGATCAAATTCTGAACTCTATTGGAATTTAGTTACTATTTATACTGATTAGTTGCTGTACTGGCTAGTTTTTGTGTCAACTTGACACAGCTGGGTTATCACAGAGAAAGGAGCTTCAGTTGGGAAAATGCCTCCATGAGATCTAGTTGTGAGGCATTTTCTCAATTAGTGATCAAGGGCTCCTTGTGGGTGGGACCATCTCTGGGCTGGCAGTCTTGGGTTCTATAAGAGAGCAGGCTGAGCAAGCCAGGGGAAGCAAGCCAGTAAAGAACATCCCTCCATTGCTTCTGCATCAGCTCCTGCTTTGTGACCTGTTTGAGTTCCAGTCCTGACTTCCTTGGTGATGAACAGCAGTATGGAAGTGTAAGCCAAATAAACCCTTTCCTCACCAACTTGCTTCTTGGTCATGATGTTTGTGCAGGAATAGAAACCCTGACTAAGACAGTTGCCCATACATATAAACATATAGACCATAGACATAAATAATAAGCATAAAGCCCCCCTTTGCTTTCCTTTCCATCAACATGTACTCCATGACTTAAACACACACACACACACACACACACACACACACACACACACATTCTAGAACCTAATCTTCTGTTCTATTCTAGAACCTAAGAGCCAAACTCAGGTATATATATATATATATATATATATATATATATATATATATATATATATATATATATGGAAAAGAGGGTAGCAGAAGATGAACTAAATGAACAATAATTAAGAAAGGGGTAGAATTTTTGATCGTAGCCATTCTGACTGGAGTGAGGTGGAATCTCAAGATTGTTTTGATTTGCATTTCCCTGATGATTAAGGATGTTGAATATTTTTTTCAGGTGCTTCTCAGCCCTTTGGTATTCCTCACTTGAGAATTCTTTGTTTAGCTCTGTACCCAATTTTTAATGGGGTTATTTGAATTTCTGGAGTCCAGCTTCTTGAGCTCTTTGTATATATTGGATACTAGTCCCCTATCAGATTTAGAATTGGTAAAAATCCTTTCCCAATCTGTTGGTGGACTTTCTTTATATGCCCCAGTACAGGGGAATGCCAGGGCCAAGAAGTGGGAATAGGTGGGTAGGGGAGTAGGGCAAGGGGAGGGTATAGGGGACTTTAGAGATAGCATTTGAAATGTAAATAAAGAAAATATCTAATAAAAAATGATTTAAAAAAGAAATGTGTAGAAAATGGAGGTAGAAATGAAAAGATATTAGGAAGGAGAAAGGAAGAAAGGAAAGAAGAAGAGTAAAACACACATGTGCACACATGCACACACATGCACAAATATTCACACTTTCTTTTTCCCTTTTCTTGTGAAACAAAAACATCAACAAAAAGACATAAATAACCCTGTACGATGAGCAGAGTCATCTTTGAGCTCATGGACAGCAACATCTCTTTCCCATTCATATATGTCTACTTGCCTCAAAGTGGCTAGAGCAGTAGGCATCTCCTTAAGCTGAGTAAGAAGCATAGACTCATACTAAATATTATTTCAACCTGAAAGTGGATTAAATTATTAAGGACTGAGAAATGGTGACACTAAGGATGGAAGTGGATATCTCCATATAGATATGAGTTTAGTGTATGCAAAGCCCTAAATTTTATCCCCATAACTGCAAACCGACAACAAACCAAAACCCCCAAAGCTCTGACCCAGCCCAATTTTCACCAAAGAAGGCCCCAGACAACTGAAGGCTGGAAGTCGGACCTCCCACCCCTTTGTGACAGGGGCTTGTTTGGCATAGATTAGCCCAGTCATGGCCAAGTCCATCAAAGCTATCAGTGTTGCACATGCTCAGCTGACCGCCAGGTAGGACACACTGACTCATTTATGACCGCAGGGAACCGTAGTCCTGAAGGAGACTGGATAAGGAACAGGGCAAGACTTTTGAAAATGACTTCATGCCTTTGAGTTGAAAAACCCTATTCTAGAACCCTAAGAGCCAAACTCAGTCTATCCTCCATCTAGATTTATACTGGAGGAGGAAGGCAGAACGAGCAGAGAGAGTGTCCTATGGCTTTTCAAAAACATTTTTATCGCAATACCCAAGAAACATTAGCTGAAATATTAGTATGTATCATACTAGGAACACCTGAAGTTCTTATTCTTCTGTGTGTGGGGGGAAGGAGGGCGGCTAAAAGGAAAAAGTAGTAGTGACCATAGTTATTAGCGGTACTGGGAGCAGGAGCCTTAGTGATGGCAACAGGTCAAACCACAGTGATGATTCTCAGAAGCAATTATTTCATACCTACTCTGACTAGCAATCTGAGGCACGGTGTTGAAGAAAATGCAATGAAAGGTACCATGTGAATATGGTGGAAAAAAAAAAAAAAAACCTAGAAAGAAGAGCTTCCTGGGAAGATTGTAAAACTTATCAAAAGCTCCGAAGAGGAAAGAACTCTAGGAGAAATGGGGAAGAAAATAGAAAGCAGCAGGAAAGACAGACAGGTAGCCCCACAGGTTGTGAATAGGCAGCCCTGGTGCTCTCTGTGGTCTGAACTGTGCTCTCCTAAGGTTTATATATTGATCAGTAAGTTCCAGTAAAGCAGAGTGAGACTGCATTTGAAGAGAAGATTAGCTGAGGCTTTCAAACAAACTCCTAGTCAAGCCTGTCTATTATCATTGTAAAAAGATGGGGTGGGGACAAAAGATACTAGGAGATACACACACACACACACACACACACACACACACACACACACACACGCACACGCACACAGTGAAAAAGACAAAGACAGAAGGGGAATGAATGGAGAGAGACAGACAGAGACAGAGAGAGAGGGAGAGGGAGAGGAAGATAGATGTAAAAGAACCACAATATAACATAAACTCTGTGCAATCATGGAAAGAGACAGAAAGGAAAACCTTGCCAACTGAGATAGGGCATCTAGCTTTCAAATTAGGGAAAATACTCTGGAAACCATGCAGTGAGTTTAATATTTTACACTTTAAAATATTTTGAAGTTAAACTAAAACATTTTAAAAGATTTTTCTTAAAAACATGTTGGATCGGGGCTGGTGAGATGGCTCAGCGGGTAAGAGCACCCGACTGCTCTTCCGAAGGTGATAAGTTCAAATCCCAGCAACCACATGGTGGCTCACAACCATCTGATCTGGCTCCCTCTTCTGGAGGGTCTGAAGACAGCTACAGTGTACTTACGTATAATAAATAAAATAAATCTTTAAAAAAAAAAAAAAAAAACATGTTGGATAATGACAGGGGTCAGGAAGAATGAACAAAGCTTAGGAAGTGGTTTAGTCATTAAGTGTTTATTACACAAGCATGAAGACCTGAGTTCAAATCCCAGCATTGCAGCTAAACTTAAAATGGTAGTGGGAATCTGGGACGCCAGAGTTGGGAAGGAAGAGACAGCAATATCCCTGGACTTGAGGGCTAGCCAGTCTAGCCAAATTGACAAGCTAGAATGTCAAAAAAATAATAATAAGGCAGAGAGTGATGGGGGGAGATAACTGACATTAACTTCCACACTTGTGCCTCCACACAAATACACCATGAACACATATGCACATGCATGCAAAAGTAAAAGAGAAACCTGGTGTTTCTTTGGTTTATCAGGGGAGTAAAAGAGTACAAGTGACTTCCCATCCACTTTTCTCACTTTATGTGCTAATAATTCAGTGTGTGGTTATAGGCTAGTGTTACATCTTTGTAGTCTCTGCTTAATTCTTAGGTTTAAATTAAAACAATTTTTCATTCCTGTCCTCTTACTTAAAGGGATATTTCGTTTGGCAGCAATTAGAAGCCAGGACCTACCTTATTGCTACACGTGTATTTGAGTCTCTCTGCTTTTTAATTCAAATCCTTCCTCATAGTCTCACACCAAAGCCATTTCTTGATACATGGGTAATCCTCCGGATTAGCATGCTGATGGCTTCATAATACCTGCATGATTTAGCAATTTCCCCATTTACCTTCTCATCCCTCTCCGCTCTGTTTTCTAAGGGGAAAAATTAAGATTTTAATACCAGTGAGTTGGCTTTCAAAACAAAATATTTCTGCTTGGCAAATTATAAAAGAGATTTAAAAAATCATTAAAGCATTAACATACCGGATACTAATTTTCTGAGCATTTAGGGGCAAATCGGCAAACATAACAATGCCAAGATGATTATGGTTGAATAATAGTGTGTGCTAAGCATAAGGTGCCATCCAAGCTATGCCTTCAAAGGGCTTGTTCATGCCCAAACCAGTGCTGGAGAAGAGTCTGCAATGGGAATGGAAGAAATGGCTTCCTGAGAGAAAAGTCAGGAACAGAAACAACGTGGAAAAAAATGAAGTAACAAGGAGGACACTGCCTGCAAGAACGTGAGCCATCCTTTAAGGCCCAGCAACAGGGAGAGCCCTATTGTACAGTCATTGAGATGTGATACTCTGGAGCCCACTGTATGTGTATGCTTGCTGTGTTTCCCTTCACTTGCTAGATTTTTAGCTAAGTCCAAATGGACAGATACTCTAGGACTTTATTTTCAAGATTTATTTATTCATTTATTTTATATATATGATTCCACTGTCGCTGTCTTCAGACACACCAAAGAGGGCATCAGATCTCATTACAGATGATGGTAAACCACCATGTGGTTGCTGGGAGTTGAACTCAGGACCTCCGGAAAAACAGTCAGTGCTCTTAACCACTGAACCATCTCTCCAGCCCCATAGGACTTTATTTTCATATGCAAGAAAATAGTCATGATAAAATGACCTCCAGGAATGTGACATTATCTTTAGTCATCTGTTACAGGTTGCTATTCTAAGAAGAAATCATCTCTATCTCCTTGCTATGGCATACTCTTCTCTCCATCTTAAAAAAGAAAAACATAACGTGGATTTTCCTGGTCCCTACTGTCTTTTCAAAGTTTCTCTCCTGCTGCTGTCAATGTGATCAATGGTGACTCAGGCCTTGCCAGTTCCAATAATTTTGTTTTTGTCACTATTTTATTTAGTTTTGTCTCATTTTCAGAAATACTTCTTTCTTGTGACATTCTTGATACATTTAGACCCTAGACCACAGCAATGGGCAGTTTGAGAATGGGGACTTTATTATCACCATGACAAGGCACAGAAATGAGACCCTGGCATTGGTGCTGAGGAAGGCTTGCTCACTGCGCTCAATGAGCCTCCCTGGTTCTCTTACCATCCTCCCACACATGTCCTATAGATGACAGTTATCAGACGAAGTAAGGATGAAGTGCTGCCCTCAACCCCTCTCCCTGAGACTCACTTACCTGTGCCCTGGGAATAGTGGGAGTGAAGTAACACAAGTTACCTTCTCACGATAAGTCTTTAAATGGGAGTTCAATAACATACCTTTAATTTCAAACTAAGAATATGGAGCGGGACAGACAAAGACAAACAGGGAGGCAGAAAGAGACAAATAGTTTCAGAAGATAGAGAACTGGGGAAAATATATGCTACGTCTTGGAAATCTCTGTGGGAAACTGTCTTAGTCAGGGTTTCTATTCCTGCACAAACATCATGACCAAGACATAGTTGGGGAGGAAGGGGTTTATTCACCTCAAAGATCTGTATATCAAGTCACAAGATTTGGCTTCAATTCTGAACTTCCTAACTCAACAGATTTGACCTTAATGGTGTTTGTTTCCCCTTAAGGTGACATCGACTATGTACAAATGGATCAAAGGGAGGTGAGACCTGCAGTTGTTCATAATTAGGAAGTTCTTACTGACATCCATAAAAGAGGTACTCAAGGTCAGTGGGCTGGAGACAAGCGAATCCAATTTAACAGGCATTTGAGAAGTGAAATGGTCAGGGCTTAGTAAATGCTTATATGGGGAGAGTGGAAGAAGGGATTAAGTTGATGAAAACTCATGACGTTAAGGCATCTAGCCATGAATACAAGTAAGATGGGATAGTCATTATCCATGTGAAGAAATTCCAATGATAATGGTAATAATCATCGCCTCTTAATGAGTCTCGGTGCCTCTGGTCCTTCTCTGCTTCAGTTCATTCTTCATAAGGTCTAATTTAACAGATTATTTTTAGTGATGCTACAGTTACTGAAACAATCAAAGTCTACTGTTTGCATTAAAACTTGGGAAAGTAGAAAAGGGAAAAGAAAAGATTAAAGAAACTAATTTCAAACAAGAGCTCTATGCTTCTTATTTCAAGTTACGCATTGCTTGGACTAGAAGCATCTTAATAAAATTAATGTTTCTAGCTATTAGAACTTTACAATATGCTGAGAATTATATTATTGTGTTTTATTTTTTATTTATTCACGATAGCCCAATTAGCAATCAGGTCTGTTGCATAATTAATCCCCATTTGCCAGGAAACTAAAGATGGAAACGATCCAGTAACTGATTCAGGACACATATCTAAAAATTGACATTTCTTGAATTTTCACAGGCTGTCTGAACTCCATTCTTCTTTTTCTGTGTTGTAGCAACATGCCTGTTTTTCTGTGACTAAAAACTTCACACATGTGCACATTACTCTTTTCATTTCTGTGATCAAACATTAAACAAAAACAAGTTAAAGAGGAAGAGCTGGTTTTAGTGTGTGCAGTCCATATTCCTTGACTCAGTACAGTACACCCAGTCTTGGTGTCAGTGTTGATGGATGGGCATCATTACCTTATAGGAGGCATGAAGAATAAAAGGATATAGAAGGGAACAGTATGCTACCCCAAGAGCATGCCCTCTAACCAATTTCCTCCAACTAGGCCCCATCTCCTGTTTCATACCACCTCTCACTGATGCCATCATGTTGTTAATCCATCATGAGACTAATTTATTTATTTATTCAGATTTCTAGCCATATAATCACCTCTAACCCACTCTTGCAGGGTCATCCGTATAGATTGCCTAGGCGTTTCTGATCCCAACAAGATGATAATATTAACCTTGAGAACATTATATACATTCAAACAATATATAATACTATTTTAAACAATATGTAAAACAGTCGTATTTTACATTAAAATGTAAGTAGCGATTTTGACAGCATAAGCAGAAGTTTATTTAGCATAACAAATCAAGTACACCAGAGAGAGCTTTGGAGAGGACTGACCTGAAGAGAGAAATTGCAGTTCATTAAGTTCCATATTATAGAGGTTTAAAAAAATGTAAAAAACTTTATTTGCATTACAATGAAATGGATTTTATTGTGACATTTTCATATGCATATGCTATTATATACTATTTTTATTCATCATTCTTTCACACTGAATTCTCCATCCATCTAATCCTTTCTTCCTTTTCTTCCTATGTTCAAATAGTTCTTCCTCCTGCTTTCATGTCATACTAGTAATAAATACCATTCTTACTCTCTTCCCTCCTCCTATTTCTCTAAATATCTTCTCTCTCATGGCTTTTTTTCTTGCTTCAATAACACACACACACACACACACACACACAAAACCACGTGCGTGCACACACATGAGCACACTTAAAATTGTATTTTGCTTCTGCATACAAGAGATGTTTTTGTCTTTCTGGATAAGGCTTATTTTGGCTAAAATAATAATTTTCTATTCCATCCATTTTCTGCAGATAGTTATAATATTTTCTTCATTTTTAAAGATAATAAAAAGAATATATATATATATATATATATATATATATATATATATATATCCATTTTCTTTATTAATTCATCTGTTAATGGGCATCTAGGTTTTCATTTCTTACCTATTTTGAATAATACAGCAATGAGCATGCATGTGTATATATCCATGAATAGTGTCTCTATAAAATTATATATGTCATTATATTTTATTTGAAAAACAATTCTATAACTTTTAAGTACTTACCTCTGGAGAACATTCAAGAAGTGTGGTTTTGTTTCCTGGAAGCTTTGCCACCTATAAAGTTGGATTTAGTGGCCATTATTTCTAAATCCTAAAACCTGAATAGTGCTAAAGATAAAGGATTCATTTTCTCTTTCTACATCTTTTATGTGACTATTTTAAAATCTGACTTGAGTACCCAGAATTATGGAAGTAAGCTAAATGTTTCTTTCTGCTTACTCAAGTGGTTTTAGGCAAATTGCCAAATATCTTCATGTTTTCATTTCTTTACATATGAAAGAGAAATGATAACACTGTTCACTACTCACAGGGCTCCAGGAAATGGAAAAAGGCATGTGGATACCTATATCTGCATATAATTAGTGTACATTCATAATACTGGGTGTTTGGGTCAATGTAAGAAAGAAAAGAAAAAGTTAGTGTTGACCTAATAGTTTTTAAATGAATTTACTATTAATAGTATGAGATAGGGAACTTGAAAAATGGATTAGCAGATTACTCATTGGACATGATTTCAGTTCCCACAAACCACATGAAGGATTCTGTCTGTAACTACATTCCACATGATCTGTCTTAGTCACTGGTCTGTTCTTAGAAAGAGACAGCATGACCAAGACAACTCTTATTAATGAAAGCACTTAATTTAGGGATCACTTACTGTTTCATAGGCTTAGTACATTACTATGAAGGCAAGGAACATGATGGCATTATGCATGGTAGGCATGGTGCTGGAGCAATAATTAAGAAATACACCCTGATCCTCAGGTAGAGAGAGAGAGAGAGAGAGAGAGAGAGAGAGAGAGAGAGAGAGAGTAGGTCTGGCATCAATTTTTGAAATCTCAAATCCCACCATCAGTGACACAATTCCTACTTATCAATCCTTCTAATCTGTTCAAATAGTGCCACTACCTGGTAACTAGCTGTTCATATATATGAGCCTATGGAGTCCATTCTTATTCAGACTACCAGAGCATTCAACATACTCTTTGGCCTCAATAAACATTACACATAGTGGTGTGCATATGTGCATGCAGATACACAAACACATAGCAAAGAAATAAATATATTAAAGGAATATGAAATACACCATTTGAGTGACTGAATTCAAACATTCAATGAAGAAGTTAGAAAGGAGAGAACTTTTAAGTATCTAATATAGGCAAGTGGCCAATGATGGTGCTATAGTGGGCCCTAGACAATATTTACATTGGCCAAAAAAGAGATTTGTGTATTCAGTGTTATTTTGAGTTTGGTGTACTAGAGAAAGAAGCAGAGTGGCATATAAATATTTGAATTGAAAAATTCACTCAAGAAAATGTGTAATATGGTTGTCAATGAGAGTGAATTGTTGTGAGGAAGACCACACAGAGTGGAGAAATGTGTTCAACAATAATTAAAAGTTAAATACATGTCTGGATATGTAGCACAGTTGGTATAGTTTTTGCTTATCATACAGAAAGACCTGGGTTCAATCTTTAGCAACCCTATACGAGTTATTGTGGCTTCTCATGCTCCTAATTCTAGCACCGAGTCCAGAAATTCACAAGTTCACCATTATCATCAACTACACAGTGAATTCACTTCTAGAAATAGCATACCCTTATAGGGGTTGTAAGGCATAGAGCCCAAGGAGCCCCTCACCCTCCAACCACACTGGCTTCTGCAGTCCATCTAGGTTGCTTGCCAGACATAGTTGATATGATCCTATTCCTGAAGACACAACATACTTTGGATACAAAGAAATCAAGTTGAAACCAAGTTAGAGGACCCCTCTCTCTTGGCTGACTTTTCTACTACTAGATGATGATGTGCTTTTCTTTAAAAGAAAAGGAGAGAATAAATAAAAACAAGCTGAGGAGGAAGTGAGAAAAAGTAATGGTGGCTGGAAAAGAGTAGAGGAAGAGGAAGCAATTCACGTAGGACCGTGTCAATGAGATCTGGAAATTTTCACTCCGTGTTTGCTTAAACCCTGCCGCTGATCATTCAGAATGAGAGTAAATAATGAACATTTCAGGCAGGGCAGATGAAACGTGTGGCTATTTAAAATATATGTCTTGCATATATTGATATTGCCATCTATGGGTGAGCTTGTGTTCTGGTTACTCTCCTCCCCACTCTCTCTTATCTTCCTCCCACTCCTGCTAGTCCCCCTTTCTCCACCTTACATCTCTTTTTTATATTCATGATTTTTTAAAATTTTGTTTTATGTCCCACTGATTTTAACTCAGGCCATCTGCGTGGCCATGTGTTTGAAACTATGCAACAGAGCTTGGTGGGCTTACCAGGAAGTACACAACTAGATACTCTGCCTCTTCCTCTCCTGTAATCTGTTAATTGCCATTAGTTCAGCTGTAAGTGGTAGGACCACATGATATGCTCGTCTTCACCCATAGCTGAATTTTGGCTGGGTCAAATGCCAGTAAACTCAGCTGCTGTGGGTTCACAAGTGCTATAACCATGCTGTTCTTAGAAGAGGACATTTCATAGCCTTTAGGGCTTTTTTTATGCTTTCTGCCACCCCCCTTTAAGAACAATCTCTGAGAATGAAAAGAGGTCAAATTAAATGTCATATAAATGGCTGATCCCTAAAATTACTACTTACTATCAGCTTCATGTACAACCATGGGTCTCTGCATTCATCTGCAAACAAAACCCTCTCTGATTTTTCCTGCATGCAGCCTTTGTCTGTGGATGTAAACATAGATATTTAGAATGCAGTTTGATACTAAGTCAGTTGAGACACACAGCAGTAGTAGGTTCCCTCTAGAAGACCTCCTCAGTAATGGGCTTTTAACTGGGTTTACAGAATCAGGCATAGATTACCTCTTGTAAAACACACCTCAAATTCAACCAGAGAGTTGATTAATCCCATATGAGTTCTGCCACCATTGCACCAGTGAGCATGTATTTCCCGGAAGACTGGTATTGTAATTCAAAGTTCACAGCATCATAAGTGCCTTTACTCTTCCAACCACCTACACAACACTATTCAACAGTATGAAAGCCAGCCAACAGAAAGGGGTCTTCTAACTTGGTTTCCACTTGATTTCTTTGTATCTTACATACAATGTGGTATCTTTGGGATAGGATCATATCAACTATGTCTGGCAAGCAACCAGGAGGACCTACATTGTCTGGGGGACTTCTTGGGACTCTGTGATTTCCAAATAGAAATATGCCTATAGAAATTTTCCTATAGAGCTATACCACTCTGGAACTGGAATATTGTTTGGTGACTCATGGTCAGTTTGCTTCTTCTCTACTCTCACTTTACCTATGAGCTGCACCCTCTTCAACTAAGGCAACTCACACCATTGTCCCCTTACTCCTATCCCAGATAATCCTATCCTGGAACTCCATGTTAGATTCATAACATTAAAAAGATATTCATGAGAAATAAATGGAACATTTGTCATTCTGGGCCTGGATACCTCACTCAGGATAACTTATATTTCCCAGTTTCATCTATTTACCTAAAAAAAAAAAATCTATAATTTTGGCTTTGTTCGAGCTGAATAAAATTTCATTGTACATAATAATACACCACATCTTCATTATGTATTCAGCAATTTATAAAGATCCATGTGGATTTCATCTCCTAGCTATTGTTAATAGAGTTGCAATAAGCATAGATGTGCAAGTGTCTCTATAGGAGGGTACAAATTCCTTTGGGCATATGTCCAGAAGTGATATGGCTGGGTTATATGATAGTTCTATTTCTCTTTCTTTGAGGAAGTGCTAGATTATTTTCAAAGTGGCTTCTCTAGTTTCCAGGACAACCGGCAGTATGTTTCCTTTTCCCCATGTCCATAGCAACAGGTAAGGAACACATTTTATAGTCATAATCAAAGGAGCAAAAGTTTATTTATGTCCACGTATAAAGCTGACTTACAGAGCTAGTAGAAAGGAAACGTGCTTCAGTATTCCCGTCATAACTCATGGTCAACTCTGACAAGGTACAAGGACTTCTTGATTTTTCACACAGTGGCTGCATGTTCACCAGCTGTATAAATACAACTTCCAAAGCCCTGACAATGGCCACAAATGGGTTCTATTTTTCATTTTATAAAACAAGAACTTGGTAACTGCTAAATAGAAAATGTTGACAGTTAGACAAAAAAGACTTGGACTGGCAGCTCAGGAAAACACCACTGGTATTCCAATGGCTCTGAACTGGAGGCACCTCAAGACATGAGGTAACTCGATAGGGAAAAGGGATTCTGTTAGGTGGCTGGCTCCCAAAATGTCAGCTTTCATTTCTTTGTCTCATCTTTTACTAGAGTTCAATCCTGATACCGTAACACTGGTCTTTTTCTGCTTGGCCCATGGTCTCTTCAATGATAGTTCTGAACACACCTTTCTCTTAAATCGTTGACATGGTCCAATGCCCAGTTGTTATTTTCCTGACACTGACTTCTGTGTATGTTTCTTACTCAGTCTTCTAATTCCCCAAAACATCAGAATGGGATGGGGGGGGGGGGTGTATGTGTCTGTCTGTCTGTCTGTCTATGCATGTAGGTGTATATACACAGAAACACACACATTAACATTTTCATATAAATGACCGTTTAAAATATTCAGGGTAGTCAGTCCTAGCTGCATCCCTTCGCAGTCGTCTGGAATCCTGTTGCTTGGCGGCCTGTGTGCATGTGCGCGGACATGTCTTCAACCAACTATACCCAATAAGATACTCAAAGCTACAGGGCCTATCCTACCCAGCCTGGGCAGGGCTACTCCCAACAAAGCAATCAGCCCAATGGCCAGCAGAGTTACAGTGGTTATGGCCAATCAGCTGACACTTCAGGATACAGCCAGAGTAGCTATGGTCTTCTTATGGACAGACCCAAAACACAGACTATGGAACTCAGCTCCCCAGGGATATGATTCCACTAGAGGCTAGGGCAGCAGCCAAAGTTCCAATCTTCTTAAGGGCAGCAGTCCTCCTACCCTGGCTATCGCCAACAGCCAGCTCCTAGCAGCACCTCAGGAAGGTATGGTGGCAGCTCTCAGAACAGCAGCTATGGGCAGCCCCAGAGTGGAGGTTATGATCAACAGTCTGGCTATAGTGGACAGCAGCAAAGCTACGGACAGCAACAAAGCTCCTGTAACCTACCTCATGATTATGCACTACAGAACCAGTACAACAGCAGCAGTGGAGTTGGTGGAGGGAGCGGTGGTGGCAACTATGACCAAGATCAGTCATCTATGAGTGGCTGGTGGCAGTGGTGGTTATGGCAATCACGACCAGAGTGGTGGCAGCGGTGGTAGCAACGGGGGAGGCCAGCAGGATTGTGGGGGCCATGGCAGAGGCGGTAGAGGTGGTTACAACCAAAGCAGTGGTGGCTATGTACCCAGAGGCTGTGCAGGTAGCCAAGGAGGCAAAGGCGGGCAGAAGTGAACGTGGTGGCTTCACTAAAGTTGGTCCTTGGGATGGAGGATCTCATCATGATTCTGAACAGAATGATTCAGACAAAAATACCATCTTCGTGCAAGGCCTATTCGAGAATGTTACAATTGAATCTGTGGCTGACTAATTCAAGAAGATTGGATTTATTAAGACAAACACGAACACTGGGCAGCCTATGATTAATTTGTCTACAGCCAGGGAAACTGGCAAGTTGAAGGGTGAGGCAACAGTTTCATTTGATGACCCACCTTCTGCTAAAGCAGCTACGGACAGATTTGATGGTAAAGAATTCTCTGGGAATCCTATTAAAGTTGCAACCTGCCAAGCTGAATTCAATCAGAGTGGTGGAAATGGTCATGGAAGCCAAAGGCGAGGAAGACCCATGGGCTGTGGAGGCTATGGAGGAGGTGGCAGAGGTGGCCAGGGAGGATTCCCCAGTGGAGGTGGTAGAGGTGGAGGACAGCAAGGATCTGGGGACTGGAAGTGTCCTAATCCTACATGTGAAGACATGAACTTGTCTTGGAGAAATGAATGCAGCCAGTGCAAGGTACCTAAGCCAGATGGCCCAGGAGGGGGACCAGGAGGCTCTCATATGGGGGAAAGTATGGAGACAATCTACGTGGCAGAGGAGGATATGACCGGGGCGGCTACTGGGGCAAAGACAGGGACTCTGGGGGCTTCAGAGGGGGCCGGGGTAATGGGGACAGTGACATTTTGGCCCTGGCAAGATGGACTCCAGGGGTAAGCACGACAGGATCACAGGGAGAGGCCATATTAGCATGGCTCCTGAAGTTCTGGAACTCTTATTGTACCCAGTTTTACCCTTGTTATTTTGTAAACTTACAATTCAGGATCGTTCATGGATATTTGGTGTGTGTGTGTGTGTGTGTGTGTGTGTGTGTGTGTGTGTGTGTACCCAAAGTGTAACCATATCTCTGGTTCCCATTAAAAACCATCATTTTAGTTTTAAAAAAATATTCAGGGTAGTGCAATGTTTCAATCAATAAAACACTTGGCACAAAAGACTGAAGATCAGAGTTCAGATTTCCAGCATCCACAAAGAAGCCTGGCATTAGAAAACCAGAACAAGGGTTCCTGAATCTTACTAAGCAGTCAGGCTAGACTAATTGGTAAGCTTCTGGTTTACTTAGAGACTCTTTCTCAAAAGTAAGCTATTGAGGAACCCCATTTTGAGTTGTATCCCACACATGAGAGTGCATGTGTTATGTGTTGTATGTGTGAATATATACCCCCCCAAAATTATATATGTGTGTGTGTGTGTGTGTGTGTGTGTGTGTGTGTGTATTAACCCTCTTTTCCTTGAACCAACTGCCATTCAAGGTTAGTCACTGGCTGTTTCCTGTTTACTGGGGCTGAGGATGAATTCCACATCAAAGGATACATGTGAGTCATGGGCAAACTTGTAAGACAGGCCATAAGACAAAATTATCTGTATTAAGTATTGACAGCAGCCATAAGAAAATATTAATTATCATACATCTCTAGATTAGAAATGCTGAGTTATAGCCAGAGCAGTGCTGGAGAGCTCACCCCGTTGATGCTAGTAAAAAAAAAAAAAAAAACAAAAAAACAGCATGCTGAGCAGCTCAGCTACCACCTAGGCCCAGATCCAAGGCTCTAAGTTGGCCCACATCAAAATCTTTGTCATCTGTGAATGTTTGGGATCCGTGAAAGGGCCAGTCCTGCTGATCCAAAGCTGTAGGATCTCCATGACATGGGGAAGGGGGGAGAACAGAATAATTAAGAGGAGGCTTGGTGAGGATTCAATATCGATGGTGTCACAGAAGCCAAAGATATCAAACCACACTACTGATTCATTACAATGAACATGTATGTGCAAGATGTGTGGACTAAGGAGTGCACTGTTGGAAACACTGTGAGATACTTTAGCTTCCACAATGAGATGTTTTTTCTAAGTTTTGGCAAGGTTGTTTGTCTTGTGTGTGTCTTCTATTTTGGGGGAAGGAGACAAGAATGAAAGGTGTCTATGAGGAGACAGAGACATAGGCAGGACTGGGATACAGGATGTGAATTCACAGAGAATCAATAAAAAGTTTTTTAAAAGTAATAAAATAAAAAAAGAGTACTGGGATAACTATGAAAGTTTAAGAGTGTGTTGTTGCTTGCTGGGGCTTAGTTAGCAAGTCATGTGTCTTTTCAGATGGTGTCAGCTGTTGTAGGCTGGGCTTTTATAGCTGCCTCACTTCCTTCTTCAAAGCCAGCAATGTAGGGTTTGGTTCTCATGTTATAACTTTCTCGATAGATCACTGTGTCAGACTACAGCCAGGAAGTGCTACCAGCTTTTAAGGTCTCACCCATATCATTGGGTTTAACTCCCAGAGACAAGCCATGCTTATGTCTACATTTCAAGGCACATAATCTTAATCATAGTTAACAAGCCTATTTGCCAAGTAGGGTAAAATAGTCATATATTTTTAGGTATAGAGTATAGGCTCTCATTGGGTCCAGTTTGTAGTCTTCTGCTACTGATGACTTCTGGTTTTCCTGTGTGTGTTCTCACTTGAAGTTATGCTTGAGCCTGGCATTCAACTGAATGAGACATAAGTTTGTGTCCAGGAATAAGGACATACCTCCATTCCTCTCATAGGACAAGTTTTTAATCATCTGTGTTAGTGGGAGGGACAATCAGACTACTAGGTTCAGGTGCCTGCTGTTTTGAGGATTTGGCTAAAAAAGCCATTTTGCGAATAGTAGGGGAACTTGGAGTCATTTGACCACTGCACAGTTGTCAGCTCTGTTAGGAGTTGTATCAGGTGCTGCCTCTCTCTGGGTTAAGCAGAAGGACTCGTGATCTCGGCAGGTTCTTTCACCAAGACACCCACTATGAAATGCCAAGGTCATTTGTTCAACAGTTTGGCTTGTTACCCTACTCCAACTAGCCAGTGTCTGCATAA
Source organism: Mus minutoides (assembly GCA_902729485.2). Lineage (NCBI taxonomy): Eukaryota > Metazoa > Chordata > Mammalia > Rodentia > Muridae > Mus > Mus minutoides. The sequence continues at coordinate 1,942,514 of LR749667.1, read as the reverse complement.
CTTGCAGAAATACAGACATAAGTAGTTGGGCAGTAGGCCTGTGGTATCTGTGGAGGATTGATTACAGGTTCCCATGCAGATACCAAATGCTAGAGTGTGTCTTACAAATGGTGGAATGGAAGAACTTTGGCTCTTCTGCCCATGAACATGGAATCATCTATAGGTTGCTTAAAATAATTATTTAAATATAAATGTTATTAGATAGTTATCAAAGTGTATATTTAGAGGATTATAACAAGATATATATATATATGTGTGTGTGTGTGTGTGTGTGTGTGATCTATATAGAAGCAACTAAACACTATTTTCATTTTGTGCATGTGTGTGTGAGTGTGTGTGTGTGTGTGTGTGTGTGTGTGTGTGTGTGTGTGTGAATGTGTGTTTGTGTATTGTGGTACATGTGTGTTGCAAGTGTCCATGTATGATATTTGCACATAATGTGCAATGTCCATGCTGGGATCTCAGATGTATCCTCTTCTCTCTCTCTCTGCTTCATGGCCTTGACACGGCTTATTTCACTGAATCTGGATCTAAGTTGGTTACCAGAGAACCACAGTGGCCTTCCAGTCTCTACCCACTCCACAATTGTGGGATTACAGCCACAAGAAAAATACCCAGAATTGTATGTGGCTTCTAGGTATTTGAACGTAGCTTCTACTACTTTCCTAGCACTCAGTCTTATCCATGACCCATCTCCCCACAGAAAAATGTTTGTATCCCACTCCACAACTGTTGGTTCCAGAATGCAATGTGAATGGCTATGTTAGATTGCCGCTATGTGCCAGTGAAAAATGGGCATGACAGTATTTGAAGGTGTTAAAAAAAATTACCTTAGGACATAAATATAATTTTCTTTAGATATTTATTATTTTTCCTTTCAAAATCTCACACAGACGTTGCTTCTGCTATGAAAATGTACGTAATTGTCTTCATCTAATAGGATGGGGCTCTCATTAGGGACTCTAGCTATTCACTCACTCAAGTATCCCTGAAGGCTTGAGGCAAACCTATGGTATGGAAAATTTTTATTTTTACAAAATGACACATTTCCTTACAATAATCTTATATTTAGGCTGTGTTTTACTCCATTTACCATTGGGTTAATAGAATCCCCGAATAGAGGAATTTATGGGGAAGATCAAATTATTTTGGCTTATCACTTTATTTAAGCTGGGATAGCTAAGAACACAGTATCAGCCAGGGCCCTAAACTGTTTCACCTCACAGAGGAAAGCTGAAAAGTAGCCAGATGAAGACAAGAGACAAGTTCAGAGGAGAAGGGGATAGGAGTGAGGGGAAGGATAGTAGGGGGTGGGGTTGCCTGAGAGGGAGGTGGTGAACAGGGTGCAAAATGAATAAGTAAAAAGGGAAATAATTTTTTTTAAAGGACTAGCTTGAGTTATTGCAACCTGATATTATTAGAACATACCCACACCCTCAACAAAGGCTTTTATCTGTGGGGAAACCCTGCTAATTAACTTCAAAGTCTACCACAACCAGATAGCTCATCTGAGCTCAGCACAATATGAAGGACTCCCTTTATCAGCAGGGCTTCCCCTTTTCTGACCTTGTCTGGGGAGCCATAACCGGCACACCCTCTATCTGGGAGAGTTCAAGTAGTTCTTGGCCCTGGGCAAGTTCAACTTCCTCTTCTCCCTTTCCTTTTCACACCTCCTCCACCTCCCACCCCACCCCAAAAGGACCTGCCCATTCAGTACCTGGGAATCCTGGAATGTCTCTCCATGTAAATGAGGTAGTCACAGATCTTTAGAATTCTAGGTAGTGATTTTCTTTTACCCTGAAAACTCCTTCCCACTCTCCAAGGTCCATATAAACCTCTGGTTTACCCCAATTAAAATGTATATATACAAGCCCTCCCCAATAAAGATTTGCAGTCAAGCTTCGAAGCACTGAAGAGAGCTGCTTCATTGAAGATCATCAGAGACATCAGAGAAGGCCTTCACCTAAAAGAACTGTAACACTGAGATCCTTGAAGAAGGCCTCCCTCTCCCCTGAACCCAGGTACTCACTCCCAGCTGGACCAGGATCCCGCAGATCTCCACCCTGCAGATCTGGGCTCTACTTCATCCTTCCAGCCTGGTGTGACGCAGTGTCAGGACACCCTGACAGAGAGGAAGCTGGGGAAGCAAAGCCATACCTGGACACCAAAAGGCATACCACATTTATCTTTCTTAAAGCCATATTGCTATTTAAAGTCCCACCTTCCAATAACCCTATAATGACAATTATATTTCAGCTTGAAGTCATGGGCATCAGAAGACCACATTCATAGCATTAGAAAAAGAAATACAATACTAGTTTGTTTTGCATCCAGGAGTCAAATAGAATGAGTTTTTAATCTTGTCCTAACTACTGCCTGCTTGAGGGACTCCTAACACTTACTGCATCACTCCAAACCATACTTTCCACATCCACGCAAAGTGTACAATTATGTCTTTTTCCAGGATTACTGTAAAGATTGAGATGAAGTATAAGACACATCTGTCACACAACAGAAATTCAACTAATGTGAAATGTCAAAAATTCTGCCTGCTCCAAGGTTTGTTGCAAAGCTTATATAAATCACCCAGACTGCATTTGACAGCTGTTGGGACTTGCTAAATGCTGGCTCCCCTCCTCACCTGGTAGACATTGTCAAGAAAGCAGGTAAGGGGCTTTCTGAGCAGCTGAGACTCATAGCATTGGAAGCTACAACTGTAGCTCCCTGAGGCATCTGGGGTCTCCTAAAGTCCCCAGGCTTCATCAAGATGCCCACTGGAGACTGCTGGAGGGGAAGCCTCAGGAACACTCCCAGCTCCTCCTTCCTTGTGGACTTTCTGAATTCCACATAACCTGACTTTCAACCTGCAAAGTTTAGCACACACCTCTTTCTTCTGAATGCAAATATCACCGCCCCACTCTGAGTCCATATTTGGAAGGGTTCTTTTTTACTCTTTCTTTATTTACTTTAATTTTCTTAATATATTTAAACTGGGGACTGAACAAAGCTGTGCATGTCATTTTGTACTTCACTATGCTGGATATGAGAGGATAGGATCAAACTGAATTTCTGTACTCTTAAGTTAGCACATGCATTTCCTTATCCTGGAGCTCTTGGGTTCAAGAGAGGCTGCTTGTGATAGCAGAAAGAGACAAAAAAGAAAGATACCAAGAGAACTTCTAGAGTATTCATGTTCACTTTTCCTTTAAGTTGTTTTATTTAATTCTTGCAGGAACTCCATGGATAGATAGGCAGTTTAAACTAGCTTCTCTAAAGTCATTTAGCCAAGAAAGAGAGAGTCAGAATTTTAAAACAAACCCTTTGTACTTCAAGTATTCATGCTAAAACCATGATGAAGTTTCACCTCTAAAATAATTTTACCAATGAAGACACTGAGTCCCAGGCCAATTATGTACTAAGAATTATACTGAGTAGCTGGACACAGAATTGACATTTGACTAAATACTGGCTCCCTGATCCCACACAGTACATCTCCATATTTATCTTTCTTTTTACTTTTGTGACTATTTGTCATTACAGTATGAAGAGTAAAAGTTAAGTTTCAGTGAAAGAAACAGATAGTTAAAATGAAGGTGCCCTGGCCTTAGCATGACCAGAACATGTGAACACATCAATCACCTAAATGGGGGTGACAATATGGCAAGTACTAGGTGTCCTAGAAAATATGCCTAAATGCACTGGGACAACACGTAAAGAAACATAGCATCGGAATGGCTGTTCTGAACATGACTGGCAGCTATGATGTGTTAGAGGATCAAACAGGATGTTGGAAGTAGATAACATTGCAACTGGATTTTGAACACAGGTAGAAAGCTGGTATAATATTTCTGAATGAGACACAAAAGTAAAATATACAAGGGACCAGTAAGCAATGGAGACACATGGAGCAGGATGCTGAGGTTAGGACAAAACTGTACATTTCAACACAAGCTTCCCAGAACAGAAATCGCTTGAAACAATACAAGCAAGGGGCAATGTGTTTTAGCTTTTTTTGTTTGTTGTTTATTTGTATTGAATAACCCATTAGAGGGCTATTAGTCATCCTGGGGTTGACTAATTCTCCCTCACTTAGCAGTCCTTAGATGCTGTAGTTCTTTGTCTAGGGATGGAGCCCAGTGAGATTATCCACATTTCAAATCTAGTCTATTGGTGTTGTTCTTGATGAGATCTTCTTTGGGCAACCATATTGTTGAGGTTTCTGCCCTTTCTAGGAGACATAGCAAAAGTTTTAAAATGTCCTTTACTATGTAGAGAGTTCAGGGATGTGTGTGGATGTGAGAAGAAGTGTAAGGGAGTTGTTCTGATATATAGATATACATGTACATGCATATATATATATCATATATTATATGTATTATAACATATACATACTATATGTTTTATATATATATATATATATATATATATATATATATATATATATATATATATAAAATATGATTGTGTCTTAATGTTAGAAATAGAAGAGGGCAGAAAACAAAAAACATAAATTTGAAATTTATATTTCAGACACAGAAAAACAATTTTAAAAGGCAAGAATTTAAACTTTGACTTGTAAATAATTTTTTGTACACAGTCCTAGAACAGTGACTCACAGATTATAGATGCTTATTGAATATTGGCTGAAGAAATGAATGAACAATGAAAATGGAGGAAATAAAAAGTGTATTAATGGTGAGGCGTGGTGGCGCACGCCTTTAATCCCAGCACTCGGGAGGCAGGGGTAGGTGGATTTCTGAGTTCGAGGCTAGCCTGGTCTACAAAGTGAGTTCCAGGACAGCCAGGGCTACACAGAGAAACCCTGTCTCGAAAAACCAAAAAAAAAAAAAAAAAGTGTATTAACAAGAGCAACTTACTTTAAGTAGGAAGCTCTTCACTGGGTTTGAAGCCTCAGCTGCTATGAGAATCACCTGGAAAGAGAATAAATTATGATGGCCAATAAGTATATGAAAAAGAAATGTTCAGCCTCACCAGCCACCAGAAAAAACACAAAGTAGCACCACACTGAGAAGGAAGGAAGCTTTCCTTTTTGCCTGCTTGCTGTCATTGGAAAAAGTCCATTTCTTCGCTGGCATTAGAGCCTACTTCTCCCAAATCCTGGCACATACTGAGGACCAGCTAAGACATAAAAAACTACGGAACTTTTGGATCCTTCACTGATAGACAGCCATTGTTGGATTAAGTGGACCATAACCTGTGTGCCATCCTAATAAATCCCAAATATATATCTCAAAGGATGCCTGTCCTGGCCACCTGGGAATATATACATATATATTTCATTATGTAACTTCTGTTCCTCTAGAGAAGAGATTTTCACCTTTCTAATGTTCTAATGCTGCGACTCTTTAATACAGTTCCTCATGTTGTGATGATCCCCAACCATAAAATTATATTTATTTCTTAAAAAAAAAAAAAAAAACAAGAGCAACTTAAATTTTGAATTAATCAGTTATTTGGTTGTTTGTGCTATTTACTGGAGATTTTAGGGAAGTTGAGAATGCATGCAACAATTGTTAGTCATGATATGATATCTGAAGTACACCTTAGACACCCAAGTAGAAATACAGCATTTTCAACAAATGGTGCTGGCACAACTGGCAGTTATCATGTAGAAGAATGTGAATTGATCCATTCTTATCTCCTTGTACAAAGCTCAATTCTAAGTGGATCAAAGAACTCCACATAAAACCAGAGACACTGAAATTTATAGAGGAGAAAGTGGGGAAAAGCCTGGAAGATATGGGCATAGGGGAAAAATTCCTAAACAGAACAGCCATGGCTTGTGCTGTAAGATCAAGAATCAACAAATAGGACCTCATGAAATTGCAAAGCTTCTGTAAGGCAAAAGACACTGTCGATAAGACAAAAGGCCACCAACATATTGGGAAAGGAATTTTACCAATCCTAAATCTGATAGGGGACTAATATCCAATATATATAAAGAGTTCAAGAAGCTGGACTCCAGAAACTCAAATAACCCCATTAAAAAATGGAGTACAGAGCTAAACAAAGAATTCTCAATGGCTGAGAAGTACCTGAAAAAATGTTCAACTTCCTTTATCATCAGTGAAATGCAAATCAAAACAACCTTGAGATTCCACCTCACTACAAAAATTCAGAGGACAGCAGATGCTGGCGTGGATGTGGAGAAAGAGGAACACTCCTCCATTGTTGCAAGCTAGTACAACCACTCTGGAAATCAGTCTGGCATTTGCTCAGAAAATTGGACATAGTACTACTGGAAGATCCAGCAATACTGGGCATATACCCAGATGTTCCAACTGGTAATAAGAACACATGCTCCACTATGTTCATAGAAGCCTTATTTATAATAGCCAGAAGCTGGAAAGAACCCAGATGTCCCTCAACAGAGGAATGGATACAGAAAATGTGGTACATTTACACAATGGAGTGTTACTCAGCTATTAAAAACAATGAATTTAGGAAATTCTTGGGCAAATGGATGTATCTGGAGGATATCATCCATAGTGAGGTAACCCAATCACAAAAGAAGTCACTTGATATGCACTCACTGATAAGTGGATATTAGCCCAGAAACTTAGAATTCCCAAGATACAATTTGCAAAACACAAGAAAATCAAGAAGGAAGACCAAAGTGTGGATACTTCATTTCTCCTTAGAATAGAGAACAAAACACCCATGAAAGGAGTTAGAGAGACAAAGTTTAGAGCTAAGATGAAAGGATGGACCATCCATAGATTACCCTACCAGGGCATCCACCCCATAATCAGCCACCAAATCCAGACATTATTGCATATGCCAGCAAGATTTTGCTGAAAGGACCCTGATATAGCTGTCTCTTTTGATGCTATACAAGTGCCTAGCAAACGCAGAAGTGGATGCTCACACCCATTTATTAGATGGAACACAGGGCCCCCAATGGAGGAGCTAGAGAAAGTACCCAAGGAGGTAAAGGGCTCTACAACCTTATAGGTGGAACAACAATATGAACTAACCAGTATCCCCAGAGCTTGTGTCTCTAGGTGCATCTGTAGCAGAAGTTGGCCTAGTCGGCCATCATTGGGAAGAGAGGCCCCTTGGTCCTGCAAACTTTATATGCCCCAGTAAAGGGAATGCCAGGGCCAAGAAGTGGGAGTGGGCAGGTAGGGGAGCAGGAGGGGGAGTACAGGGGACTTTCAAGATACCATTTGAAATATAAATAAAGAAAATATCTAATAAAAAAGAAGAATTCGCTTTAGAATAAAGTTGAGACCACCCTTTCTAATGTGAAAACAGGGATCAATGAGCTACTGTTGAGTGAGAAGTGGTGCCTAGGGAAGGAGAAGAACACTTCAAAATAGGAAAGCCTCTGTGTTCACCACTGAGTTAGCACCATGATTGACATGTAGTAGGGTAAAACGTTCTGGAATAATGCAATTGTAAAGGCTCAATAGCACTCAGCCTGAGAAGGGATGATGTTAAAGAAGGGGATTGGCTATTGACACCAACTCAAACAGCAAAGAGAGTCTTCTCTGTTATGGACTTCCTTTGTAAATGGAAGACTGCATACTTTGTAGAGTCTGTAAAGTCTATAAAGGTCATTACCAGCACCAATTTGGGAGTGTTGCCAGGCCCCACACTACAAGAAAGCAATCTCACCAATCCCTGAGCTTGACACAGAAACCCACTGATCCCTGAGTTCCATTCTCAGGACTTGAAATTCTGCTAACCCCCATCCTGAGGGGAAAAAAAAGCCACCCTGAAAAGCTCCAACCCCATCCCACTAAGAAATTCTAAATAGGCCCTGCCTTCTGCTCAGTGTGTTGGTTGATCTTTCTCTCCTGAGCAGAGGCAACCACCCTGCTGGCTTTTTCCCTCCTGCTCTATCTCTGTGTGAGGTTTGTTGTGTAGTGTGATTCTGTGGTATTCTTTGGCTTCCTACTGCCAGGATACCTTTCCCTTCAGAGCTGCAACACTTACAAAGGGTAGTAGAATTACTGGACTTTCCAGAATACTCGTTAGAATTTTTAGTAATATTATTGAAATTAAGACCAGACAATGGAGCCATGAGTATCTTCAGGAATATTTAATTGCTTCAGTATAAAAACAGAGGTTGTGGGTAGGTAAATTTAAGTATGGTTAGCCCCACCCCTTCCTGAGAGAGTGGATAGAAGAGAAGTAACTATGTTTGCAGTAGTTTGTAAAATGTTCTGCTATGGCACTAAAGCAGACAATGATGGAACTGAGAAGACGGTATGAGTTGAGACCAGAGGTGGGAAACAGGATGCTGATGAAGACTAGGGAAGCTAGAATGGAGATATAAATCAAAGTTTATACCTCTTCACTGAAGGAGTGACACAGGTGATATACCAGGAACATTTTGGTGCTGCTAAAAAGGTAGATACTCAACCTTGATAAATGTCCCCGTCAGGTATGGTTCCATTGTGGTCTATGAGTGGAAGGAGAAAGCAGCTTCTACTGTGACTGCACTGGGAGTGGATTCACAGGGACATTTTGTAAGACTTCGATACCTCTTTGTTGGTCAAAGCTTGTCACAATGATGCAACATGTCAACACTGTTGACAGCTGTACTTGTCACTGCTGGCCTGGATATACAGATTCCCCATGTGAGATAGACAAAAATGAATATAGGAGGAAACCCTGCCAAATTAGGGGGGGTGCTGAGCTGTCCTCAGAGGATCAATGGGGACACGTTGCAGACCTACCTTCCTCCTTCAACCACCTGGGAACCTCAGGCTATATTTATATCTGTCACCCTGGATTCACAAAGCAAGTTCCAGGACAGCAAGGGATACAGACCTACCAAGAAACCATGTCTTGAAAAATAAACAAAACAAAGCAAAAATATCATATACTAGTTGTTTACAAAATATATTTTCTATTAATTCCAAATAACATATATTGTAAGCCAAGATGGCAGCATGATTGGGCTCTAGTGAGGGTACTCTTCTGAACTGGCTTCTCACATGACCATTCCTCTGTGTGTACTTGATACAGCAAGAAGGAAAGACGAAAAGGAGAGTGGAAGACAGATTTTTTTTCTATTAGTACTCTTCTAATCCTTTTTAAAAGGCCCCATCTTCATAACGTAATCTAAACTTAATGAGTTTCACCAAAAATGATAGATAGATAGATAGATAGATAGATAGATAGATAGATAGATAGATAGATACATACATACATACATACATACATACATACATAGATAGGTACATAGATAGATACATAGATACATAGATAGACACATAGATAGATACATAGACAGATGATAGATAAATAGATGAATTAAAACCACTGTTGGTTTATTCAGGTAGTGGTAGTGCACACCTTTAATGCCAGCACTCAGGAGGCAGCAGTAGATGAATCTTTGTGTATCTGAGGTCAGCTTCATTGTTCTACAGAGCTAGTTATAGGGCAACCAAGGCTACCAGAAGAAGCCCTTCCTCAAAAAGAGATAGATAGATAGATAGATAGATAGATAGATAGATAGATAGATAGATGAATGATAGATAGACCTACTAAGATTTTAAAAAAAAAACTTTCCAAAGGCTCCATCTTCAAATCTCACATAGAATAATAATGGCAATATAGAAACTGGATAGTTGTAGAGAACCAAAAATGTCTTTGGGAACAACAGTAGAAGGGCTCAAACACACAGTGCATCCCAAATGGGATGGAGCAAAGGCAATGGAGCCTACCTTAGCAAATTCTTCATTAAATCATCCAAGTGACCCTTGAAATAAGATTTGCCAGGGAGAGAGATGAAAGAGAGTTATTATCATTGAATGGAAAACTCTAGGACAATAAAGGTATTTGACATCAATATGAAAATTTGGTAGATAATAAAGTCTAATGGAATCCATTTCAAAGGAGTTGGGTTTTTGAAAGAAACAGAAATGAAAATGTTTAGAATTATAAAGAAAGAGACATCTACCTTACACCCAGCTCCAGTGTGACAATTAAAGAAAATTTATTCAAATAGGAATAATTCCAGACAAAGTAGTTTTAGGTTCTATGTCAAAAGTAAATGATGGGAATGTGAAGATAAGTGTCAGTACAGTGACAGAGGTGACCTGGTGGGTGCCTATGTGCTCCTAAGTGCACAGTGACAGACCTGGGTAATCATGGAGCATAGATGAGGCCTCTGGGTGAAGCAGGTATTAAACAAATTTAGAGTTTCGGTATCTATTATTGGTCTTGATATATAGAAGAAAGAGGACTGTTGGACCAGGAGATGGTTCTGTTTTTCTTCCAGTGACACTTAGAGAGATGATGCTCAGAAGATTTCTTCTCAGGCTACTCCTTCCACAGGAAGAAAATATTTAAGGGCTATCCTCTTTTCAAGTTGATATGAGTGGGTGGAGCCTAGCAGTAGCTCTGGCTACTCTTTGGTGGTCTGGCAGAGTGTATAAACTGAGCATTTTACTAAAACAGCATACTATCTTCAATAAGATGTGGCATAAGAGGAAAAAGGCATATTTATCTGTCTGTGACCACAGACCATATATCACATATCTAGCAATCTAGTATTCTAGTAATATAAATCCTCAATATAGTGCTATTCAGGTCCAGTGAGATTTTTAGCCCTATCTCATCTATAGTCCATTGTGTATACTTTGGAGCCAAATAAACTTGGGTTTGAATTTCTCTTCTGGTCTTTGTGAATTGGTGGTTGTAGATTTTCGTGGTTCCCTCCTTATCTTGTATCTATTGGACCCTTCCTACTCCATGGATAGCCACAGATATTTGGCTCTGCATTTCTTCAAGTACCTTTCCTAAATCAAGGAAGGATCACTATGTCCAGCTATGAGGTAAACTGGTAAGGCAGGAAATCATATGTCTTGGGCAGCATCTGTGAATGAGATTCTAGCTCTCTCATCTCTGCTGTGAAGTTTAGAGTTGGGAGGTCCATCCTAATAAAAGAAAGCATGTTTATTGTGGGTTTGAGTTCAATGGGTGGACTTTAGTGAAAGCTGGCTTAATAAAGATTTTTGTAGGCTACTTGCCTCCTTGCATATGTCTCTGCTGCTTGCCTATAGGCATACTACATACTATTGTCATTTACTTACAGTCAATTCTTGCTTTTGGTGAACCCAACACACAGCAGGGAATGTGTAAATTACCTAACTCTCAGAGCCCCCGTTTTTATTCTCTGAAAACTAGAAAATCTCATACTTGAAAACAAACAAACAAAACAAAATCGCTTCAGATTTAAAAGATGGTGAAGAACACACCAGCACAGACCTTAGCACAGGGGACCTCTGGGTCATTATGAAGTGCCATTCAGCTTTAATACTGACGCCTCCTGTTAGCATTCCTTCTAGACTCTGCCCAACAGTTACCTAGCAACAGCCAGATAGGCCTAGCTTGATTAAAAAACAAACAAAGCAACAACAACAAAAGGTGGGGGTTATTGGGCCCCAACTCCTCTCTGACTCTTTTCTCTCCCTAACCTCTTCCCCTCCTCTCTTCTCTCTCTCTCTCTCTCTCTCTCTCTCTCTCTCTCTCTCTCTCTCTCTCTCTCTCTCCCTACTCTCCCCTTCCTATGCTCATATGTCTTGGGCAGCATCTATAATCTAAACTGTATCAGTGATCTGGCTGGCACCTAGTAGAGGGTGCCTCATCATGGACCTGCTGAGGCACCCCCTCCCTCCTCACCATACTGCACTCTAGAAAACATATCCTGGTCTTTTAAAAAAAATACCTCCTCACATACAGTAAGAAGGCCAGAGGAAACAGGGAGCCTTGTAAGCTGCACCTAGGAAGATGAATTCACCTGTCATAGGAAATCTCCAAGCCTAATGGGATTCCAGTAATGGGCAGTTGGGTGTAATAACTTAGGGACTTGGTAGGGTTATGATAATCAAAAACTGGATTTTAACAATAATAATAATTTAATGCTATTTAACAATACTTTCAAATAGCTTATTAGATAATCTGTGGTGTTCACTGATAATACAAGGAATGTAAGAAATACAAGATACATGTCTACCTGTAGCTACCACAGAGACTATGCAGATAGAGGAGCCTCTTCCACAAGCAGTTGCTACAGGAATTCTTCCCAGAAAGGATAGTGTCTCTGGTAGAAAGCTGAAGAGTTGATTCCCTGAGGCAGAATTTTTTTAAAACTAAAATTATTGTTTAAAGCTCATCCTGCCAATCATATATCAGAAGTAAATCATAAACATGGACAAAGGTTCCAGTTTCTGATATGTTTACAGGCCCCATAACTATTGTATAATGAGGCAATTTATGTAAATCTCTTCAGAATTAGATCTGGACATTTGCAAAGGGCAGTGTCACCCATTGGAAATGTAGCAATGAGTCTCTTTTCTGTTTCTTTGGTGTTTTTTGTCATGGGGAAATTTGCATGAAAATAGGATTCTGATTACTCCCCTGTTTCTCAGGCATGTTTCTTTCTTTAGAACTGAAAGTCATCCAGTGACAGGCCAGCTTCCGGCATTCATAATTAAAAATAAGCAAGAACTTGAAAGAGCCCACTGCAATTAGAGGAATAACCTCTGTGTCCTGGGAATGAAGGAGTCAACCAGTGTTGTAATCATGTTATATCCATTGTGACCAGGAGAACAAAGGAGAAGGTGCAGAGGGCCAAGGGCCATTGGGAGAAGAGAGGCTGGATCCTGAGGTACATCATTAAATTGTGGAGGAACCCTGTGGAGCTAGCACACTCAGTTCCATGGCTGGGTGAGGAAGCAGGAGAGATGCAGGGCCCCTCTTATAGAAGGAAGGTGCCCTTGGAGCAAGCTATGTTTTTAGTGAGTTCTGTTACTGTTGGGGTGAGACTCATCCTGCCACTCTCTGTCCTCTCCCAATTTGTACTTGTTTCATTTGGCTCCTGTCTACAGCAATGTGGATCTTAAAGACAAAATCTTCTGGCTCTTGCTTATTGGCGGGCAATACTCACTGAATACCTAGTCACAGTTAAGCACTGTGAGCACAGAGGTGAACCTCATAGGTGAGATTGCCTTTGAGCAAGCAGTGAGATGGGCCATCCAGCAACATAACCATGAGAGCGGCCAAGAACTTTGGTGTTGAGTCTCAAACCCTTGGACAGATAGCTGAGGTCCCTATTTAGCATCTGTAGGAGTAGCCATGTCTACTTCCTTCTTTCATTCACTTGGCATATTCTCAGGAGGACTGCTGGACAGCAGGGAGTTCAAGGTCAATTTGGACAACAAAGTGAGTAAGAATTTGCAGATCCAGTAAGTGCTTGTCCATAATCCCAGTACTCAAGAGACTGAGGCATGAAGAGCCCAGGTAACATTTAGAGTCCAGCCTGGGCTTTGTAGCTAATACTTGTTTAGAAAATCAAACAAAACAAAAGAATTTTTTTAACTTATTAACTTTACATCCCTCTTACTGCCCCACTCCAAGTCAACCCTTCCCACAAGACTTTCCCCATCCCCTTTCCTCTTCTCCTCTGTGCAGGTGGGAGACCCTTGGGTATCTTTCTACCCAGGTACTTCAAGTCTGTGAGGCTTAGGTGCTTCCTCTGCTACTGGGGATAGACAAAACAGCCCAGCTAGAAGAACATATCTCAGATACAGGCAGCAGATCTTGGAATAGCCCCCACTGCAATTGTTCGGGAACCACATGAAGCCCAAGCTACACATCTGCTACATATGTCTGGGGAGGTCTAAGTCCAGCCCCGTGTATGTTCTTTGGTTGGTGGTTCAGTCTCTGAGAGCCCAGAGGGTCCAGGTCAGTAGATTCTATTGGTCTTCTATGGCACTCTTATCCCCTTAGGAACTGTAATCCTTCCTATTTTTTTTCCTAAAATTCTATAAACACTGTTTGGTTGTGGGTATCTGCATCCTTCTGGGTCAGCTGGTAGGTGGAGCTTCTCAGATGAAAACTATGTTAGACTCCCATCTAGAAGTCTAACAAAGTGTCAAGGATTGGTGCTTGCTCATGGGATAGGTCTCAAGTTGGGTTGTTATTGTCTGGCCATCCCCATGTTTTCTGCTCCATCCCGAATCCCTGCATTTCTTGTAGACAAGATAACTTTCTGGTTGAAAGTTCTATCCATTTGCCTGCAAAATTCAAGATGTCTTCAAACAATGTAATCTCACAAATCTAATAATGGGCACCTCTGCTTCAATGTTCTTTCTGTCATTGAACCCATACTTAGTTTAGGTAACATGCTAAACATTGTCTCTGTCTTATAGGACTCCTTGAAATTCTATTTCTCTGGGCCTGTATTTAATGACAAGTAGGTATTATGTACATGCTATTATTCTTATATATTATTTCAGAGATATCTAAAATGCTAAATCATAGAAACTTACAAGTTATATAACTGTGTCAACTTCAGAAACCATATTAGAGAAGAATGAGAGTCTCTTTTATGGAGTAGAGGTTGGAGAAGGCTAGAGTAAAGGAGAGCAAGGTCTGACTCTGCATGTGAAGGTTTGGCTGGGAAACACAGGGTCTCACCATTGCTCTTGTGCTCCTGCTTTGTCCTGCCCCACCCCTTACATTTTGATGTACTTCTATCTCCTTCATGGCTGGGGAAATGTTGAGCTTAGTTTCAGGAACTTCCCAAGCTTTAGGTTGTCTGGATGAAAAGGTTAATCATAAGTATACCCAGGAATAGTGCAAGTGGGCACACATTATTCAAGTATGTGCCTATTACATGTGGTACAGATGGTAAAAGTCATGTGCTGACAACTGGGAACATTTTTGTAGTATAGGTTCATTAATGACAGGTGCCTACTCAAGTCCAGGCATTGGGCTTCCTGGAATCACACACTCTCTACGGGCTGTTGGCAAGAGCTCCAGTTGAGTTTCATGCACTTCTACCCATGTAGATCCAAGCCTGACTTCATCAACTCAATGAGATTTTCTCAACCCACCTCTCCTTTCTTGAGTCCATCTTTACTTGAATCCACACTACTCTCTGAGCTGGAATCCAGGAACTCATTTCTGCATCTTGCTCACTTGCCTACTTCTGTCCCAGCACTTACTCTTGACCAGATCTCATGGAATGTCTCATTAAATAAAATTTTCTCAGACTGACTGGTCTCTTATGACAGTTTCTACAAGAGCACCATCACTGGTCTTTATGACTCCATTTCTCTCTACTCTAGTTTCCTATCTACACCCTTCAAAGAACCATGGGTCTATATGAGTACCTGTTTACCATGTAGACTGGAAGTCACAGAGGGCCCAGATAGAATTTTTCATCATCATATACCCTAGTTCCTAGCATAGACTAGTATTGAGTTAAAGATCTGTTGTTGTTAAGTTTTAGGGTAGAACAGAAGAAAATAAGAGAAATGTTAAACATGACTATTGGTTTCAAATCATAAATTTTCTGGAAGATTTTTGATAATTAATTGAGGAAAAAATCAGCACCTCTAAGAACAATTGGTACTACATACTAACTTTAGTGAAATAAATGTTTTCCAGTACACACACACACACACACACACACACACACACACACAGACAATTTTTTTGTTGCAGTTGTTGTTGAAGATGGGATAGACACAGGGGAGACATGGAAGAGAGAGGAAGGGAGGAATAAATAGCTTTTTCTGAATAGCTTAGAAACATACATATGGTCAAAAGCACATGTGTGTGCATGAGTGCATGTGTGATATGCATATAGTTCTATCTTTAGCTTAGCTTTTCATTAAACACTGAGGATAGATGTGTAGTACCAGGATCACTCCCTGGTACTCATGGTTGTCAGGCTTCTATACACCAAATGTGTACCTGAGTGTAGAGATGCTAGGCTAATCCAACTAACAGTGAAATGACAAGGTCTGAGAGTGTCCAACTTTCCTGAGTTGCTCCTTTTCTGTGAGCGTGTCAGACAGAGGTCTTGTCTGAAAAGGAGAGGTAAACTGGATTTGTTATCTGAGTGTATTCATATCTCCATCCAAAATACCTGTTTGGTTCTTAAAGCTGAATAGGAAAACTATCAGTAGCTGGCATAATTTAACAGAATTGGTACATCTAAATATCAGAAGAGGAAATGGGAGAGATGCTTCAAGGTTAAAAGCAGATATGATAGAAAAGCCAAGTCAGAGTGCAACTCAGAGAAAAGAACTATGGGGCCCTCAGTCACAGAGCAGGGAGATTTTATTCTGTGTGCATGAATTCCCCACTCAGATTAAATTGTGCTGATATTAGTGAAATTTTAAGTTAAATTTGCATTCATGTTTCAATTTTGCTTTAAGATGTAAGTCTTTTTTTTTTCCTTAAATATAAAACTATCCATCTACCATCATGCCCTGTGTGTCAACATAGTCCTACGCACTGGGCATGCAAAATTAATAAAGAAAATATAATCCAATCTAAAAGATCTAGAAGGATGTAGAAACATCATCCTAGGGCCTGATCTGGAAAGGACTGTGAATGTGGAGCAACAGCTAACCCATCAGGGGCAGAAGGAAGATACAGAGAAGATAGCTGAGCAGCACTATATGGTGAGGGAGTGGACATGCAGTGGACCTTGGGCATTGGAACAATCACGTAGCTTCTGCTTCACCAGTAGAAAAAAACATGAGAGCCAGTACATTGTGCTGATTGTTGGGTGATTTATTTTCTCGCCACACAAGGCTCCTGGAATCAGCACACGCCCGAAGCTTGTGACATTTTCAGGATGAAGCTGCTTTCTTCAGTGCAGTTAGCAATATTGACCTTCAGATTGCAAAGGGTCAGACAATCATTTCCGAGAAGAAAATGAAATGCAAACAAATACATGGCCTATAGACGGTTGTGCTGGAGGCGACTTTATTTACTATCAGACGTTCTGGCCTCCAGCCCTGGCCTCAATATTGTGATAAGCAAGTCACTGAAGGTCAGTGTGGCTTAGTTGCCTCATCGATCAAATCTGTCAATAAAATACATGTGTACACATGGACACATAATTAATGTTAGGGGAGAGGATGACATGGAGGTATGATGCCAGCAGACAGGGAGTAAAGGCAAAAGTGGACATGTGGTGACAGAGACGACTTACGGGACTTGCCACCTTATTACCTTATTTCATTCCTGTTTGGAAATCTGTTCTCAAACCTGTACTAGGCAATCTTCTCGAACCTTCCTTCTATACCACCCTGTGCAGACTTAACGCGCACTGGAGAGTTTTCACATCTCATTCTCTTAGTTGTATTTATCTTGATAGAAAATATTTTGTCTACCTTTGCCCTCTAATCTCATGGATTTAACACAGTCTCAGAGTTAGATTTGGTCATTTGATCATTTTGTTATGAATGGAGTGTGTGTGTGTGTGTGTGTGTGTGTGTAAGTGCATGAACATGTATGTATGTGTATGCATGCATATTGTGTGAATGTGTGGTTCTAGCCTGGCTCATCTTAGCTAGACATCATCCTAGATTCTTTCATTGACCTCTTCTGCAGGCCTGGATGAAATCATTCTATTTAACAATAATCCTATTAAAAACTCAAACCTGAAGTGAGAGACATGACCGGACTTTCTCCAGGGACAGAGAACTTTGTGGAACAGCAGAGACAAATGAGGTCAGCCCCGTGTCTCTGACTGAGGTATGAGTGGAACAAGATCCTGTAAGATCAGGCCAGTTATCCCCCAGGATACTCCTTAGTCTGTTGTCTCCCTGCCTACAGGGTTCTCAGCCAACCAGAAGCAACCTAGAATTATCCCAAACTGCCTACCGTGAATTCCTGAGAATTTCCAGGTGAGTTCTTTAAAGCAAAACAGCAATTTGAGTGATGGTCTTAATCTCTCAAACGGGGATGTGTCTTTGCTCCTGAGTTCAATTTAGCAAAGCACACCCCATCGGTTCCAGTCATGTCCTCTATGCTGGATTTCATCTGGTCTTCAAGACAGGCACTGGTGTCACAGCTGTGGACAGGGTATGCTCCTCTGTTTTGACATTCCTTTTCCATGTCTGTGGTCCACAATCCTGTAATCTGGAAACTGGTTGATGGAGTGAGCAGGAGGGGATAGTGTCTACTACTTTTAACTGGAGTTGCCCATGACTGAGCCTATTCTGCAGACCAACTCAGCTTTCTTTGGGAACCTGCTGTGCTACATACACAAGGATTGGAGAGACCTAAGAAAAGAGTCAGGTTCAAATGCCCAAGGTTGTCTCTGTCCCATGGACTCAGACATTCTAGTCTCTAGTTGATTTTTTATTTTATTTGTTGCAACGTTTTGTGTGCATTTATAACTGAGATTAGGGGTAAGAGAGAAAACACTGACTGTGCAGACTGGCAGGAAAGAAAAGGTGGTTTGAGGCTAGAAAAGGCCTGTGACCCCCATCTCATGCTGCATTTTCTCAATGGCATTCATATTAAAAGCTTTCTTAATACTTTTTGATTCCACCCAGGAAGGGAACACATCACCCAAGGATGTATTCAGGATCATGTCTGCTTATCTCTGCCAGTCAAAAGAAGTCATCCATCTCTGTCACTCCTCCAGACAGATATGAGAACAGTCTTATTGTTTCTGACTTTTTAAGAGCTGTTCCGGGATTTTGTTTATTTGGGGGTTGCATTATAGCTGTTTGGTGTGTTTTTTATTTTGTTTTGTAATTTCCCGTGCTTTCAATTTCATAGTGCTCTCTTATCCTATTCCTCCTTCCAACTAACTAACTGGGACATATACCAGTAGCTACTGTATTTTGTAGGAGCTGTACATTTTATAAGATAGTTATGTCCCATCTTAGTTAGCTGTCTTCATACTCCTTTGGTAGACTTGGCCCATGTTCACATAATGTTCCAAATCCTGATACAGCTTGTTTCTTAGGAAAATAGAGGAGAGAACAATCAGAGAGTTAGCTCAAAGTAAATTATGTTCGTATTTAACACATCTTAATGAAAAATATTGTGTTGCACAATTAATGGAGGCCAATTTTTTTTTTAATTCTATTTGCTCTTCTACCAGGTACACTCCTGTGATCTTGGCATTCATACAATCATATGTTTAAGTTTAGTCTGGGATATAAAGATAGCTTCTGTCTCAACACAAGATAAAACAAATAGCACAGGCAACAAAAGGTACAACAACAAGAAATGGTGCTTCATAAATGTTTCATAATTTCCAGTTGAAGAAATGGTTAAGGAAGAATTATAATATGGAATCATCTCATGTAATGGTTGCATACATCCCTGAATTCACTTGATAATGTGTGGACTTATTTTCGTGTGTTATTGTATATACTCAACAGTAATCTATGTGATTTACACACTGGGTCCAATACTTTTCTGAGGGGCAAAACACTGGCAGCAGTGACAACGCTGGCATGGTATGCTGGACCCTCTAGTCATGCTTATATAGGTCAATCAAGCTTGAGTTTTGTGCAGTATAAAGAGCAAAATATGGTGTCCTAGTTTGCTTCTCCTGAAATTGCTCTGATAATTCTCTGGTAGTACCAACTGGGGTTGAAAGGGGTTTATTTGATTTATACATCTCACTCCCAGTCCATCACTGAGGGAAACCAAAGCAGGAACTCAAGCAGAAACAGAGGCAGGAATAGCCATGGAAGAAACTACTTACTAACTTGCTCCTTATGACTCACCGAATTTGCTTTCTTGTACCATCCAGAACCACCTGCCCAGGGGTGACATCCCTCGCGGTATTACGGTCTCTCCTATATCAATCATTGATCAAGAAAATATCACAGGCCAATCTGATGGAGGATAGTCTTCAACCAATGTTTCTTCTTCACAGGGATCTCCAGCACATGCAGTGAAGATGGTAACAGGCTCAGTACAATTACCCAGGCTGGGGAAAGATGCTTATTTTGATAATTCAACATCTCACTGAGCAAATTACAATATCTGAGGGCTGATCAAAGCAGGGGAAACTTCAGTATGGCCCACCCATACCCCAAATTCAGCTTTGCATAACACTAAGGCAGGGATACCTCCTTTCAGCTAAGTGTACATACAGCATCCAGTGTTAAGCTGTATGATACACAGCGGGATGACAGAAAAACAGTGTACAATAGCCTCAACATTGAAAACAGTTCTTACCTTTTTTATAACTCTACTCTAAAAAAGTTCCTCAGTTTTACACTGTGATATTTAGTAACTAGAAGCAGTATCAAGTATCCAGGATTCACAGAGGTCATATCAGTAGGTGCTAGGTCAGACACAAGACTTATTTTTCAGAGAGAAACGAGTAAGACTTAAGGTAGCCAAAGACCATTTAATTAGTAGAGGAAAAACAATTTATATCAAGCCAGTATATATCAACCTTAAATGACATGTTCCAAAAAAGGGGACAAGAGGTGTCCTTAGAAAGATGATAAGAAATGACATCACATGGGACTGGAGAGAGGGCTCTGTGGTGAGGAGCTTTAGCTGCTCTCATAGAGGAGTCAGGTTTGATTCCCTATACACATATGGCAGTTCACAACCATCCATATACCCAGTTGTAAGAAATTTACCCCCACACACACACACTGGCTTCCATGGACACCAGGTATACATATAGTACATAGAAATACTTAAAAACAAAACACCCATATGCATAAAATAAATGACTATCTTTTAAAGTAATAGATACAGTAGGATGTGAGTAAAAACAATAACAACAAAAATATTTTATAATGAAGCATAAAAGGTATTGTATTTGTCAGGTTTCTGATACTATAAAAAAAATAGCTGTGATAAATCAACATAGGAAGATAAGAGAGTTACTTGGGCTCATAGGTCTTCAGGCACCCTGCTCTTCCTGTTACTTTGGGCCTCTGGTAATATATTATGACAGAAACATGTGGTAGAAGAAATCATTCTCGTTGTCAATATCAAATAAGGCAAGTCTGGGTGTGTAGTGGGGGAGGTTCCATTGTCCCTTGAAAGGCCTGACCTTCTGGAAGGCCGGAATTCTTGAAGACTCTCTAGGACCCCACATCTTAAGAGTTCTACTACATTCCAATATAAGAGGACTGTGGACCAAGCCTTTACCACATTTCAGTAACACTCCAGATCCAAATAATAATAGCAAAGATCACTAAAAACTTAGAGG
This sequence comes from Mus minutoides, assembly GCA_902729485.2. Lineage (NCBI taxonomy): Eukaryota > Metazoa > Chordata > Mammalia > Rodentia > Muridae > Mus > Mus minutoides. The sequence continues at coordinate 1,921,522 of LR749667.1, read as the reverse complement.
AAATAATACCAATATTGACTTCAGTAAACAGGTGTGTGTGTGTGTGTGTGTGTGTGTGTGTGTGTGTGTATGTGTGTGCAGGGGTATAATCTCAAGAAAATAAAGACACGAACTGAACAAGAAAAGGAGGAGGAGGAGACATACATCACAATTGAACATTGTATGGCCAGCCTTGGACTATGGCACAGTAATAACCTTCTAACTATTAAATTATCAGTGGTCGCATCAACTTTTATCTATCTTATGTGTGCACTTCTTCAGTGTGCCTCTTCTTGAAAAATATCTAGAAAAGCATGCATCAGTTTTTGAATTACACATGTAAACACCTGATATCCTTTCATTACCACTGTGTCAGTGGTCTTTCTGAAGTATGCTTGACCTCTTCAGGTTACATTGCCACCTTTCTTAAGCACTAAATTGCTAGAGAACCACTTGATGGGGTCAAATGACTGATCAAAACAAATAGCTTTGACTGTGTAGATGTTGTGCATTTTCCATACTGAAAGGCTCTGTCAACCAGCAGGAAACTCTCAAAGGAGGCATGTCAGAAGGACACAAGATGTTGATTGCACGATCCAAGGGCCATCTTGAAAGGTGTGTTTGAAACAACCACTAGATGGCGCTGAGATTTCAAAATGGATTATTCTGAGAATGGCTGGGAAGTGCGGTCAGAACCATCTCCAGCCCCTTCTGGTCAGTGTGTACATTATGCATGCAGAGTGGACTCCCCTATCTGTTCTACATTTTACATCATGTCAGTGCTCCTTATAAAAAATGGACGGAGTAATGGCAGTTATTTAGTGTTCTTGTAAGGATCACATTCAATAATGGATTGTAAGGTATTCTGTAAACTATAAACAATTGACTAGATATTACTATGCCTAATTGTTACCAATAAATGTAAATCAAATGAGTAGAAAGTTATGAGAATGGAGGGTAGCATATTGAATGAGCTTTAAAAGTCATTCAGTAGAACAATTGAATTAGCATACCAATATTGAATGACTCCATAATTGTCTATATTTTCATATAGATAATTTTTTCAACCCAAATGATAAGATAAAAAGACAATAGAATGGAAAGAGAGGAAGAGAGAAAGGAGGAAGCTATGGGAATACGTCTAAGTATTCCATTATCATCAAATTATGTCTTTATCTCTGTGTAGGCTTAGTTCTAGATAAACTGATCTTTAGCAGTTACCAGGCAAAGATCAAAATAAAGACCATGTACTTATTTGTCAAAAAAATACATTGAAAACCTTATACATTGCACTAACGTCTAAATTTATTATATACACTTCGAAAGGTAAGTTTTCATTACACTTTATATGAGAAAAATTATAAAGAACTGCTCTCCTCTATTTTACTAGGTTGTAAAGGATTATCTAACATATTATGCATCCCGTTGGCTACCAAAACAATCAGAATCTGTTTTATTACCCATCCTAATATAAAGGCTCATTGTATACTGTATACTGAGGTTTCCTGTTTTCAGAGTGTGACTCTATTTTCTTCTCAGAAAGACCATTTGACATTTACCATATCTCAACACTTTTTTGAAATGTATAAGAAAATTAATAAATAAAATCTGATAACATAGTTTCAGTGTACTGAGTTACATTGATTTGTAAATTCAGCTTAACTTCTGGTCTGTTTATTCACCAATTTGCTTTTTGTACAGTAGTCTACTAGGTGTACAGAGAAAAAGATACTCACAGCCTGAATCAGAGACCGATGTTGGGAGATAAGCAAACTGTCTCTCTATTAGTTACTTTACCTGTCCTTGGGACAAAATACCTGCCAAACACCAATCAAGTCAGCAAGGTTTTGTTTGGTTCACAATTCAAATCCATGATAGAGGGATAGTCAAGCCAGCAAGGAGCTTAAAGCAGCTGGTCTCCTGGCATTTCCAGCAAGGAAAGGGATAAGGCTACAGCCCAGTAGATGTTACTGTTTTTAATGTTCAGTCCAGAGTTCCAGTCCACACAAAGGCACCATTCATATTTAGGGTGAGTTTTCCTTCTCCAAATAATCTAATACAGACACACTCCCACAAATGTGTCAAGAGGCTTGTTTCCATGGTGATTCTAAAGGCCATGGAGCTCCCTACCAAGATTAATCCTCACTGTTTCTAAGTCATTTTGCATGTGCCGTTATCTAATTTAGTGCAGAGGTGAGTTTACCAGAACGTAATTGTAGGGACAAGATACCTGAAAAGGCTCACAATGTGTCTTGAGAGAGAGAGAGAAAGATCTGGAAAGTCTTGGGGAAAGGACCTATAGGTTGATCTAAGGGTTAGGAATATTTGAGAACAATAAGGAAGAGAAATGGTAGGAGGTGGTCAGAACCTGCTCTATTTCTAGGGATAGTGGTTTGCCTGCCATTAGAAAAAAGGTTTAGCCAGGCGGTGGTGGCACATGCCTTTAATCCCAGCACTTGGGAGGCAGAGGCAGAGGCAGAGGCAGAGGCAGAGGCAGAGGCAGAGGCAGAGGCAGAGGCAGAGGCTACTCCATACATACATACATGTAGCTGTTGTATAGTATTCAGGCTCGGTTAGGTGCCTCCTCATAACCGATTCTCTTCTATGTATAGCATCTTCCTAATGAGCTAACAACTACTGATCCTTAAACATCCTCAAGTTGTTTGGGAGGCTCCCCAGGTAATCAATCGCAGTAAGATTCTAGAAAACTTTCTTTCTAAATTAACCTTGTTTGTTTGTTTGTTTGTTTGTTTGTTTGTTTTTCTAAGCCTGGTCCCTACAAGATGTCTGGTCAGCTCTGGAATTTACTATGTAGATGAGGTTAGACTGGGAGAAACAACATCCAAATGCCTCTGCCTCCCTCCCCTGGAAGTTGCTGGGTTTAAGGGTGTGAACTAGCACACCCAGCCTCCAGATTTACATTGTGATGCAACACTTTATTTAGTGTTGACCACCCAAAACTATTCCTTAAAAAAGAAAAAGAAAAGAAAAAAAAAAAAAAAGATTGGATGTCAACCTGTCCTATTACTCCTCAGCGTCAAGGCTAATTTCATATTCCCTCCTCTGTAGCTTTTCACTTTTCTATAAACCTGTTTTGTTTTGTTTTGTTTTTTCTTTTTGGCCTTATTTTTGTTTTTAGAAATATTGGGGAAAATGTTAATTTGGTTAAGCAGATTAAATGCTCCAGAAGAGATGATCACTTATTTACTCAACAGAATTCTTTAGATATTTGAAATAATTATGCAAATCTCTGCAGCGGGTTGGCCTCCTGGTGAGGGCCATTTACTTGTCAATTTTCTCAAATGTTGCAGAGTTTTGAGACAAAACATTTCATGAAGTCTCTGACACCCATTACTCTTTGAAAACTTTTCTCTTGGTCTCCATTCCTGTATGTTTTTGGTTTTATTTTTTTATTTGTTTATTAACTAATTTAATCTTTGACAGTTTCAAACACACATGTAGCATGTCTTGTTGCATTCATTTTTCAGTCTTCTTTTATGGTTCTCCACCTCCCACCACCTCCTCCTTCCAAGGCTGTAATGAGGACCAGTCTTCCCGGCATATGTGGCAGCTATCTGTGCCATAGGCTATCTGTGCCATAGGTTATCTGTGCCATAGGTTATTTGTGCCATAGGATTCTTGCAAATATGCAGGACCCATCTTACCAAGTAGCTCCTACCTTCTTCTGTTTGTTGATACTTATTCATCCAACAAATCATTACGCAGCATCTACTGCGTGCTGGGAATGTCACAGAGTAGACCTTTACCTGTGGAGTTTAAAATCTGAAAGAGAAGCCAGGATCAATCAAATAGGAATCTAGATGCAACGAAAAGTAGCTGAAAGCTACTTTAGAGTATCAAATAGTTTAAAAGAGAAAATCCACCTTCTAAAAGTCACCTTAAAACTAAGCCTGGAAGAAGGGGGAAAAAAAACAAATGGAGAGAAATGAACTGAACATCAAAAATCATTGTATGGAATTATGGGAAACAAATGAGTAAAAGGAAGAAGGTAAGGACCTGGAGTGGTCCTGTTGATAATGATGATGATACTCATGGATGTTATTCTAAGGGAAGGGACTTACTAAGTTATAAAGCGCGCACACACACACACACACACACACACACACACACACACTCAAGGCTTGCTCAAAAAGCTGAAGGAAGAATGTAACTAAAGGAGGAAACCAATGGGTACCTGGTGGGGAAGAGAACAAAAACAGTCCTTTGCATCTCCATGCATGGATGGGCCCTCTTAGAAGTGACAATAGCACATCTAAATGGCCATCCAGAGGGCAGCAGTGACTGTGCCTTCCAGTTCATCCTTAGCAGCTTTTGCTTTGGGTTATAAGACTAGGGTAAATGTAAATAATCTGTAAACTTCATCTACTCAGTAATTTTTCTCCTTCCTTTTTTTTGTTCTTTATGTCAAATAATTACTGGATCATACAAAACAAAGCTGACCTGCCATTCCTTGAAATTAACCTTCATCTGACTGGCCCTGAGTATGTACGTGTTGGTGCTCTGATTCTTCTGCCTCTGCCAAGTTCAGCCACACACAGTTAACTCCTTTAATTTTGTCTCACCCAGTTAGTCCCATTTTCTTAATCATTTTTGTTCCTCCTCTCCCTATTCCCTTGAAAATTGCTTTATCTCATGGTCAATTTATCACATAGCCATTTAGGTTTTTACCACGCACATAAACCCCCCAGTGAAAACAGCAGAGAGAAGCACATTCGCACTCTCTAGTCCAACTTTGCAGGGTGTATTGCTCAGTCCCGCCTCATAGCTGACTTTGTGTGTGTCCCTCCAAACTTGGAGTCAAACTAGCTGGTTGCCTATATGGTAACATCTATGCCATTTTGACTGTCCAATTTGGAAGGCAGAAAGGAACGGGTGTAGGAAATATTGTCTCTGTCATTAGACAGTCTTTCCAAATGTCCAGAAACTTTAAGTTAACAATGGTTCTGTACTTGATGACACTTGAGAAAGTAGATCTGAGGTCAGACTAACAAGGGATAAACTCTGTGCACTGTCCTTTCCCAGAACTGGTATTTGGTTATTGATTTAACTGTTCAATGCCTTTGCATCTTTATATCTAAAGGGTAGATACTGATCATACCTCTGAGGTAGGGCTATTGTAAGGATAAATTAGCAAGTACATTATAGATAGCTCATAAGGGTGCTAGAGAGATGGCTCAGAGGTTAAGAGCACTGGGCATTCTTCCAGAGGTCCTGAGTTCAATTTTCAGCAACCGTATGGTGGCTCATAACCATCTAAAATATGATCTGGTGCCCTCTATTGGCCTGCAGACATATATAGAGGCAGAACACTGTATACAAAGTGATAGTTTTTTTTAAAAGATAGCTGGTAGAAGGTAAGGATCATGGAAATACAGGCATTTTATTTTTTGTAAAATGGGGATAATATAAATTATTGCATAAGGCCAACATAGTAGACACACACAGGAACACACACACACAAAACATATAAATCTAGGCACCAATATAAATTTTTTTAGAAGTTCACAAAGTATATCCTTTTCCAAATATATTAGATTTTATGAGTTAACCAAAGAGAAATAGCTTTTTGTACATAAAAATTAACTAAGAAAACCATACACAGTGGTTCATGCCTATAATCCCAGCATCAAGAGACCACAAGCAGACAGATGACCCTAAGTTCTTGGCTAATCAGAGCTACAAATGTGAAACTCTAGATAAATAACATCATCAATAATAATTAAGAAATAAAACCATGATAACTAATGAAGAAGGTACTTTTCAAACTTTTCCCCAGAAGTCTTGACTTCTTAAGACTTGAAGCAACATGAGAAAAAAAAATCATAAAGAAAAGCAAGATATCCAACTTGATACAGTTAAAAACATTATGTGCAATAGAACAGAACTAAAATAAAAAGGGAAGCAATTGGTTAAGAAAAGTCTTTGCCCACAATACACCCAAGAATGGTGTAAATATTAGACAAGATGAGATGCAGTAACTCATGTGAAAATGCATACATTCTTGTAAAATGGAGCACAAGCTACTGTGTTGCTAAAAATAGGGTTGTAATTTACTGTGTAACTTATTCTTATGCATCCAGCACTGCCCTGGGCTTCACAACAGGATAATTCTTTTAACTCTTATGTATTTTCCCACCTCTGACCAGGTAGATTTAGAATATCAGAAGCTTTCAAATCTAACTCATCTGTGTCATCCTTCTCTGCCATGCTCCCTCAAACGGTTCCAAGAACCTACAGTTTGTCTTCAAGCCCATCTCTCTACTACTCCACACCCAGCAGAGTCCTTCACTACAGGCCGACTTAGTCTGTGTATGGTGTCAGCTGAGGAACTTCTCGGAGAGTTTCAGGATGCCACAGGGATATATTGTCTTCCACATGACACAGGGATTGGGCCAAGCCAGTTTCAGTCATGATATCTTTCCATTGTCACCTTAGGTTTTATTCCCCTATCCTCTGGTGCCAGTGAAATCATCTTCTGTACAGTTTCACAATTTTCATATAAATAAGGACTTGTTGAGTGAATTGGTGAGAAGAGAGAATTCTTCCCCACCTTTTGTTCTTCTATTCCTTGTTTGAGCCATCTGTGAAATTTTTCTACACTAGCATGTTCCCTTGGGCTGTAGGATATGCCCCTGTGATGAATTATTTTAAGTTGGATACAAATATTTTTAATGTGCAAGAGATACAGGCAGAAGCACTGTCTGCCTTGATGTGTTGTGGATGCCCTGTTAACAGCACATACAGCTTTTTTCACATGTACAGCAGGTACCACTTTTTTTTTTCATTACATTGCATTGCATTTCATTGCAAACAACTTTGTTCTTCAAAGGCTGCAGGAGAACCACACCTTGAAGGTAGTTTCTTTTGTAAACTTAAGCACTGGGATGAACTCTTAAGTGCCTCTTCACAAGTCTTGTTAGTAATTTTAAAAGCTATTGTTTTGTAAATGCCCTTTCTGTCTTAGGGTCAGCTACAAGATGCTTCATAAATTGGAAAAGCCAGCCACAAAGTCTGGGGATAATTCTTTCAGGCCCTAGTCAATCACAGCTAACCAATCTCAGTTAATGGCTATTTCTTTATTTCTTTCTTTATTTTCACAAAACAGCTAGGTTACATAAGTTAGGTTGTTCCAAGCCAGGTCATATCTAAAGCTATCAAAATATTTTCCTCTGGCTGAGTTCCTCTTTTGGGGCTATTTTTAAAAGACAGGCTACAACCAGCAGTCCCTGTATGCTCCTGCTCCACACAGCCACCCTGTGTCCAGAGGAGGATCCTACACAGTTGTCTCCATCCATACCCAACACATGGTGCTCCTGGGTCTGGGCTCCCTAGGAGAGGACCCTGGAAAGAAGGAACTCACGCAGCCTCTGCTCTCCACCACAGCTCGGACATCTCGGAAAGCCTACCCTGGTGGACACAACACTCCATTACCACCTGATGGACATCTGTGTACTCCAAGAAGAGCAGAGGCACACCTCTTTTTTCCTGCAATGCTGTGTTTCCTACTTTCACTTCGTACAAATACCTGTATTATGTAGTAAACTCACTGAAAAAATTCTGTCAATCTTCCTGTCTATGGACCAACCAACCAACTCTAAATCCAAAAATCCCTTCTAAAAATATTTGTGAACTGAATAGTCACAATGCAAACTTTATATAGCATTTAACTACATCGAATATTTGAGAAATCTAGAGATGATTAAATTAAAATGTGCAGAGTCCAAATATACACACTAAACCATTCGGTATGTGAGTGCTGCAAAGTCTGGTCTGGGCAGTAGTCTTTGAGGAAGTCTCCAAACAGTTCTAAGGAACTAAGGAATACTCTATTGCTATTGCTACCAAAATAATATAGACATGTAGACAATGAGACAGTATAGAATTGTGGCTTTTAAGTTCAACTAGTGAAAGATATAGATATTCACAGGAGCCATCCTATGGATTATTTTTGCCATTCTGAGATTAGAGAAGGAAGGTGTCTTTTGGAAGGAGCTGATGTTGAGCTATCAGGAAGGTGAAGCTGAAGGGAACTCAGGAAACCAAGTTGCTTCACAACCCTTCTGACATGCCCAGTTCCCCTTTCTGTCCTCACCCCTTCCCAGCGTGCTCTTTTGTACAAGGGGTTGCCAAAGGAAACTGATGCTTCTAGCACACAATCTCTTTTAAGAATGGCATCATGTGTCATAAAATTCAGGGTTTTGGAGGGTGGGAGAATTCAGAATTGGTGTAGAAAGAACTAATATCGGAAATGATCTTGCTCAAATACTGGACAGTCTTGCTTTGGCTCCTGAATAGTCTATCTTGTGTATTGTTGTCTAATTTCTTATCCATTCCTGCGTAACTGTGGCTTCCCTAAGCTTTCCCTCAATTATTAGAGGTCTCCTCCTTTCACATTATAATAAAATCCGGGGCAGCCTTGTAGCCCACTCTGCCTTTTCCCAAGCTGCTGAGACAGAGAGAGGCATTGCTGCCTCTCGCTAGCAATACAACTCTGAACACATTTTCAATATTTCTAAGAGCAAATGTTTTATTCTACAATGCTAATACTCTCAGAATCATGGCTAGTCATGAAAATATACATCCATTTGGTTCCCTCTTGACTGAAATTATGTAACAGGGAAACTGAAAGTCTATATACTGATAGGAGTCATGAACATGAACCAATCTTCCCTTCCTGTTATGTACAGCTTACAAAAATAATCATCACACAAGAATCTCACCAAATACTTTTCAGTAACATGCATGTTGTTACCCCTCATAAAAATGCTATAGATAGTTATCTATGTTATTTATATTAATTTGATTTATTTTTTCTAAATAGTTCTAGAATAGTTTATTATTTGGGAACATAATATTTTAACTAATTTTCTTTTGATAGGTATTGAATTCTGTTATTTTTATTTTGTTTTACCTTATTCAGAAACATCACCATAATAAATACTTATTTTTCTCATATATGGATGGATTTTGCAGTATTTTGTGTCCCTTTGTACAAACATACAAGCAGACATTTTGTTCACTTACTTTCTAGAAACAAAATTGTTGTCAGTATATATAGACTCATATTGTACTCTGTGTGTGTTCGTGTGTGTTGTTGTTGATGATGATAATGATGGAGATTACATTCACAACCTTGTATATAGCAGGCATATATCCTTTGACATATATCCTTAGCCCACAGTTTGGAATCTGACATAATGCCACATTGCCCACCGGAAAAGCTGCAAGTGTTAAAAGACAAGAGTGTGTTAAATAAACCCTTGGCATCCTGGTCCTTCCCATTTTGACTATTTTGATAATGTAATGCTTTTTTATTTCTCTGCCTTAGTATTAAGTTGGTTTCATGTAAAGCAATGATGCAAATTTATTTTATTTTTGGTAACCATTTAACTTTTTAATATGTATACACACTTGACTAATATAAATTGTGTAGGTTCTGAAACAGATAAAAATCATTTAAAGTGTGTAACCGTGGCTCTGATTATGTGTCCCATACAATGTATCCGTCTGAGGAGAATATGAAGGGACACTAGGCTCAGGTGGGTAGAAGTTTGAATTTGTGTTCTATTCCTTGCTCCTAGTGTGCAGAATGACATTTGTAACCTCATCTTGTCTAGGTTTTCTCATTAAAATGAGCTTCAACCATCTTGTAAATTTCTTGAACTAGCATTAAAGGAACATTCCCATACCATCCTGCTACTCTAATTAAAGTTTGCCCAAACAAACCCCTTCACCTTTCCTGTAAGCTAATTATACATGCAGCTTCCCAGGCTATCCCCACAAATTGTCAGTCAGTGGGGCACAAAGTGCCAAGACCACCAGGTGACTCTTATTCCCTTTGATATTTGAGCAGCACAGGCATAAAACTGGAGACACAGCACCACACAGGAAAGACAATCAAAAACCCAACCATGACAAGGCTACACTGAGGAGATAGTCATCGCATGTCTCCAATATAATGAGACACAGTTGTCATAAATTCAACAACCACAACAATGCAGGCTTCTGTAAAATGCTACACTCCTTTAATATGCACAAATTCTGTCTCAGGGTTAAGTGGCGTGCTGTGTGACAGGATAAATGGGATTCGCACTTGGCGACTGACGTGGGAGGCAGTAGTGCACAGGCCTTGGGAACCAGAAAGGCTGGAGAGAGTATCCCTGCTCTTTTGCATGTTTGTTGTCCTGCTCCAAGCAAATTGCTTACTCTCCTTTAACACTACTCACTGCAGGCAGGGTTTCTGAGGCTGTTAACTCATTGCCTGCATAACACCACCATGAACGCTAGCTTATTTCAAAGGTCAAGAGTGAGACCCGTCATCAGGATGTGTCAGTATTCTACAGCTTCACGTGGTCATTTCTCTCACTACTCACAGAATCTTCCCAATTAAATATACAGTAGCTCCCTATTTTATTCAAGCATTAATCCCAGAGAAGTTAGGTGCCTACCCTGGCTGAAAGCACATATGTAAGCAACCTAGTATCATAGCCGAACCATCCTTTTCCTTTCCTATGGTTTTCTTTCTGTCTCTTTTTTTATATATATTCACACAACATGTGTGTGAAAAGCTCTGTGTGTCTCTCTGTCTCTCTCTCTCTCTCTCTCTCTCTCTCTGTCTCTCTCTGTCTCTCTCTCTCTCTCTCATTGTTTTTATAATGGTTCCCTGATTGACAGCTAAGCATCATTTATTTTCTTTGTCAAGTGCCAGTTCTTACTGAATATCTCCAAGTGACTTCCCCATCATCTCATAGTCTCCACCCATTTCTGCTTTTTATGGGATCTATCCGAGGAATTCTATGTGTTCTGTTGGAGCAATGGACACATAGCAAAATATGACCAAACTTAAGCCAATGCTACATCTCCACCAGATGTCTCACACCTGAGTAGTAAACATACTCATTTGTCTAAAAACCCCAGGCAGGGGACTGGACTGGGACTCAACAGGCATACTACTTTACCTGGTATGTTCAAAGTCTGGGGTTCAATTCCTAGTACCATCTTCAAAAGTTTGTAGGAACCATTCTAAGTTACATGAATCAATTCACTTCAACTCAATTAAGAAGAGCCAATAGTTGTCTCCAATTTACAAATCAAAGCACTAAGGCCAAAGGATTATGATAACTGCTCAAGGTCTTGTAGATGATGAAATAAGGATAAAACTCAGATCATCTTACGACAGAATGATGCTTTTACTCGTTACTTGTATTGTTTCCCTTTGGGGGTGTTAATTTATTTATTCTTTTAAAAATTTTTTTATTAGATATTTTTTCATTTACATTTCAAATGCTATCCCCAAAGTCCCCTATACTCTCCCCCTTCCCTGCTCCCCAAACCATCCATTTGTTTCCCTTTTGAACTTTAAACTCATATCAAGAAATCAGAAGGAAGCATTAGTATCATCAGCACAAATGAGCACTCAGGGCAGCATGTATGCTTGATTCACTCTGGGATTGCATCCTGAGAAACCCATATTTTTTTTTTCCTTATAAAGGGCAACATTTAATTGGGGCTGGCTTACAGGTTCAGAGGTTCAGTCCATTATTGTCAAGGTGGAAGCATGGCAGCATCTAGGTACACATGGTGCTGGAGAAGGAGCTGGGAATTCTACATCTTGATCTTCAGGCTGCAGACATGAAAGCGACACTAGACCTAGCTTGAGCATAGGAGACCTTAAAGCCTGCCTTACAGTGACTGAGTTCCTCCAACAAGACCACACTGCATAGGAGTTCCACGAGAAACCCATTTTAAGACGTGAATATCATCATTCAACAACAGTGGTAGTACAGCTAGCCTCCTGAACATCGTAAATTAGGGTCAAGCTGCAGAACATTGGTTCTTTGAGATGATGGGAGAGGCAGCTCACTGGGACTGCCCAGTACCACAAGAAAAAAAATCCTATCTCAAGCTGCTACCCCAGAAAAGATCAAAATTTCAAACCTGAAGTGTGATTTTGCTCTCCGTGTGACTGTCATACCACCATAACTTTATTTTAAAGTAAGTCAGATCGGGAACCATCTGTACACAATCTGTGTGAGCTCATACATATTTTGTCAGTGACTAAACTCACGTTTTAGTTCAGGTCCCCTGCCTATAGCTGGGTGCTGCAGAGAAGGCATCTCAGAAGAAAGAGCCATCAAGAATGCCAGGAAGGAATCTGTTAATACGCCCAATGGGAGCAGTGCCCTGGATTTCTTGTGGGATTTGCTTTGTCAGTCGGGACTGAAGCATTAGTCTATTTTTCTTTTTTATTTTCTTTTTTTCCCTTCCCAGCCAGTCCGTTCTGCCATCCTCAGTTTGATCCTGCATCTGGAATCTGTGACTCTGAATGCGAAGTGCAAGGCACTGACTAATTTCTCATCTTTCGTAGTCAGTAGCTCTGCTGCCTTTCTTCGAAGGCTGACCCTTGCCCTGCACATCTGTCCGTCCGCTGTGGCTGTTTAGGAGCCAGAAGCATCCAGCGAGCCCAGCAGCAGCCCTGTCCGCACAGTGTGCTGAGAATGCTAAGGCACCACTTCCATTTCCTAATTATGCACTCGATTGTTTTTCCTCCTCTCTGTGAGAGTCGGCCCTCTTCCCATTTTCCAGATCATGTAGCTTGTAAATGTTTTCCATTTATCTTTCATTTGCAGCCCTAATTTGTTATCAAAGTGACAACTGGCAGCATTTTGAAGCCCAACGTGTAGTTTAAAATACTAGACTCTGCCTTTCTTTACCATACAAAACACTTTTTTTGTGAGAGTTGGCATTCACTTAAAACTAGTAGAACACTATTTTTAAAAATTAAAAGGTAATTTACCCAGTCTGATTTTGTGTTTAGTAGGCAATTAGCAGGGAAGGAATAATCCTCTATATTTTAAAAAATAAAGAGATGAATGAATATGAAAAACTTGGCCCTAAGAAGATCCATCTTTAACCCAATTCCTACAACTAAGGCTCAGGAAAGATCACAGAAGAGGCTGTAAGATGCTAAGACCCAGAATAATAGGAAGGCTGCTGTGTAACTGTATCTCATAGAAATGGCTGCCTGAAGAAGACCCAAGCAGTGACTATATCAATAAACATGGTTCTGGTTCTATAATGGAGCAGACTGAGCAAACCATGAAGAGCAAGCTGGTAAGCAGCACCCTGCTGTAGCCTCTGGGTCAGGTTCTGCTTCTAGAGTTCTGACCTGTTTGAGTTTCATTCCCGACTTTCTTCAATAATGACTATGATGTGGAAGTATAAGACAAGCAAATTCACAAACGATTTCTTTCCCAAGTTGTTTTGGTCCTGATGTTTACTCACAGCATTGGCAGTCCTAGTTAAGACATTTTCCCCTCTTCCTTTTCTGTGCTGGGATTGTTCTCTGATTTGAGCTTGAATGCACATACTCTCCCGTGCATACTGTCACTGTCCCTGTGAGTTTATATTTGCCTGTACCCCTTTCTTGGGAATACCTGAAAGATACTAATCTGACTCCATTCCTTTTAATGACTTTTTCTGTTTGTTTTTTAAAGAAAAGCAAAAGCAAGAAGTTGAGTGGGTAGGGAGAGGAGCGAGGTCCTGGGAGGAGTTCGGGGATAGAAAATAATATCATAAAAATATATTGTAGGACATTCCCAAAGAATAAGTATTTTGAAAAAAATATATTTTGAGGCTGGGGAGATAGTTCAGTCTATAAAGTGCTTGTCTTGAAATTGTGGGGTCCTAATTTTGAAACACCAGCACACATGCTCCTGACAACGATAAAGCTAGGTATGGCAGGGTGCATCTCTACTTATAGCACTGGGGAGCAGAGATAAGTGGATCCTGGGGACTTGTTGGTCAGCCAGCCTAGTCAGCATGGTTAGCTTGAGATTCAGGAGAGACTTGGTCTCAAGTAAAGTAGAGAAACAACTGAGGAAGATAACTGAGGCCAACCTCTAGCCTCCACAATCAACCTCATATCCTGTGAATCTGAGCATGTGCTTATGATCCTAGTGTTGGAGATGCAGTTACAGAAGGATCTCTAAAACTAATTAGTTAGCCAATCTAGTCTACTTGTTGAGTTACAGACCATTGACAGATCCTGACTCATTAAACAAAACATATGGCATTTGAGGACAGAAAAATTATCTGCTGCTTCTACATGCAAACACAAATGTGTACACATGCAACCTTCAAACACTCTGATGGCTATTCTCAGTTATCAAACTGAATATATCTGGAATTAACTACAATCTAGAAATGAAGGACACACCTGGACCCAGATCTTGATTCTGGAAGACAGACTGCTCCTGGCTGCCTTTGGTTTAAGATTTATAACTCTTATCTCCTTCTCCAGCACTACTTTTGTCTACATGCTGCCATGCTTTATGCCATGATGGTAATGGACTAAAACCTCTGAAACTGTAAGCCAGCCCCAATTAAATTAAATGGTTTCTTTTATAAGAGTTGCCTTGGTCATGGTCTCTCTTCTCAGCAATGAAAACCCTAAGTAAGACATAGCCACAAGTTGATCTGCACACATGCATACACACACATACACACACACACACACAGAGAGAGAGAGAGAGAGAGAGAGAGAGAGAGAGAGAGAGAGAGAGAGAAACAAAAAAACCCCTAATGCCTAGAATAAAACTTATGTGGTTCTTTTAGTTTCACTATAACCCTCTAAATATTTTAAGCGTATGTAGTGACCAAATAGAAAAGAGGTGATTTAAAATTACATTATCCAACCTAGTAAAATATTAATACTGAAGTAAGGCAAGCATTGTAACAGTTGGCCTTGGCTTTGGTGATGGTAGACAGAAGTGTTCAGCAGAAGAAGGAACAGACTTGCTCAATGATAACTGGTCCCATAGTTCTAAGGCTCAGCAGGAGGTTGGGCAAGAGTAGCCTGATTGTACTCTCTGAACAATGTGCTGTAGACTACTGGATGAGCACACACATTCATTAGTCCAAGGAAGTATTACTAGGCTCTTCTGAATGATTTCCTTAAGCTATTCCATTACAGTTAGGCTATTCTAGTAGGTCTCAAAGGTACTTTTGTGATCTAAAGGGATCTGATATAAAGCAGTTATCACAATGCCTCCCCTGCAGGCTCAGTAAGAATTAACAAGAAAAGAGTGAATTGAGCAGAGTGGGACCACTGATCAGAGCAGACACAGTGATGGGGAGAGCAGCTCTGAGTCTTGAAGTAGTAGAGAAAGTGGCTCTTGGAGCAGGAGGTAAAAGCCAGCAGAGTCCAGCTCACTACAGCCTTTCTGGATCTGTTTCTACTTGTCAAAATAAGGAATCAGACTTAAAGTGACCTTAGTATTTTTAGCATCCAAACCAGTACTTGGTACACCGTTATGTATTTGGGCCTCCATGTATTGGGATATGTGTTGACTTTTCTTTACTTGTTAATGTGAAATGGTAATAATTCTGTGAAGACACCCCCAGACTCCTAGGAAGAAATGAAATATTTGAGGGTTTCTCCATTAGTAGCAAACAGGTAGGGAGACAAGCAGAGCTTTCAAATAACAGAACACCAAATGCAGAGGGACTACAAGGTTCCATCCTGAAGTCACAGCAAGCAAATTGGAAAGTCTTTGGGCATTTTTTCTTTTGAGACTGGGAGTGATGCAGGCTAGTTGTGAAGCCCCAATAGTAGCAAAAGATGCCTTGGGCATCTTGGTTATGGACCTTTAGCTAGTACCTCTGTCTCTCTGTCTCTCTGTCTCTCTGACTCTCTGTCTCTCTTTCTCTCTGTCTCTCTCTTCTTTGTCATGCAAACAAATTATATCTGCTTGATCTGTCTGATTTTATTCTCCTTTAGATTCTAAGGAAAAAAAAAATATTTCCCTTAAGCTAGGCATGCTTATTAGCACCAAGTAGTCCCCTGTGAACAATAATGGAATCAGTAACCTAATGAATGGAGACAGTAGGACAGCTCATCTTTGACCTTAGTCTCACTGAACTGCATACAGGGAGAGAAAATTCCAGAACATTATACTGAACCAAGCTACTGAAAAGAATCTTAGTTCTGGCAAGATATCAGCCAAGTAACAAAGGAATCCAAAAGTCAGATGACTTTTTTGCTTTAAAGTTGTAAAAATTGTGACTTGTTTCCCATCTTTTCTGAGTTAGAGAATATGGTAAAATTCAGGGGTTAAGTAGTTTAGTATCATAGAGGGGAAGAGATAGGTTGACGATATTGTGCAGACATATTTAAGTACAAAGCCTGTTCTCTGCAGTGTGTTAGAGAGTTCAAACATATGGCACACCTGACTTTATATGCCCCAAGTACACAGACTATTTTGAATCATTTCAGATAAGGCCTGGGATTATATCTAATACTGCCTGCCCTTTGAACATGGCTTGGTGATCTTATATCTAGCTCTTGTATGGACCTCTGATCAAGAGTTGAGACCAGGCCCATTCTTCAGCGCATGTGCCTTACGAAACTCTAGCAGTGCTAAGAGAAATACAGTGCTGTTTCTATTCAGTAGAAAAGACACTGTGAGTCAGAAATCACTTACTACCTTAGGGTCATACTGTGTTAAATCAGAAAGGCCTAGAGTTGGCCTCCAGACTTCTATCTCCTTACCCAATGTCATCTCCATGGGCCCTCAGTTCTAATAATCCCACAAACAGAATAGATCAGGATGTGAGTTTACCTGCCCTGGAGACAAGCTGTCTTTATTCTTAATCCTGCCTCCAGCATCTGCTGCTTGTGTGACCTTGCAAAACTGACTCCGTATTTCTGAGGCTCACTTTCCATTCCCATGTAATGAGAGAACTAAGACCAACCACACAGAGTTTCTGTGCAAATTAAATTAATCTGTGAATTAATTAACAACCCCCATCTTGTTCCAAAAAAGAATTCAAGGTGGCTCACAAGGGCATGATAGAATAATTTAGGAAGAGGGGAGAAAAGAAATAAGAACAAGGCAGGCAGAAAGAGGAGTCAGTCCAGAGCAATGGCTAAGAATAGGTGACCTGTTTTGGTTTTTTTTCCCAAAGTTGTCCTGTTGCCAAACCCAAAAAAGAAACTTTTGCATCTACATCATTTGCTGTACAAACTTATGACTAAAAGAGGAATCTTTGTTCGGGTCTAGAATGGGTTTCAAGTTTCTACATCTGAGATATAATACACACTTCTGTAAGTCCGAGGTTCCAGGTCCCACATTAGGTGATGATGACCGGTGTAGGACAGGCAAGCAGAATCCTTCCATCAAAGAGAACATATCTATAAATGGACCATATTAAGGAATACATCTTTACATATAATATTATAATATAATAATATATAATCAATCTATAATATCTATGCCATTATCTTTTCTAGTACTGGGGATACACAGTACACAAAGCAGTTAAATATCCCTACCTATATTCTCAATGAGGAGAGCAATGTTAAGAAAATTATTGAGTGACATGGACATAATCCATATTGACAAGAGAAGCGGAAAGAATACTGGTCTAGAAAGAATGGACTAGGGAGACATCTCTGAGAGAGCAACCTTTGGGTCAAGAATTGAAGGGAGACAAAGAGGGAGCAATGAAGGGGCAGAATAAGGTCACAGCCGCCAAAGGTTAGCAGGAGCCTGGCAGTGACGCTTCACTCAGTAGCATGACAATCTTTTCCCATAAGAATAGCAGAAATTCAACTTAACCAAATTGGAGTGATGTATAAGACTTAGGTGGTTCAAAAGCTTCAGAGATGGAACGAGGGAGGATAAACTCAGGAGTTCTACAGTGAGTCACATTCTTAAAGTTCTGCAGACTGAAAGATAGTAAGACAGACATTCCCCTGCCTCTCCTATGCTAGAAAATGCATAAGCATAATGTCACAAGGCACCCTGATTGTGACCCTATGTGATTAGATCATGTAGAGTCATGTACCCCGCTCAGTGCTCTCTTCAGCAAAATCTTGCATTGCCAAGAGATAGAGAAAGGGGAGCTGATATGACTAAAACTATGGGTACTGGAGGTCTTGTTCAAAGTAAATGACTTTCCCTAGATGAACAGTTCATAAACAAAAAAGCAGGGGCTGGAGAGATGGCTCAGTGGTTAAGAGCATTGACTACTCTTCCAAAGGTCCCGAGTTTAATTCCCAGCAACCACATGGTGGCTCACAGCCATCTGTAATGAGATCTGGCACCCTCTTCTGGAGTGACTGAAGACAGCTACAGTTTACTTACATATAATAAATAAATCTTTAAAAAAAAGCAGAAGCTACACCTTTCTATGACACGAGAAATGATTAATGTACTTGTTAACTTGACATATGGATAAAACCTTGGGTTATTCAGTTGTTGTACTGATTCGCAAAAGGTGTTTTGTGTTTTCTTTTATCTACACAAAGATCATTCCCTGTGCTGCCGTGCACATCCAATGATCATATGATCTTAGATCTAAAATTTTTAGGCTTTGAATGCTGAGTGATTGGCTCTGATTTCCTCCCCTCCTTGTAGCTCTTAGAATATTCTATGGGGTTTCGAGACAAAGCTGAAGAACAGACCACAAAACCAGAATACATATTATACAGTAATGCATTCATTAAGCTTAATGCATTCATTAAACTTAATCATTGTCAGTCTTTAAGATAACAATCACTGTAATTGAAAACATATAAAAGATAGTGCACAAACTATAATGGGGAGAATTACGTGAAATATTCTTGATAAGATAGTTGTTGACACCTGAGTTGATGGTAAATCTCTAGGTGTATTTCTACAATGTGCTTATTTTAAGCACTTTTTGACTGTGACCTTAAGCATGACTGCATTACTGTGCACTTTAGCCAAACTAAAGGAATATGCTGGCAAGATTCTGGGAAAGGAAGAGAATAGTACATGAATTCACTCACAACACTTTCAACTTCCTAATTTTGTCTTTGAGATGCTTCTCAAAGACATGTCTTCTCTCTCTGGTTGGGAGGAATCCACTACCTCCTTTGTGGGCTTTTATGTTCATAGATCCTCTAAGGGCTTCAGGTCTTATAAACACCGGATTATTGCACACCCCTGTCCTAAATCTTTGTAACAGTGGCTTTCTCTTCCCCAGCAGAAATCTCTACTCATTTCACAAGTGGAAAACCTACCCATGTCTCACTAGTATGGCAACTCATAAGCAAAGCCAAGTAATGATAGCTATAAGTTAGGTAGGGGTGTTTGTTGTCATTTATCTTTGCTACCTAAGCATCTTGCTAATACTCAATCCCCAGCCTATAATGGTATCTCCATTCCTCATTACTTAAAGATTTCCTTTTTAGTGACTACAACCTCCTATGAAAGTCCTACCTGCTAGAGGAGACTTTGCCAGTTTTTCCATCCAGAAACAGCCTGCTTCCTCTGGACTCCCAATGCTCTTGATTGATTTAACTTTTGCCGTGACACTAACTTCTACTTTGGGTGACTTTTTGTTTGACGCATATCTTATGTTCTTTAATTAACTAGACACATGCCTTCTTGTTAATTAGAAAGCTAGATTCATGCCTTCAAGTCTTTGCTTCCCAGCAAGAAACCAACAGGACTCCTTTCAATTATGCAGCATTTAGAAACTAGCAGTTGACCTAAAGAATGATAGATGGAAAAGACAGTGGATAGCTGAGTGACATCATTTTAGTACGTCCTTATCAAGTCAGCTAACATTTATGGAAGACCTCCTGAATGCAACTAGTTTTGAAGGGTGCTAATTGTTCTGGTGTCAGATGGTCATGTCCAACAGAGCCAGGTTCTAGCAACCTGACAGGGTCAGCAAGGGAATGAATAAAGGACAGATACATATATACGTTACAAAAAAAAAGCTGGAATCAGGTGAGCTGCGCTTTCGCTGATAGAAGATACCTACTATTAAACAACCCTGAACCTCATTGTATTTATTCTGTATAACAGAGGGTGGCATGGGAAGAGTTAGCTTCAGTAGGATGTCTCTGTGTGTGAGCAGACTCAGGCAGCAAACATCCAGAAGGAGGAAGCTGCATTTTCTGTGCTCAGTCATTTGTAAACACACTTGCAAACACTGTCAATGTCATTCTGGCCAGAGGAAGGCTTTACCAATTCCAAACCTGTCCCCTATGGAGAAGGCTTTGGCATTCCAGTGGGCCCAAGGCACTGGGTCCCTTACGTGGTCATGGCCATGTCAACAAAGCACACTCACTCAGGACTTCAGCCACATTTTGTAACTCAGTCAGGGCTTCTTCACCTCCACATATCAGATGAAAAACATGTTCATTGTTCATATAAGTCTGTGGAAACAGATCCTATTGATTGATTTTATATAGAGAGAAATACATGGGGGATAAGCTTGGGATAAATCTTTAATAACCCTCCTATGGTGATTTCTACAGCACTACAGTTAATTTTTCATTCTTAATAATCTTCCCAGTAAACTCAGTGTTGCATGTGAATGTGTACAGTGTGTACACATTTACACATGTGTGCACATGTGTGTGTATGGGAGAACAACCCAGTGTCAGTCCTCATCATCCTTGCTTGTGACAGGGTCTCACTGTTGGATGCTGCTCTATGAGACAAGCTAGCTGACTGTTGAACTTCTGGGTATCCTATCTCTGGCTCTCATCTTGCCATAGGAGTACTGGGATTACAGATATGCTATGATGCCTGAATTAACATCGTTTCAGGTCTTTTGTGCCAAGCACTTTACCTATTGAACCATCTCTCCAAATCGTGACTGCATTTTAGTATTTTTTATAATAAACTCAATTTAAGTTGAAGTTTGTGAACATATAGTGATGTGAGACCCAAGTTTTTCTGTCTCTAATACAACCACAGATGATATACACATATATGTATATATACATGTATGTGTGTGTGTATGTATATGTATACATATAGCTTAGCATCACATATAGGTAATGTTTTTGAATCAATGTTTCCAAGGGTCCTAGAGACCACACACACACACACACACACACACACACACACGTATGTGTGTATGTATATATGTATGTGTATTATATATGTGTGAATATATATACACACATGTATGTATGTATATATATATATATATATATATATATATATATATATATATATATATTTTCACTCTAGTTACATAAATTTCTACTTTCATGTTAAACCTATGTGACGGACATTGGGGATGGAAGTGCTGGCTGATTTGAATTTTTCATTTCTGCTTGTTGCCTTTTGTGTGTGTGTTTTGCTACATTATATGGACCCTGCTAATAGCTAACTTGTCCAAGAATTCATGTTCAGGAAACACTACTTCAAAATATGTTTCACTCCTAAACAATCCGTGAAAGAGAGAGGGGAAAGCTTTTGTGTGTTTAATAGGTAAGAAAATTGACTTTTTTCAAAATCCTAAGTCAATTGAAAAAAAAATAAATGAGTGAATGAATAAATAAGCAACATGTAGAAGCATGAATAAAAGCTATACAAGCATATTGAAATAGGTGTCAAATCCTATGTAGTAACAAGGTAGAAGCCTAGGAAAATACAAACCCTCTGGGACCCTTGGGGACATTAATTTAACACACTACCTAGAATATTTACCATATGAGAGATATAGGAAAGGAGACCCTCCTAGGTAAGCAGCAGCCAGCATCATTTAATAGAGTCAGAAAACTCTGTCAGTCAATCATTATGGTAGGTTCCCTCAGTTTGGCTGGCATTAGGAGGAAACTTCCAGCTCTAAGCTTATCCCCAGAGAGGAAAGGGAAAATCAAGCCACATATCCATCATGTAGATTTCAGGGTGGCTTGTTAGATAGTTATACTTGTAGTCATATATAAGAAGAAAATTCTAGAGACCTGTTTATAGCAATGTGCATAGAGTTAAACTTTTGTAACACATCTGAGATTTTGAGGAGATAAAATACATGCTGTTTATTTGGTTGGTTGTTTGGTTGTTTGGTTGTTACCAGAATTAAAAAAAAATATGCCTTCAAGGGCTAGAAAAATAGCTCAGAAGTTAACAGTATATACTGTTCTTAAAGATGGCCCAAGTTCAGTCTCAAGACTGCATATTAGGCAGCTCACAGCTGCCTGTAATTATAGCTCCAGTGAATTTTACCACACTCTCCCCCAGGAGCAACTACTCTCATGGACACATACCCACCCATGAATTTTTTTTTAAAAAGACATAAAAATAAATCATTTTAAAATGTGCTCTATACTGTTCATAATCAGGAAAATGTCGATGAAGACCATGCATAGGTGTTAACTGATAATAAAATATTAGCAACAATTCAGAAGTCTGATATTCCATGAATTAGAAAAGGTTTTATTCAACATGATCATACTCATGCTGCTCTGGGAATTAACATTGGTATAACCATTNACATAAAAATAAATCATTTTAAAATGTGCTCTATACTGTTCATAATCAGGAAAATGTCGATGAAGACCATGCATAGGTGTTAACTGATAATAAAATATTAGCAACAATTCAGAAGTCTGATATTCCATGAATTAGAAAAGGTTTTATTCAACATGATCATACTCATGCTGCTCTGGGAATTAACATTGGTATAACCATTTGCACCACAATTTGACAGCACTTCATAAAAAGGTTTGCATTGTATAAAGATCCAGCAACTTTGATTCTAAGTATATCTTTGCCAATAGGCATGGATAAACAAACAACAGATAATTTATACATATGGTAGCATTTATTTTTAATTAATTTAAACATACTTACATAAGTTATTCCTTCTCTTTCTTCCCTCCAGTCCCACACATCTCCCACCTTGCACCTTCTTAAATTCATAGCTTTCTTTTTTCATTGTTATTGATAAACACATGCAAATATTTATAAATATATCCTGCTCTGTTATATAAATATAAATATAAATATAAATATATATATATATATATATATATATATATATATATATATATATATTGGGACAAAAACAGAATTTTCTCTGCTACCATGTATACTGGTGTTATACTTGCTCAGGACTTGATTAATTTACGATATTGTTGAGATGCATTGGTAAAACTCCCCTCTCATTTCTAGAAGACACAAGCTCATAGCAGACTTCCTGATCCTCTGGCTCTTAGAATGTTCCTGACCCAGTTATAGATGTTATCAGTTCCACATGGGCACTCCATAATAATCACTCTTCTCTGCATTTCAACTAGTTGTGGGCCTCTGTCAGTTATAAAGAGAAATTTCTTTGATAACCTGTCAATGGGAGAGAATTTTGAAATCACCTACTATTAAAGAGCTTATGTTGATGTGTTTTTAATTTCATTAGCAAGACTTTTGTGTGAAATTGGGTACATCAGAGGTTGGCACATACATGTTTAGGATTTTAATGTCTTATTTTCTCCCATTTTATTGAAAATAGATTTTTTTTCTCACATACTACATCCTGATTACCATTTACCCCTTCTTTAATCTTCGAGGTTTCTCTATACCTCCCCTCCCATACAGATCTTCCACCAGTCTCAGAAAACAAACTTCTAACGTACAATAATAAAGTGAAATAAAATGTACAGTATAATAAATATAATAAAATATGATGCAATATAAAAATAATTAAATATAGGCTCCCAGGAGCCAATGGGGAAGAAATTAGCTGAAATACCAGACAAAGGGAAGAGAGAACCTATAGAGACCATATCCAGAGGTTAGGCTCTGGTTGAGGGATTGTGCCACCCACCCATTCAAAAAATATTAACTCTGAATTCCTGCTGTCTAAAGGAAATGCAGGTACAAAGAGCAGAGCTGAGACTAAAGGAAAGGCCATCCAGAGACTGCCCCACCTAGGAGTCCATCCCATCTGCAGACAGAAAACACAGACACTATTGCTGATGCCAAGAAACACTTGCTGAAGGAACCTGGTATAGCTAACCTCTGCTAGAGTCTGATCAATACAGATGTGAATGCTCGAAGCCACCATAGGTCTAAGCCTGGGGATGCCAATGGAGGAATTAGGGCAAAGACGGAAGGACCTCAAGGGTTTTGCAACCCCATAGGAAGAACAGCAATATCAACCAACCAGATCTCCCAGAGCTCCCAGAAACTAAACCATCAATCAACATGGAAGAACTCAGGGTTCCTGCTGCATATGTAGCAGAGGATTGCCTCATCTGACGTCAATGGAAGGAAATGCCCTTGATCCTGTGAAAGCTTGATACCCCATCCTAGGGGAATGCTATGGCAGTGAGGTGGGAGTTGGTGGATTTGGGGGGAGCACCCACATAGAAGCAGGGGAAGGGGGTTTGGATAGGGTGTTTGAGGAAGGGAAACTGAGAAGGGGGATAACATTTGAAATGTAAACAAATAAATAACTAATAAAATAAATAATAATAAAATATAATACAATAAGATAAAATAAACATAACAAATCAGAAAAGAACTGAAAATATACAAAAAGAAAAGATTCCAAGAAAACACATAAGAAACAGACACAGACACTGAGGCACACTCGTTTGCATATTTAAAATTAAGAAACCTGGGGGGTGGGGGAATCTTTTATAACATGCAGTTTCTACTACCCTGCTTTAAGCTCTGGGTGAATTGCACTTCCAGCCACCACCCTGGTTACACACACGCATTCTCTTTTTTCTAATATACTTTTTAGCTCAGTAGCCAGGGCACTCAATGGTAGGCCTCCCGCAGCTAATGTGCCATTACCTTTACACCAAGCTCAACACCTCTAAATCTGCCCTCAGCTAGTTGCCCAGTTACCTTCTCCTTGCTCAGCACCCTGGTTCTGCCCTCAGTTTAGTTGCATTTCTAATCTCCTGCCTGCTAACCCAGGTCCAATTGAGAAGTGGCCAATGCCCATTTCACCCAAGATCTAACATGGCTGGTGGCTCTCTATCCCTCCAAAGCATAGTGAACCCTCTTTCCTCCTCCTGTATCTCCTCATCTGCCTGCAAAGACCTGGAAGTCCCACCTCTTTGCCAAAGGCATCTTTAGTGATTGATCAAGAACCAATTGGGGAACAGATCTTCATCATTCACATGCAGATTCCTGATCAAACAATCAGAACCACTCCCTACAGTCTTTATCTGTAAAATGGTACTAGAAGGGTCAGTGACTTTTGTAGAATTGCACATCTATACACATGGAGGTTTCTATTTCTTCAACAGAAGGTATGTTCATTAGCAGCTATTATTTTATGGCATACATTTATTTTTATTTATGTATTATTATTTCTGTGTGTGAGGAAGATTGTATGTGTGTTGTGTATGTGAGCATGTGTGTACTTGCCCACATGCTCACTTGTGCAAACATGCATATGAGAGTGCATGTAGAAAGAAAGAGGGAGGAGAATCCTATTGTCAGCAAGTATTGGCGAATGGTCCAACCTTATGATCACAGATGAGAGTTTCAGTGGGAAGCCTTTAAAGCAAAATTGAGACAGATTATTACTCAACATCCCTTTTTGAAGACAACTTTGGGTTCTCTGAGTTCAACATGCAGAAGCATGGAGGCTATTGCAGTATTTTAGGTGAACATTCATGGGTGGGGACACCTGCTGAATGTATTGATACATGGGATGAGATAAAGAAGTTTTCCAGTTTGAGAAATGAAAGAGATTGTCATATTGATAAGATGGAGAACTCTAGAAGAACCAATAATTGAAAATTTGCTAAGGACAGGATTTGTTCAAACTGGTTCTGTCTTAGATAGTGCTTTAATTCATGACAATTGATAGTATGTACCAATAAGGTACAACTTTATAGACTAGAATTTATGTATTTGTAAAATTGAATCTGCATAAGAACTATGAGAAACAGTGAAGCTATTCATTAGCAAATTGTCACATTATTGAAAGTATTGTTGTTGTTATTAAATTTTATATGTCTTGTAAAAAAAACAATAATTTGTCCTACGTCATTTTCCCTTTGAGAGACTTATTTACTGGAACTAGTTATGTCTCTTCTAAACTCAAACAGTAAACTTGGTTTGCTTCTTAAAAAAAAAAAGAAAAAGAAAATTTGCAAACTATTTTCAGGAATATGTGAAACCCTTAAGAGTCTATACTTAAATTATTCAATTGATTATCTACATTTTAAACATCAATAAGGGTAACTGGTTTCTGATTTAAAGCACAGACATATTCTTCTAATTAATGAAGTCTAGGGAGTAAATAGTGGTAGAGACCAACCTTTTCTCATGAGCTATTTATCCATATATTCAGTCTATGTGGTCTATGAGGCCATGTGGAAAAAAATGGAAATTATAGTCAGAGAAGAGGGATTTAATTTCAATGCTCATTCTCTACTTACCCCAATTATCATTTAATTTACATTTGTAAATTAGCAGAATTCTCTTTTGTCTTAGAATTCTCAATTAAAATTGGCCAGGAAACATTTGAAACTAATAGAATATAACATTTTGATTTAATATTTCACACAAGCTATTACAGTCTTCTACAAAGGGAAAGTAATGCTTTTATCCCTTTTATTGGTAAAGAAATCAAGTCAATGAGTTTAAGTAGCTAAAATAAAGCTATATAATTAAATTTGCTCCCCTGAATTCTACAAATAGTCAGTAAGTGACTCTAAATGTTGGGTTCCTGGACAAATAATAATAACATCACCTGGAAAAGTGAAGGGAATGAAAATCCCTTGTCTTTCCTCAAGCCTACTGAAACAATATCACACCCAGGACTCTGATGTTTACAAAGTGCCCAGCAGATTATGAGAGGCAAATGAGAGGTGCCTACATACACAAAGCATAATCATCTCGATTCGTCACTCTTATCTCTGAGATTTACCCTGTTGGAGGGGCAATATTGGTAAACTGAAATGTCATCAAAATCGAGACCATGTAAAACAAAGAGCAAAATCACCAGGTAGCTGTGCTAATAACTACCTACTAAAAATATCCAGAATCAATGGCTTGGCAATAAGAATTACTTTATTTTCCTTAAGATGCTCTTGAATTCTTTCTCCTATGTAAATGGTAATTGTGAAATTGAATTCCCATGGGGGTGATTGAGAAAATAGTGTTGAAAAACTGTTCTGTGTGGGGAAAATATTATCTACCTACACACACTAGAAGTACTTCACTGGAAAGTCTCATTCTGTGAGATTTCAGAAAGGTCCATTCCATAAAAATCTCAAAATAAAATCTCCACACACACCCCACAATTTTAGTTAAGTTCTTTACCAAAGGTGAGCACATAGAAAAGTGTGGAATGGATGAATGAACATCTAACCAAGAAAAGGACTGGGAGGGAGTGTTCAATTTTTTTTTAATTGTGCAGAGTTTATCCTAAGTCAGTACTTCTCTACCATCCTTCGAAGGACCTTCTACACTACCATCTCAACATTTTTCCGCATCATGAACTTTCCTGGGCATTTTCACATACATTAGAGATGCCTGGTACTTGCTCCATAATGTTACTCTAAATTTCTAACTTTACAATTACATAGAATTTATAAGAATAAAAAAATATATGGTTTTGTTTTATTATTCACACAAAATCATGTTACACTATCTTCCAGACCTCTAGATTGCAATGACTTTTGAACTACTCCACTTCAAATACCTATCACATGGATAACCTCTATGTATGGTCATTCCTTAGGCTTCTCTATTCTAAATAAACCAGATATTATCCTTTCTGACCCCCAGACCTTTCAGTTCTTGTCTGACTGGTTCCTATACTGAAACTATACTGAAACCCCCATACTGAAACTATTGCTGCTATTCAAACACCCTTGACAGCCCAGGGATTTGTACACTTGAAAATCAAGATGTCCTTGAAGGATTTTTTTTTTAATTCTAAAACAAATGAAAATAAAATCACAGCTTCCTAGAATAGTACTTCAAATTCAGATTAAGAGAGAGTGACCTGATGTGGTGCTAGGATATCTCATGAAGGACATTCATTCCATCAGAATTCTAATTAGCAATGAGGTATCAAGTAGACAGGAGGGGCCATAAAATATAGTCCATCCTGTCTTGTCTTTGAAAATCCTCTGGACCTATTATGTGCCTCTTGAAGGTTTCACCTATTTGGTTGTTTTTGTCAAAACCAGTCTTTCCTCAACACCCCTTGTTCTTCCATCTTGGGCATTTTATCCTTGTACTCGGATGCTGTATGACAATACACAGGTACTGTCAGCACTGTCACTTGCCACATGACACCAGCATTGTTCCTCTTGGAAGAAACTCTGCTTTTGCTTATCAAAAGATTTGACTCTCCCAAACTAAAGTTTGCTTATTGTTATCTAGTTTCAGAATAGTTTTGATGTCTTTCTTGGTTTTCTTGATTTTACAATAAAATTTCTGTTTTAAAAATAGACTATAAATGTAAAAAAACATTGATGAAGCAGAATCTCCTGTCCCTGAATATTGTTTTATAAAGAAGAAGGAGGAGGAGGAGGAGGAGGAGGAGGAGCAGGAGGAGGAGGAGAAGGAGGAGGGAGAGGAGGAGAGGAGGAGGAGGAGAAGGAGAAGGAGAAGAAGGAGAAGAAGAGAATCTTACCCTCATGCTATATTTTCAGAGAGATGCTTTTTCTCTATTCAAGCATAGATTGAGTGCAAGAAAGAATGCCCTGCCCAACTCTCCTGTAGTGATAATAGAGATGAGCAATGCCAAATGATGGAGATGAAAGCAAAGTGAATTTTGATGAGAAGCCAGGATATCTGGACCAATAATATATTGTATGATCTTGAATACATCTCCTAAGTCCTTAGGCATGTTTTCTCAGATTTTAACATGCTTGTAACTCTTCTGCAGAACTTATTAAGTGTCTTATCTGGTGAGGCCTCTACACTGTTAAGCATCAGCAGTTGTTACTGGTCCCTGAAACTAGTTGAAAGTCTAGCTCCAGATACAATTGTTTTATCTGGGTATGAGAATAAAAGAAAGTATTCCTCTTACTACTTTGAAAGACCTTTGCCATTTTCTATTTTCTATGGAATGGTTGAATTGGTGGATGGGACCTATCAAAGAAAGAAGTTAGCAAAGTTCTTCCACTGAACTCTTTTAGAAGTAGGCATGTTGTAAAAAGCAAAGGGGTTCAGTGAAAGAACTTGGAAAGTATTTTGAAAGCCAATAACTGCCAGAGGCCACCATGTCCTTGGTGGGAACAGAATGACATGGCTTCTGCCCCTGGGACTGTGCCAGTGGACATGGGCCTCCAAGAGTGTTGATGACTGCCAAGGGCCTAAACCTTGTTTGTATAATAACGTTCATATTTTCACATTCCTCTGAGGAATGTCCTCCCTGATAACATTAGTGTCTCCATGATAATCAGACAATGTAAGTCCAGGAGCTGAAGGTGTGACTAATGTCTCAGCAAAATGGTAAACACTGCGACCTTCAGGAAAGCCTTTAAGGCTGTGCAAAAGAACTCTAAAAACATGAGTTCAAAAATATATAATTTCTCAACTATGCAAAAATATAAGGATCCAATATGAATTATATATATATATATATATATATATATATATATATATATGGAGCTTCACAGGTCTAAAGGAACAGAAGCAGCTACATTGTGAGCCAGCTTGTCAGAAAGATATAAAGGCAGGCAGATACAAAGACAGGCAGATTTCTGAGTTCAAGATCAGCCTGAGACACAGCAAGTCCAGGTCCAGGTGTGGTAGAAATGATAATTTCTGGACAGGGTCCCACCCACCTAGCTTATCCTCTGTGCTTAATAGAGGCAGGCTAGCAAAAAGCAAGAGCAGTTCTTTAGAAATTTTTTTTTTCTATTGAGAGCTGAGCTGTCTGGAGATCTCTAGAGAGTGAAAACAGCTAGTCAAAATAATTTTTTTAACAGGATTTCTGACTTGGTTCTAATTTCTAAGAATTACTTACAGAGCTGACACAGCTCTTCGCGAATGCTTTCTAGCAGCTCTGCAGAGAAGGCTGTCTGAAGAGTGAACACAGCTCTTTTAGAATTTCTCGGGATTTCTGATTTTGATTGGAAAACCCAAGAATTACTTTAAGTTTTTGCTCACAGATTTTCTGACTTGGTTGGGGGAATCTAAGATTTTTTTTTATAGCTGCTTTTCTGACTTTGCTCAGAAAGTCCATGAGTTATCCAGAAAGCTTTTAGAATTTTTACTAATAGACAGAGCTGTCTCAACCAGTGAGGTTTTTAGAAGAGCTAAAGAAGCTGTCTAGAGCAGAGCAGAAAACACACACACATAAACACATAAACACACACACACACACACACACACACACACACACAGAAAGAGAGAGAGAGAGAGAGAGAGAGAGAGAGAGAGAGAGACTGAGAGAGAGGTCTGGAAAGTCATCTCTGCAGAACCTAGGCTGCAAACTTATACCTACAATTTGACTTGGGTCATTTGTTTTCAAGGATACCAAACACCCCTCTCTCAGGAATCTTGACCTAACCTAGGCTGGTCCGTGACAAGTAACTAGGTAAAGTAAGTTCAGAGAGGGTTTTTTTTTTTTTTATGTAGGATATAATATAGATTAGATCAAGAAGGTTGGGAAGTGATTATATATATATATATATATATATATATATATATATATATATATATATATATATCTCACTCCTCAGCCTGGAGTGTCACAGTGTACCACTGTATCTTTAGAGTTACTTGCAATCACTTCATTCATATAACATTACTCACAGTTTCTTTAGTACAGTCCCTGTCTTATGGATCTAAGACAACTTGATTGGCACTAGTACCTAGAGGACCGAGAGCAGAAGAGAGAAGAGCACACAGTGAGTATTCCTTCAGGCATGTTGCAGGACAGAAGCATGCTCCATGCAGAGCTGCATTCTGAGAAAGAGAAAAAAAATAATAAAAGGAGATCTCCTAGGATTTCTTTAAGGTAGATACTGAAGGAGTTGCATCCTGGAGGAAGATTCACTAGAGGGTATCAGGCAAGAAGAAAGGGACTGGAGGAAGATGGAAGAGCAAAAGCAACTGTTCGGCTGTTTACAGGTAATGAAATCAAGCATTAGAAAGGCAGAATGCATAAACTGCCAAAGTCACAGTTGGGGAATGACATGGCAGAATCTGAAACTCAATTTGCCAATGCCAAGGCCCAATGTCTTAATCGTGTCCTTGACTTTCCTGAAATCCAATGAACACAGAAAGGCAGTAATAACAGCAACTCCTCACAAAACCACACACTCCAGTGAGCACACCTGTGCACACATTACTTCATCCTGGCATTACAGTAGCCCTGATTTGAAGCAAGGAAACACATTGGTAGGTAAAATAATTTGCCTTTGGTTATTCAGCTGGTAAGGATTTGAACCCCAGCATGCTGGCTCTAGCCTGTGTTTTGAAATAGACCTAGAGAAAGGAGGATTGAGAGATGATGAGGACGATGGCCAGAATCTCCCAGAAAACATAATCAGAGATCTGGAGCCAAGTGCTGGTTCCTTTGTGCTGTTAGCCTACCTTGGATCAAAAATACGACACTCCATTCCTCATTTGCTTCACTCTTAAAACATGGGGAAAAACAAATCCCTAAGCTAAAAACCAAACTGTAATTAGGATCCTTATCTCTGGAATTCAGAACAACAAAAAAATTAAAAAGTGGTTGAAAGAACTCCTTTGAAATGTAAAGGCAACTATTTCAGATTACAAAAAAAGTATGCTAATTAAAAATGATTGATATGTTATTTTGGTAGTGACTCTTGTTACCTTGTTTCAGTTTTATTCATTTCTTGTTGACTAATGAGCACATTGAAACGAAGAGATGGGCTTAGATTGCATTTTAATTTTCTCAAGGATTTCCTGTGTGTTTATGCTTTATGTTAGTTGTTAAGCAACCCCTCAAGTTTACCACTACGTTTCTGTTTAATTTGAAACTAAAAAGACAAAGGAAAGAAAGGAAGTTCTAATCTGGCTGAGACATAGGGCCTTGTTTGTTGGTGCATGTTGACTGCTTAAATTAATGGAAAAATTCTTCCTTTAATAATAAACAATTATCATGAAGGGAGCAGAATCATCCCTGGCCAAGTACAATCACTGATGGATGCTGGGAAAAGTCCTCAGAACTAAAAGCAATCGTGTTTTTTTGTTTGTTTGTTTTGTTTTTTGTTTTTGTTTTTTCCTTCAGTTATCAAAATAAGACTGAAGCTAAATATTGGCCCCCCATCCCGCATCCTACCTGGGGCACTTGTTCCCTGTTTAAGATTAGCCTTGAGTCTTGGCAACTCTGAGCCTCCAGTAGCTTTATGTGGAATTTTCTCTTACTTTCTTGTGAGAACATTGAGAGACAATGTGGGGAGTGTGCCTTTAAAAATGGAACATAGAACTGGGAGGTGACTCGGTGATTAAGGCACTTGACTGCTAGGGGTTTGGGGGAGGAGGCGTGACCCCATGTGGGTGTGGTCATATGTCTGCAATCCAAGTTTTGGAAATTGAGGATGGCGAATAAACCCACAGAGCTCAATAGCCAGCAAGATACGGAGAGTCATGCATTTTTCTGAGAGACTCAGTGAATAGGATGAAGAATGACAATGGAAGATAAATGCCAACATCAACCTCCAGCTTCCACATGTGCATGCATACATGGGAGTACACACCTACGCATTGGGTGTCCACATAAACTAAAGCATGTGTATCCAGGCACACCTCACAGGTATGAAAATGGAAGAAAATCAATCGGTAAAGTAACATGTAATGTATATGTATATGTATATGTATATGTATATGTATATGTATATGTATATGTATATGTATATGTATATGTATGGCACTTGTGAAAAAGTAATTGCAGGCTAAAAGAGTGAGGCCCACCTTCACTTTCCAGGCCACCATGAGGGAAAACATTGCTATCAGGGAGGCCCAATGTTTTGACAGTATAATATAGTATTGCCATCTTTGACAGTCCACAGTTACAGCAATACTTGTGGCCTACAAACCTCAAGTTGGGCACTCATACTTGTAAAAATACCACAGAACTTAAAAATGACACATGTAAGCCAGAAGAACCTGGAACAATGCAATCCAAGTGACAAAAGACCTCAATCTCCAACCTACCATCATGCTTGAAGGACAATGGAAAATGTCTCATTGACTTTTTTTTTTTTAACAAACTTTTTCTAGGGGCTGGAGAGATGGCTCAGTGGTTAAGAACATTGGTTACTCTTATAGAAAGCCCAGTTCTGGTTCCCAGAACTCACATAGTAGCTTATAACCACCCATAACTTCAGTTCCTGGGGACCCAACATTCTCTACTGGCCTTCACAGGTAGCAGGCACACATGTGGTATGCATATATACATGCAGACAAACATCTATCACAGAAGGTAAAAACAAATAGATCTTTTAAAAGTACTTTTTGCTTGGGCTAGAGAGATGGCCCGATGGCTAAGATCAGTAACTTCCTTTCCAGAGAACTAAGGTTTGAATCCTAGCAACCACATAGTGGCTCACAACTGTCTATGAGAGTAGACACTCAGTCCAAGCAGCATCTCCTTCCTAGCTTGCTTTGTCCACTGAGTATTATCAGTGTTTCCCATACATATCCAAGTGTGGGGCAGTCCACAAAGAATGGTCAACAAAGCAGGGTCCACCCTAAAGGAAACCAACTCTTCTTCTCTAGTAGCCATCAGCTACCACTAGCCCCTCTGCTAGCATGGAGGACTCACATCTATGCTGCAATGGTGTGTGGCTTGATCTTGTGCTCGTCTTAAACAACTGTGGTTGCTGTGAGTTCAGGAGCACCAATAGTTATGTCATATCCAGAAGGCAGGGTTTCACCCCAGTCATCTCCAACCTCTGGCTTTTCAATCATCTCAGCATAGATTTTTTTTTTGAAAAAAGAATGAGTTGTATGAATATGATGAAAATGAATATGTTGAAATAACTATTTCTGGCACTATAGAAAAAAGAGATCAGAAGAAAGAATTAATATTTATGATGAATGGCTGTGTCACGTGCTGTCCTATGCTTGTAGCTTTATTTACTAGAACCTCTCTATAGCCCACATATTACCATATTACCATTCTAGAGATCAGAAAACAGAGATAAAAGGGGATAAATCTCTTACACAGGGAACAAATGACAGTTTGAAAGCCTTACCTCTAAAGCTGGTGCTTTGAACCTATTTTCCAGAGATTTATTTCCCTGGTTGAGCGTCTTTATGGACTTATCAAGACCAGGTTTCTTAGCCATAGCATTGCACCCTGATTCAGGTCTCTGGCATCCATGGTTTTCTTCCCATGATGAATTTGTTTTATGAATTTTTTTTTTTACTTTTTCCTTCTACAACTTTTGCTTGCTAGCAATGTCTTATGTAAATAGTTCTGAAGCAGGAGCATCATTAGTAATGTAGCATCTTAAAACAGTAGAGTCATTTGTTTGTGTATAGATACATATATGATTGTGTGTATATGTAAATTTCTAGAATGAGTTGTTAGTCAGTAAGTCAATCACAGCCCATTTTTTTTAACCATAGAAAACTCGCATGAAATACCTACTGAATTCAGCATAAACATTATTAGATCAAGAATGTTAGTATTTAAAAATTGTTTCCTGCCTTTTAAAATGTGTTTTGGTGTTTTCCCTGCCTAATTATCATTCTTTTCAATATTTATGTGCTAACATGACCTTTTTATGATTGAATGACTTCAGCTGGGTCTCAAGCGCTGGCAATATCATACTTTTAAAATTAAATTACATCGTAAAAAGATGAGTGGATCATATCACAAAAAGCAACAGGGTGGGAATGGGGTCATCACTTCTGTCAGAAGCTCA
Organism: Mus minutoides; assembly: GCA_902729485.2. Classification (NCBI taxonomy): domain Eukaryota; kingdom Metazoa; phylum Chordata; class Mammalia; order Rodentia; family Muridae; genus Mus; species Mus minutoides. Next base: position 1,886,907 of record LR749667.1, on the reverse strand, counting down.
GAGCCATTGCTGCTATAAGCAAGAATCGAAGCCCCCAAGGAAGAATCCAGGACACAGAAATTATTTGAATTGTTACCTTGTACATACTGGGTTTGGGATAATGGCATGTACTTCACATCATTTAACATTTTCAAAAATCAAAAACAAACAAACAATATCAGGAAGGAAACATTTTCTACCTTAGAAATGAAGTATGCTCACACAACTCAGCATGAGTTCCCTAAGCTTTTTGATATGTCAGCTCAAGTCATTGTTTGCTTTGCAATGAACGTTAAAGGTCCTCTTAGTATCAGACCTTTTCCCTGGGTGTGGTGTCCTTTGCCTTTAGTTCCAGCACTTGGGAAACAGAAGGCCCTCACAGTGATGATCTCTCTTCACAGTAAGCTTGCCAAGCATTCTAGCATACCACCTTAAAGTCAGACATATGTGCTACACCGTGTAACAGTGGTTCTTCATTATTTAACTCTCAGATGAAAACTCATTACTGATTGTCAGTGATGTGTTGACCACCATGGCTGATACTTCCATGTTTCTTATCTGAGGTATCAAATGTCATGGTAAAAAGATGACAAGCTTTTGAATCAAATTCTATCTCTACTCAGTCACTTGCTAACCGTGGGGCTTTGCAAGTCACCTGAATCCATATTTCCAGCTCCAGTTTTATCATAAAAGACATCGAAATGAAAAAAATTACTATGATAAATTTTATATAGAGCACATAGTGAAACTGTATCTAATATACTTTTTTAAATAACTACAAAAATTACTCAATAATAGTCAGAATAGTAATGATCAAGTGCAAATGGACATTGCACTGAGACTCAGTAGGCAAATGTCTTTGTTGATATAAAATATCTGTTTCCCGATAGGTCATGTGCCTTTCAGAATTTAAGCTCATGTTCTTTGACTTAATTACATAGCGGCATTACCAAGGCACCTTTCCTTGGCCTGTTTTCTGTGGCCTGTCTTGTTGACTCAGGTGTCTTTACATCCATTTACTGCACAGATTTGTATTCTTAATGTGAGTCTCTCTGTGATATCTGCCCATTTGTTTAAAAACAAGCAAATCTTTGATTCCTCCCTTCAGAATATACTGCTTCTTGCTGCCTAAGCCTCTGCTTGCCATGGTGTGCGCTTTCTCAACTCTCGTCCTTCTGAAAGGGGTTATTGTGACCTTTATGCACATCCTCTCTGCACATGCCCAGGAACACGATTCCTACATGTATTGGGAGTCTTCATTTGCCTGACTTCTTTGGAGAAGAAATACACAGCCATCTATTGAACCCAGATCTTAAAAGGCAGGAGCTACAAACAAGTTGCCACCTATAGGACATAGCCTTGACCTTGTCTTCCTCTTAAAGTTGAAAAGTAAAGTTGCTTCCCCTCCTTCCTTGCTGCTGTGAAGGTCAGAGAGTTATATAGATAAAGAAAAACTTTGCCACGGGTTATCCGTTTTCAGAGCCAAGAATAAACAGAGGCACTCCAAATTAACATTGCTTTGAAAAATCTGCTAGTGATGGCTCTCCTGTCAATAGACAAGTAGCAGTGAAGCCTTTCAAACACTAAACCATTATTAATTCAATAGGGAGAGGAAGGGGGGAGAGGAAGGGAAGGACAGACAATGGAAGAAGGAAGGAGAAGAGAGGGGAGGAGAGGGGAAGGGAGGGGAGGGGAGGGGAGGGGAGGAGAGACAGACTAAGAGCATATTTAGTAACAGTTCACATATCCCATGAAGCCATCAGGATCACCAACAAGTTTAGTCTGGGAAACTAACATGGTACTGGCTACTGATATCTCCAGGGAAAATTATGTTTTTTGTAACAAAAATTATCTCAGTTCTGCCAAAGCTGATGTTTTCCTTCTATGGCTTCTTAAGAGTAAAAGCAAAAGAAAATTGTTATGAATTCAGTCTTTGTTGTGTGCACTCCCCTGGTACCTTTCTGTGCACTAGTTACTGATTTTTCATTATCAAACTTGTGAGGAGTTCAACAACTGGCTTACATTGCTGGGGTCATATAGGAACCATTTAATGTAATAATCAAGTGAGCAGCTATGGCCACAGCTCTAGAGATTCTCAAAATGTGGTTCATATATTGGGACAATATGTATCACTCAGGAGCTCATCAGAAATGCAGGTAGACTTTCAGGATCTACACTGAAACAACAGACTCCAGTGATTTGTGTACATATTAAAGTTGAAGAAGCCCTGAAGACTAATGACAATTATAGAAGGAGATCAGAAACAACTTTAAACTGTGTGACTAAAGCAGGTTCCCAAACCTCTTGGTCATGCCTGAGCGGACACTAAGGAGGAATACAATGAGAGCATTGTGGGACTTGATGGAACGGTGTTAAGCAGATGCTTCCTGAGCTCCCTGACACACGATAAGTGTGTCAATGCTAATCAGTGCTGTGACCCGTGCTGATGCAGGGACATAGGAGGAGGAGTGTTGACATCATGCCAAAACTTAGATTTGTCTCACTTTGATTTCTAAGTCCATTCTTTCAATTATACCGCATGATCTTCTAAAACAGCCATTCCTCGCCTTGGGAATTCTTCCCCTTTCATTCATGAGTTATGAGTTGAACAGAGACAACTCCAATCTCCAGTAATCTAAGGTCAGGTTTGCTGAATTTTCGTGTCAGTACGTTTCTCATGTATCAGATTGCTTTCAGTATCACATTTGTAGTCTATGCTCTTTTCTTTGAGAAAAAACAAAACAATTTCTGTAATTATCATAGAGAACTGAAGAATGGAGGGTGGTTTTTCCCAGTTCTCTGGAGGCATGGCATCCACCATAGTAACCTAGCTAGGCACATCAGGGGAAACTTGGAAGCTCCAACCAGTTGAGATTGCTCGTTCCCTCGGCACTGTGAGGCAGGAGTAATGCCTTGGGACAGTACATGATAGATCTCAAATGAAGGGAAATCCTGATGGTCAGGGCAAAGCACACATTTCCCCTTCAATGTGCTTCCTGTGATTTTTCTCAGTCACTTGACTGACTAAATACTCACAAGAGGATAATATTAAAGAATTGAAAATTTCCTAATGAAAAATTAAGTATGGCTTGATAACAAAAGACTTAGATTTAAGAATGAAATGAGCGGCTACAATTTGTCTCAACTCTCTATCATATACCATGTGACACCTTCGAGTGTCTTACTCATCCTTGAAAGTTATTTCATCCTATGAACTTGAACTTCTACATTCTACAAAATGATTGAGGATATTAATACATTACTTAGGAAACAACTGATGGAATTTTTCTTTTGTTTTACATATCACAGATGCTTGAAATGACCCAAGAAAGCATGTATATTCAGAGTCTTGGAGATGGTTTAGTCATCCAGTATTTTCATACTTACATGTAGACTTAAAATCTAAGCTGGAAAGAGAAGTAACCAGATTCTTGCTGTGGCTTGGTATCAGCCATTAACAGTGTGCCTTTGATCAGATACAAAGACAAAGTACTTATTCTGTACTGCATCTGCCTGTTAGCTGATCTTCACACTTTAGCCAGGAGACTCTTTCAGAATCCTGGGTCTTGCTGCACCTCTTTCTTAATAATTTTACCCCTTTATATGAACAGTCCAACCAAGGTCACATATTTGTACTGAGATTTAAACTTATCTGGATTTAGCCTCAATGCCCATCTTCTTTCTATAATTGCTATTAGCTATCAGGATTTCTTCACCTTTAGCATGCACATAAACCACCTGATTCTCTTGTTTTAATCCAGATCCAGACATCTGCATTGCTTACCAACTCTCAAGGAATACATATTCCCCCAGTACATAGACCATGTTTTGAGCAGAAAGGTTCTAGAACAGTGATTATGGGCTTATGATTCATGACCAATAATGCATAGCCACATTTTTATAAATTAAAATTTATATGTAGGTTTCTCCCTAATAATGTGCAAGAAAAGTGACTGGCAGCTTTAGTGGAGTAGAAAACATATGAGTTTATATAAGTTGTTCATCTGCAAGCCTTGTTTCCTTGCCTGTAGAATGAGAGCCCTGTCCACTTCTGAAATGCCCTGAGAGTCCAGGCCAGTTCTAAAATAGTTCTCAAACTTTCAGGGATCTCCCTGTGCCCAAATCCTCATCTTTGTGTGAGCACTTTCAAGAGGGACTGTTAGTGAATAAAATAAGATGTCAAGAGTCAATCAGTGGCCTTGATGATTTTGGAGTTTCAATGTCTTAAAGGTTAAATATTCCATGACTCAGTCCTTTGAGAGAAGCCAAGCTTCTAAGAACCACTGGTGGCTGATGCCTCATTTCCAGTGTCACATCTCTGATGTATATCTGTCTGTGTTGCATACATCTTATCTTATCTTTCCCTATGACATGATGACTTTAAAGTTTGACCCATGGTTGAATGTTGGCATCACTCCTTCATGTAACTATGCTTTCCTGAGAAATATGTGATGGTTATCAATGAAGTAGAAGTAACAATAACAGGAGGGAGAAGGAGGAAACAGTGAAGGAACATGAAAGAAAGAAAGGAAAGAAGAGAGAAGAAAGAAAGAAAGAAAGAAAGAAAGAAAGAAAGAAGAAAGAAAGAAAGAAAGAAAGAAAGAAAGAAAGAAAGAAAGAAAGACGGAAGGAAGGAAGGAAGAAAGAAAGAAAGAAAGAAAGAAAGAAAGAAAGAAAGAAAGAAAGAAAGAAAGAAAGGAAAGGAAAGAAGGGAGGAAGGAAGGAAGGAAGGAAGGAAGGAAGGAAGGAAGGAAGGAAGGAAGGAAGGAAGGGGAGGAGGAAAGGAAAGAAAAGGAAAGGAAAGGAAAGGAAAGGAAAGGAAAGGAAAGGAAAGGAAAGGAAAGGAAAGGAAAGGAAAGGAAAGGAAAGGAAAGGAAAGGAAAGGGAACAAAGGAGAAGGAAACACCATCTCTACTTTTCAAGAAGATAAAATGAAGTCATGCACAATTTGTGGTTTGTGGTCAGAGCTCAGTAAACGGTAATTCCTGCCCTAGCCTGTACACATCCGCCTTTCTCTTCATTCTGCACTTCTTATCTAATTTTTCTTTCCAGGCCCATATTTACTTACCTTACCTTAGTCAAAGGTAGGTATATTTACATATATGAAGTAAGTGAATAGTTGAATAAAAGGATGAACTTATAACTCATAAAAGTATATATTGCACTGCTCAGTGTTATTTCTCCCTTTTAAAATCTCTGGAACATTTTCTTGCTTTGGTCTCACAATGGCCGTATATTACGTTTCAGCTTTTGATGGGCATATTTGCTTCTATCAGCGGTCCTTGTGCTCTTACAACTCATTTGTATGACTAAGAACTTCTCAGGCCCAAGTTCCTCCATATTCTCTCTGAACCAGCTGTGTGAAAGGAGTTAATAGTGTTCATTGAGGGAATAGATAGCAAAAGCAAGGGAAGAAGGAAGGAGGAAGAATAAAAGAAGAGACATGAAAATATTCTTACCTTATGAATCAAGAATGACCTGTGCTGTGCTGTGTGTCTGGCATACAGGAAGCATTCAGTATATATTCGACAAGCAAATGCAATTATCACTGAGTCAGGAGCAAAACAGACAAAAAGAAACACTTTCTTCTGGGGCCTGCACCAACTAATGGCAGCACTGGCTAGAGAAACCAGGCAACGATGTCAAGCAGTCATGCTAGAGTCTGTCCTGCCTCTGCCGCTCCATGCTTACTAGGACAACAGTGCCAAGATTTTGCATTCACATAATTTTCCATTGATAATTGCTAATGTGAACAGGTGTCACCTTGCACTCTCCATCTGCCTGGCTTGTAAGTCTACTTTAATTGAATGTACCAAGATTGAGGAAAAAGTAACCTGTCCTTTCAAGACTATCGACGGGAAGATGAAGTGTAGTTTGGGCCTTTATTATTACAATTTTGCTGACAAAATTACTATGAATTGTCTTGTTTGGAGGCATAGCCTGCCTTCATTGACAGAGCCCTAGCATTTATCTTCTTGGGGTAGTGTATTAAGTCAGGAGAAACAGATGAAATGTTGCTAGCAGTTTGGTAGAAATTCACTTGGTTTTATTATCTGACTTTATTGAGGTTTTTTTTTTTTTTTAGGTTTTCAGAAACAGTGAGAAATGTGGCATTGTTAGGAGTTGGAGCTTGAAGACAGGAGGAATCTGAAGGAGGCAGGGAGATAGCGATCACCTACTAAACACAAGACATTGCATTCTGGTGGCCCTTTATGACTCGAGGCCTTCATCTTCCTGACAATCTTATCAGGTGTATGTGTCTATCTTCAAGCTGGAGATATAAAATTGGCTCTATGGTGAATCTCTTTGTTTGAATTCTAAGAGTGAAATGACGATGTGTTGCTAGCATTGAATTCAGGTCTTCCTGATGATAAAAATCTGTTATCTGTTCCTTTGTTCTGCAATTCCTATGGGAACCTGGACAAAATTTTTTTCCGGCTGCATCTTCCTCTTGTAAATCAATCTCTCTCTCTCTCTCTCTCTCTCTCTCTCTCTCTCTCTCCTCCCTCTCTTCCACCCTCTTTCACGCCTGTCCCCTCCCCCTCCCTGCCCCTCTTTTTTGCTGTTAGGTGGCTTTCCCAGAAAGCTCTATTCCCTCCTGTATGACAGATTGGCTAGTATTTAAATATACTTATCTTAGACTCAGAAAACATTCAATAAGCAGTTAGGTTCAGTGGTAAGTACTAAAGAGTCAAATAGAGAACTTAGGTACTGTGTTAAACCAGCTTACAGCGAGGGCATTGTTGGAGGTGCAGTTATGATAACATAAACTCATTCCACATGTGCAGCCAGTTTAGAAACAAAGTTGTGTATACTTCTAAACACCAAGAAAAGAGGAAACTAAGAGAAGATATTGAAGGATTCCAAGAAAAAGAATTAATAGAGTTCTCTAGAAACATATCCTGCCTGGCCTTTGAGGAGTGTATAGTGTCCTACCAGAAGAAAACTGTAGACATCTCATATTTCAACACAAAGGGGTATACTAGGGACCTAGGAGAGAAAGAAGCTTGTAATATATATAGGAAGTATAGATATAAACCAGAAATAAAACAGCAGCAAATCTCTATTTCCATTCTTCATGACAACAGTTTCTGTAAGAACCAGAGAGCAAATATTTCAGACTTTACATACCACATACATCTTAATATGTCATGCTGGCATTTCTCTCCTTCTACCCCCTCTTTTCTTCTTATTTCTTCATCCCTTAATGATATAGTATTTCTTGATATGTATAACAAAACCACTACAAGCTGTATTTGATCTACACTCTGCCAAATTCTTCTTTATGGCATGGTCTCTAAGGCGTCACAATCTGTGATGCACAGACATTTTTATTACAATTTCTTAATTAAGGTCAATATTGTACCATTAATCAGCACAAAACATCTATTGGTGAAGTAAAATGGACTCTATATTTTAAGACTTGTAAATCCTAAAGACTAAGAGAACACTTGATAATTCTTCCATTCATTCATTTTCCACTTGCAATTAGGACTTTGTTAATTGTTTAAATTAGACTTTGACAGGGGACATATTTTAATAGTGCTTGTATGTAATAGTTACAGAACAAGATTATATATATTTACATTACAAAGTATGCATTTCATACATGAGTATATTTCACTTAGTTTAGACTATGAGAAATGTTTTTATATGTACTGACTTAGAAATTCTCCTCAGGTGAATTGTACATGACATGGTATCACTATAAATCACCAGCCTAGCTCACACATTTCTACAGATGCCATGCAACCTATGCATGTTAGTAAGAGGTATATTCAACTATTACATGTTTTAAAATGGAATTAGATGTGAATCTATTGACCCACAAGGCATTCAGCATTTTCCCACTTGCATCATCTCCAAATGGGCCCTTCCATTCTATACAAGCGAGATTACAGCACTATAAGAAGCACCTAAGTGTTTGCTTCTCTTCCAATCTCACTGTTTGAACTCTAATGCTCCAGTCAAATTGGGAAAGTCATTTTGAATCCTGGTGTTATCACCTACCACATTATCCTTGCAGCTATTCTGCCCAGGGATGCTTGAGTTGGCACTAGAGGGCCCTATCATTTAGCCACCTGCCTTCCCCTGTGCCCTCCCAGAGCCTTAGACTAGGGAAGAGGATCAATACTTTCACTGCATTATTGAACAGCTCTAATTGCTGGGGGGGAAATCGGATAAATGAAAGGAGCAAACACATGTTCACCAACTACCAGCAATTAGTATATGTAACCTTATTCTTCAGACATTTAAGGACAGTGAAGTGTCTTGAACTCACTTTACAAACTGGAAAAATGAAGAGTCAAGAATATTAGTATATATACCCAGTAGGAAATGGTGTTAAAATCCCTAGTCCCTCTGACCATTTTATCCATGGTATGACACTGGTTTCATAGTCACCTCTTTAGACCCAAACTTCTTTCCTGTGTTGAGTCAAGGTTCTTCCCCTGTGTTCTGGTCACTCTACTTCCCAGAACAGGAGAATAGGCTTGCTCCTCATTCTCTGTCCACAGTTGTTGGGAGGCCATGTTTTCTTCTCCACAGTCATGATACTGGTAGGCATGAACAGCCTTTCTCCCTGCTGACCATCAATGTTGATCAAACCTCAATTATCTTTGTCCCACAGGCAATACCCATAATTTAGCACAGGACTTTACATCTCTTTGAAAACATTGATGAATAACAGCTCATGTTTTTGCTCTCTAAGTCCTGAGGACTGTGTGTAAATGTATCACAGATGTTACCTTATTTCATCCCCATAATTCCCCATGAGGTGAACACAGTTCTGGTCATTTCTATTTTAAAAGTAAGGAAAGGGACTCTTAGAAGGACTTTGTAAATTGCACAGAATCACACACACAGAGGGAGGAGAGCTGGTATTTGACCTGAAATGGTTCCTACTTCTTGCCCTTGTTCCTCACAGAGAAGCCAGCTGTTTCAGCAGGGGGAAATTTGCCTTAGGCTCTCCTTCGAAATACAGCTCCAACTGTCTCCTCTTGTCAATATTTTAAAGACACCCTTTGAGATGGTCTGTGCTCTCAGATTTTGTCTTATTTCCCTCAGGAATACCAGTTTCCACCAATAATATGAACAAAAAATGGTCTTCTTTGATACTATTTCTCCATCTATAAAATGGGAACCAAGCAACACATTGAAGAAGACTCTTTTGAAATAGCCTTGCTCGGTCAACTAGTCTCCTAATCAGAACTGGACATCCCAGGTCCTCCTGCTTCTGCTCCCTCTTCCTTCTGCCTAAAAGCATTTCTTTAAGTCTATACAGAAAACAGGCAGAATAATTAATGTATTCAAATACTCACCCACCATTTATTAACTGCTCAGCAGGTATAGCATTTAATTTCTATGTTGAAGGAACAAAAAGACTATGTATACTATATAGGTGAAGAGTAAGGTCTTCCAGTAGGTTTTACAGTAGGATCCCAGAAAGCCCTATTTCCCAGAGTGAGGAAACAATGAATAGAAATCAGACAACAGGGAGAAGGAAAGAGCCTTTTATCCACAGTCAGCTTGCGCTAGTGAATGGGAAAAGTGTGGAGAACATAATTATTGGTTTGTTTACCAATATTGTTAGTTTGCTGCTTCTAGGAATCTATACTACCCATAGTTTCCTCTGCTGTCCTAACACGGCTGTAATAATCAAGTGACAGAATGAAAACTAAAATTCAAAACTCACCCTGATGCATTTGAGTGCTTTGTTGTCCCTTTACTGTCTCCTAATCATTATTAATGGGATTCTATCAAACCTTGTTTACTCTTGTGAATTTGCTAATGTTCAAAAGCTCAGTGTTTCTCCTTTGCTGTTTACTATCATACATCTTTATTCAACGACTCTTCAATTTATATTTGGGTGTTGCATTTTACAAATTTCAAACAGGATAAGCATGTGGAGGACACAAACACAGTTGCCCTCTATGCAGACTTCGAACAGAAGACTTGGCTGACAATCTTGATTGACAACTCTTGGTATTATTTTTTTATTATGGCAATGATTAAACAGCTCCAGTTTTTGTTTTGTTTTGTTTTACTTATTAAGAGGTAATTAACAATAACTCCTGAATGTTACCTGTCATTAAAATTAGATTGCTTATGAATCATTGAACCAGACTCCAATCCACTAACACTGACAATTGTTATTAAGAGATACCGCAGCCCTATACTGGAATACTTGTAACTATTTTGGATTGACTTTATTCTGAGCCAAGAACAAAGATACCAGTTTCCTCAGCCTTTTTATGTCTATTGTTCAATAATTTTTCTACAAAACCTTACAATGTTACAGATACAATTTACTCTTTTATTCACTCATTCCATTTACCAAATGTTTTCCTTGTCTTGGACATGACCCAAGGCACCTAAGCAGCTTATGGCCTGGAAAGAGAAACATCCATATAAGCATAATATGTTTATTTGTATGGCATGACACAGAATGATAACAACTGTTACAAACCAAATGCCATAGCCATACAAACGTCTGTGGAATCAGAATCCCAATATCCCAGTGGCATGCTAGAGTCTGTAATCTGCCTCCTACCTCTCCCATGAAGTCTTAGCCCACCTGATCCCCCTTCCCTTTGCTCTCTCTCTCTCTTCTGGTTCTGTTGCTCCTGTCTTAGCTCTAGCTTTCGGTTCATGTGGTACCCTTGTGCACTGTTGTCCTGATGTTTTCTTCCCATCCTTCATCTCTCCTTAAGTGCCATTCTACAAGAAAACTTGATGCCATTCGTTGGCCCCTTTGCCCTCAATTTCCTCTCCCCTAGAATCCTCATTAGTTCCGGCAAGACATATGTGCAGTGTGTGCTTACTGGGACTTCCTTTAGCTGTGAACCTCAGGCAACAAAAATCCAAATTTGATTGTTTTCATTTGTGTTGATATGACATCTGTATGCCCATGTGCCCATATAGGAAAATGTTTTTATAAACCATGTGCTCAACAAATAAAAGTCAAAGGTGAAAGATATTTGGGATGCATCTCAATGAAAGAGTCATGATTCATGATGAGGGAAAGGAGTAATTGGTGGTTGAATATCCCAATTTGTGCTCAAGTATACATTTTGGGAGACATTAAGATTTAAGTTCAAAGCCCAGGTACTTCGCAGGTCCATTGATAGGAACTCAAAGCATCTGAGGTTCAGCACAAGATTTATTTGTAATGTGGAGACACTAGCAGGATTATAGATTTGTGAGGAATGGACTCAAGCTAGGTGAGCCACGTGGATAAATGGAAAGCTAGCGTGCTGCCTGTTTAGTCTGTGGTGGTAAGGAGACTCGTGACTGAGCATCCTGGAGCTGCCTTAGCACAGTGGCTCCCCACATCTCAGCTGGAGACAGTGTTGTGACCTAGAGCACCAGGTTGCTGTGAGAAAAATTGAATTGCTGTAAAGTCTTTGAAAGAAGTACAAAGTGCCTCCAGCAAGTTTTTGCAGGTCAAAGATTTACAATTTCTCCCTCATAGGATCAGAGGATATAGTATTAATAGGTGAGCCTTATATCAGACTTGGGCCTAAATATTGTACAGAGAGCTCCCATGAAAATCTAAAAAAAAAAAATCCTAAGAGCTATTAGTTCTTATTAACTAATACTAATAGTAAAATGTATGATTTTACAGAGCCAGAAAAGGAAGCATGAAATGTGGAGAAGTTTCCTCAGTGTCTCAGCGTTCATGCTTGATCCATCTGATGCTTTGAACCAAACTGTGTGGTAATGAACTCCATTCCTATACAGTGTAGCACACTGCCTGTGTACAGAATCAGCTCTGTGCAGTGTAAATAGAAAGTATGGATTCAGATCCGTCTCCCCTGCTTTCTAGTTGCATGGCCTTGAGCCTTCTAGTTTTTTTCTGAGCCTGGTTTGTCACTTAAAAAGATGGAAAAACAATGATATCTACTTTGAAGGGGGCTGTGACATTTCAATGAGTTGCCATATGTTGGGTGCCAGGCTCACAGCTGATGTTCAATATAAGGTAACAAATGTGATTTCTCTCAGTGGCACATTTGATCCACTAGCTGATCTCGACTCGGTTGAGATTTTATAAGACTTGATGGCTTTTAATTGAGAAATATGCATCCATGACAGGTAATCAATATGCTCATTTGGCAGCCAGGTTCTAGATGAAATAAAGCTAAATGATGGTGTAATTCAGATATACAAACAAATGCCTGCAGAAGCCAAATCGCTTGCCTGCCTTCTCTGTCCTAATCAAGGGGCTGGTTTTACTTTTTGGAATGTGTCCCCAAGACATTTTCCTCCTTGAATCTGGGAACACCTAACGAAATGTGGCACCTCTCCTGCCTTTGCTCTCAGCTCTTGTTCTGCTCTCTCTGTGTAGCTCACTCTCCCTCTGATCAAGAAGCAGAGAAGAGCTGAGGATGTCACACTGACTTTGAACATAAGGGACACCCTTGTGTGTGTAGATCTCAGTGACAAATGGAATCCTTGAAATACACTTTGTCATCTTTTTCCTTATAGTCACAGTGAATGACAAGGGCTAGTGGCTGTAACCGTGAAATAACCCCCAAAAGCAGGTTCTCAACAGGCTCTGGCAAATCTTTGTCAGATATCTCTTCTCTCATACTGAAGTATGTGAATGACTAAATGTCAAGATGTCATTGTGGTTAGCCATCACAGGCAGGAACCTTGTCAGTGTTTCCACCCAGTATTTACAACTATGGCTTATTTTAAAAATACATTCTAACACTCAGATGCAGGGGGACATCAGTTGATTCATGAAAAGTTTAGTTGTTTTTAGATCAAACCATAGATTCCTTATTTGCAAGATCTGTGACTTAAGCAAGAATTGTTGGCTTCAGGTATGAAATTCCTCACTTATCCATCTATGATGACTACAGTACCTTTGGGTGGTTGGACAGAAGAGAATACATGTAAACTTCTGATTTTCCTGGCTCAAATGCAGGAAGTTCACACTACAAATTAGTTTTATTATTGTCAGTGTAAATTTGAGTCAGGTATCATATAAATGGACTTAATTTGAGTTGATCGGTTTTCTATATAATATTTCCTGGGAGACTTAGCATAGTACAAAGGACATGGGCTTAGGGACACATGGATGTGATATCAAATTCTGTTTGTGCCCATTGTTTGACTTTAGGCAGGATACACAATCTCTTTGAATTTCAATTTCCTCACTTGTCAACTCTTTAAAGAATGCCCATAAGTTTCTCTTTTTCCCACTCTAGAAGTGTAAACTCTTAGTTCCACCTAAATCCAGACCTAATGGTGCTTCCAAGCAGCCAGTTACTGGAATGATTAGCTGGAACTGGCCATCAGTATCTTCTAAGGCACTTATGTTTACAGAGAAAATATACAATGTTCAATGAAATTAAGAGACTCCTCTGAGAGGACATGGCCAAAGGGTTAAAATAAATGGATAAACCCTACCAGAGAGCCTCGGTATCCACCGTGGGCAATGATCTGCCCAAGAAACAAATGAGAACAAAATAAGTAAAATAAAAGTTGAAGGAAAGGAACAGGAAGAATGAAAGATGAGGTGATGGACAACTAGAGGGGAGAAAAAAGGAAAGAAGAAAGGAAGGGGGAAGGGATATAAGGCGTGGAAGCAGATGAGGGATAGGAGTGGAGATGGAGACAACAAGGAGAGAAGAGACAATCCTGGATAGGACTGTGAAGTCTCCATGGTAGCACTTAGCAGTCCTGTGCTGTAGGGGACTGTGATGGGCATTGAGAAAACCAGGCACTGTGGACTTGTGTTCCAGATCTGCCACCTAAGGGCTGTGCAGTCAGACAAGGGTTTGTACCATCCTCATTCCTCCTTCTGCTGGGAGAGCCATTGTGAATGGTTACAGTGAGGGTGAGAGAAATGGTTAGTTTAACATTACAAACATGTAGCTATCAGTGCATATGCTGAACACACAGAAAATATTCAATGCATTTAGACAGTTTTAAGTATGACATCATCGTCTTAGTTCTCCCACTTTCAAAGCAGTCGGCTCGAGCTCACTGAAGTTTTGTTTGTTGTTGGTTGGTTGGTTGGTTGGTTGATTGGGTTTTTGTTTGTTTTGTTCTCCTTTGTTTTTCACTCTCATTTAAACATCATGGGGGTGCCATTGATGAGATATTGAGAGCAATTGTAAGAGGATGAGTGGAGAGATGGGGGTGGCAGTATAAAGAAAACCATCAAGAACATGTGTGCAGTGTTTGCTGTGAACAGAGTGCTATGTGGGACATTCTGTGCATAGACTTAATCTTTGCCATAAGCCAAAAGCTTATGCGGTTATATAGCTATTCTTACTTCCATTTCACAAGCAAGGAAAAGGAAGTCTAGGGTAATACTTTACTGAAATGTTTTTAAGATCTGGATTATTTATCTATGTATTCTATGTATGTGTAAGTAAGTGAAAGTGAGTGGGTGTATGAATATAAATGCGAGTGTGTGTTTATGTGTGAGAGCTTTATGTGTGTATTAGTGTGTGTGTGTGTGTGTGTGTGTGTGTGTGTGTGTGTGTGTGTTTATACAGATATATGCATGCATAAAAGCTGGAAGACAGTTCAGGTAGTTTTCCTCTGCCTAATCCCTTGAGACAACGGCTCTCCCTGAATTTCAGACATGGGTTTTCTTGGCTAGGCTGGAAGCCAGCAAACTTAAGGGTTCTATTTGTTTCTTTATCTGAATAATTGGGGTTACAAATATTTTCTGGTTTATTACATGTATTGTGGGATCTGAACTCTGATCCTCAACAAACACATAAAAGTTTTAGCCATGTCTCCAGTTCCTTGACAAAGTCCTTTTTGGCTTAAACCTTTTATTAACTCTATGTAAAGTTCTTCATTTCTAGGAACACTTTCTGCAGCGTCAATTTCCAAAAGAGCTACTCTAGATAGCCCAATATCTTTAGAAGTGTAGATGAAGATGGATGATAATTTGTTTTCTTTATTTGAGACCGGAAGAACACGTTCTCTTCCCCCCACACCTATTCCCTTCTATAAACAGAAATCAGCAGATTCAAAATCAGATGTCTTTTCTTTCATTGTTCCCAGGGTAAAGAGCATGATTTGAGACACCTGGAATGACATTGCACTTCTTGGACATTGATGGAGTTGTCTAATAAGGTAAGAGATGTGTATATACTAACAATTAAAATTCATACTACTTTTTCTATGCTTTTGTTTTTCAAGACTGTGTTGGTCTGCAGGATGAAAGAGAAGCAATAGACAGACCAGAGCGATTGTCCTTTTCTGTGTAGTCTTGAGTAAAATCCTGCAGGTTGTAAAGTGACATTCTTACCATGTCTTTCACAGGCTTCCGTCCGCATGTGCAGAGGTGACCAATGTTAAAGGTCTCAATTTTCTGGCCTTGAGTGGATCACTTTTCTTACCTAGGAAGCACTTTCTTAACCTAAGGCAAAAAATACTGAGTCTTACTTTCTTTTTCTGAAGTATTTCTCTACAAAAAAAAAAAAAAAAATCAAATCATGTCAGTGTTATTCTTTCACAGTCATATATGAAATTTTCTCATTTTCAAACATCTTCTCTTGGGAGTTTGGGACTGTTTCTTATTTGGTCTTCCTTGTGCACCTGCCAATGAGCAAATTCATGAAAAACTAGCTAGGTAACGGTAATGGAAAGAAAGTCTCCAATGGTCAACCATGCTCCAGCTATGACGTGTGTTTTTATATAGGTTTTGATACTTGTACTGCTTCTCAATTGCATTTATACCCAGCAATATACTCATATTTTCTGCTTGTAAACCTCTCACCTAGTACAGTGATTGGGATTAAGTGTGTCCTTTGTGCCGAGGCTGTGAAAGATCACAGTGTTTTGTGGATTCCAGGTGTCCTGTGGAACTACCACACAGGGTCATAGTTTCCATATGTGACTCCAACACATGGCTGTAATATTTGTTACTGCTGATCCTGTCTCCTAAAGCCTTTTTTCTGGGTAATTTCATTAAGAATTCAAGCATACAGAAAAAGATACATTGCCCTGTTTACTAGACAGAGGTAAGGCTCTGAGTGGAATGGCCCATTGGGAACCCAAATCTGGTGAAATGCATTAGGTAAGTTCAAGTCAGAAAGAATGCAATGATGCCCACCAAGTTTTTCTCCCTTCCAAGTAACCCACCCCTAGGAGAGGGGAAATATGTAACCTGAAACATAAAATACAGAACCTGTAGCTCAAGGTCCTTTGTAACTACTTTAGCAGGTCTCCATAAAGGACAGTGTTCAAAGCTATGTATCAGAGCACCTGCCATGTGCTTTTGACAGATGAAGAACAAAATCGCAGACATGTCCTTCTGTGTTAAAATAGCCAGATTTCATGAGGAAGGGGCCAAGATATGCATCAGGCCAAGACCCCACACACTGATGGCCGGTGTTCAGTCCCCTACCACCCCCTGTCCTGCCCCAGGGAAAAACTGGAAAGTAAAATTTCAGTCTGGATTCAGAGATGCAGTTGGTGTCATGAAACCTAGATCCCAAAGATAAACAGCAGGCATCAGGGCAAATGGATGGCTGTATTTAAGACCAAATGATGGAGGCATAACCAAAGCTCAGGTATCACAGGACTAACATTTATGGATCCCTTGCTCCATTCCAGGAGCTGCCCTCCATTTACACATAAGATCTCATGTAGATGGGATGGATATTAACATCAGTCTCTCTTGCTGATAAGAAAGCCAGTGCACAGAGTGGTCAATAAACTCAAGTTTGCACAGTTGGGGACTTAGGGAGCAAGAATTTGAACAGGCATATGGCTCAGGGATATAATTTTCCAGCAAGCACACTGCATCACCTCTACAATTTCAAAGGATCTGGTTTGACTTTGGTCTTGAACAGATGAGGAAAATCAAAGATGATGCCCATCTACCCCCATCACACCTTGAGTCTACCCATTTGTAGTGTGTGTGTGTGTGTGTGTGTGGTCAGTGTCTGTCAGCTAGGTTTAAAGAGAGAGGAACTAGTTAGAGAAAGATTGGTGAGTACTTAGGAACTCATCAGCAATGGCCAGTTGCATGTTTGGTATGTGTTACAGTTCTAAGTGGGGGAGGTTGCACTCTCTGGAGAGACTTTTCTTATTTGAACGTTCTTCTCCTGAAATATTTTCCAAGCGGTGTGTATATAAATCAGTGCTAGCAGATACTTTCAAGAGTGATGCACACTTGGTTCAGGAAGGAGCTGAGCCACATCTGTCTCATGATGGCCACCAATAGGGGATTCATCTTCTACAAGTTTCCATCCCCCAGGGACTCACTGCTAACAGACAGGAGCCTTGATTCAATCCCCATTAACTTGGTACCAAGTACTTTCAACCTCCAATTGCTTTTCCTGACTCTATCTTTATGCAAGGCTGATGAGCCATCCCTCCTTCGACCCAAAGAAACAAAAGGCACCACAAAATTTCCCTTCTAGCTCTACTTTCAAAAGAGGGTGCCCAGCTCCTAGAAGACCATGTGCAGGGTTTGAAATGCCTGATCTATTTCAAACAAGTCTGTGGGTATTGCAGCTTATATGCAAAACCCTAATAATAAGACTTGGGAGATAAAAATCATGTTATACCAAGCACCACTTTTATAAATAAAGGACAGTAGCCTTTCCTTTCTCTCTTCCACACCAGATCTCCTCCACTCAGAGTGCTAGCAGGCATTCTCTTTTCCCCAGAATCATCAGCAAGGCACAGGCTGACAGGTGCTGTTATTGCTTCTGATCCCATTGGTCACATCATGTAACATCTTCACTCCTAAACTAATACGATGGATGTAGCTTGACAGGGCGTAGCAAGGATGTGGTATAGCTTTCCGTGAGCTGCCTTAAGCTCCGGCCTCCCTACCAGCTCCTAGAGACTGCACACCATTCAACTTTAGGGCATATTTATTGGTTAAAATAGGTTTAAGGGTAGGAGCTATCCCTAACTGCCCATTCCCTGGTTACATTATGTGATACACCTGTGGTCATTCTTGCCTTGTTACAAGGAATTAGAGACCTTAGAGTCCTGGTAAGATAAAAAAACGTGTGCTTAAACGATGGAGGTTATGGAGATTCCCCAGGCAAGCACTGTAAATGCTTCATAGTTAATAAAATTCATCAATAAAATGATATGCACAATTAAGAGAATGTCAATTCCATTAATGTCATATCACCATTAAAGATAAAGGGGATTGAACAATTCAGTTCTATTCACCATCTCTTATCCTGGAGAAGCTGGGCTTGAATTTGTTCCCTTATTTCAACAAATGGGAGCTAAGAGGAATTCAGTTCTCAGACACAGTCCAGATGGAAACAGTCAGAAAAGTTCTCATTTTAATAGCTTAATCTCATCCCATGGTGCTTTGTGATATCCTGTGCTAGATTTGATAGTGATACCACAGAACCTGCTCATGATCCCCAATGGTTAACAATCTAGGTAAAGGTAGGTACAAAAAGAAAAGGCAGGTATGACAATAGGTAGGTACAAAAAGAAAAGGCAGGTATGACAATGCACATCTGTAACCTTGGCACAAAGAATATGGAGGCAGGTAGATGCCAAGAACTCATTGGCAAGCCAGTGCTCTGATGTATGGAGACACATAAGGAGGTCAACCTCTGGCCTCCACACCTTGTGCAGCTCTGCTATGTACATACACACCTGCATACATGAATGCATGCTCTTACATATAAACATATACACATGCACAAATAACACACACGCCCACAAAATAAGCAGAAGTGACAAGCATGATAACAACCAGGAGTAGAGGAAAGCCTAGTCAGAAGCATGAGTATGTGGAGGGGAAGGGATGGAGAATCAGGCAGTCTGTAGTGTGAGTATGTGGAGGGGAAGGATTGGAGAATGAGACATAGTCAGTAACATGAGCATATGGAGGGGAAGGGATGGAGAATCAGAAAAGATGCTCAAGTATTGTAAGAGACAGTGGGAAGGGAACCTCAAGGACCCGACTAACCCAAAATTCTAAGAAAAGTAAAAGTTTTCAATTTTCCAAATTTAAGTGATTATAATCCTCCCTGCTTCACAACACATACAAATACACACACACGCACACACACACACACACACACACAGATCACTTTTCAAGGCATTTCAGTTCCTGATAATTCATTTCAGTACCTTTTGGGCCTCAAGGTTCTTGCTTACTTAACATATCAGGAGAAAGCTGGCAATAAATGAAGTAAGTATTTTACTTTAATTTGTTTACTTGGGTGCTGAAGACTGAACCTAAGTCCTTATACATACTGGGCATATATGTATGTATATCACCCAGATAAGTACAGCCCCAAATTACATATATATGCACATACAATTACATATATGCATACACATATATGTACATACACAAACACGTACACATACATATACATATATGTTTTTTCCTCTTGCCTCAGGAGTTTACAGTGAAAGCAGGAGCCATCTGATGCTGCCTTGCAATAAGCTGGATGAAGGTGCAACCATCACTAGCTGATAGAAAATCAGGTTATAAACCCTATTTGTTTTTTAGTGTCTCTATGATGTGACATTAGGAGGTGATGGTTGCAGTTATGGGAGACATTTGTTCCAATGATATTCATAAATACACTTTGTTAGGCAGTTATGTCGAATCCATCAGGTCTCCACTCCATCTCTGAAAGCAGGCTTCCTTTCAGCTGTTTGATTTCTCTTGCACAAATAGGGAGGTACTGACAGAATCTGGAACTCGGGCATGAGACAAGGAATGTTAAATCTGTCTGCAGAATATTTGTGTTAAGAGGAAAAAGCAAGAGGAGGGTGGCAGGGCCCTTGGGGAATTCTTGTTCTGCAAGACAGTATTTGTATTTGTATTTGAGCTGGCAGAGATGGAGAGGTGCCAGCTAACTAGTGACACTGGAGGTTAATTGCTGGTGAGCATTCTTTCCTTGTGGTTTAGGCTTGTAGATATGGTAGATTTGTTCTTGGGGATGAACAAATTGAGGCTAGATGTTCTGCCCATATGATTATAAGCTCTCAAGCCCTCTATCTTAGTGATGAAAATCATCCTACTCATGTTCAAAAGTTATTCTAAGATACAGTAAAGTAATTTGTCCTGTTCTGGTCCGTCTCTATGGGTATCTGCTAAGGTTGGCTATTCATTTCTGCACCACTTCTGCATTGTGAGAGATGGCTAGTGAAGACAGGCTCAGATGAAGCCTACCATAGTGCCAGGAGATACACTCCCAAATACAGGTGCTTCCCTAAGGAATCTCGGTAACATTTAGATTATTGATAAAAGGTCTTAAAGGCAGTCTGGGATTTCACCGCCAGACATAAAACTTGTTGATCAATGAACCATACTTTAGATAGAGATAGAAGATACAAGCAGAGCATATCACTTCTTCAAAGCAGCAGGCAATTAAAGCAGACAGTATCCAAAGGACAAATGAGATAAGCCAGGTACAAGCTTGGCACATTTCTATGAGAAAGGAAGTTCCATCCCATGTTTGTGATCCATCTGTGGATATTACCATCTTGAGAGGAGATGCTTCCTTAACACAGAAACACCCTGTAACCATCCCAATTGTGACATCACTGTCAGCTCCCAACTGTGTTTACATCATAGTTCCAATTCTTCAACATAATTAGTGTGGTCCTCATGCTTACCCTGCTGGCTGGCATCTGCCTAGGGTGCCAGGGATCTTGGCTCTGTTCTGCCTTCTCCGCCTGCCTAACTCTGGTGCACCATTCAGTTTCCTATTCAATCTTACTATCTCCAGAGAGGAGCACATTGATAGAGTTCACTGGCCATATTTATGCAGATTGAAATGGTGCAGTGTTATGTATTCATCCCCAGGAACCCTTGAGAATTTTGCTTATTAATTTCTGTTTCATCCTGGAACCTAGCACAGTACCGAAGCACTCAGTAGCATGGTTAAATGGCCTGAGGAGGGACAGAGGAAATTTGTGACAGAGGAATGTGTGCTGCTATTTATAGCCTGTTCAGGAAAAGGCCAACAATGATCAAGAGCTCTAAACAAAAAGTCTGGAAAAGAGACTATTCAAGGACTTTATCTAAAAAGTAGGCTTCTTCTATAAAATCAACTTTTCAGTTTCTTCATATGATTGTCAACATCATGAGCTATTTGTTTATATGTGTATGATGTATTTCACTTAATGTGTAATCTAGGCTCATTTATCTATTTTATAGTGCTCATCTGTGCTATAGCTCACGGCAGAATTTAAACATTCTTATTATTGAATAGTATTACTTTTTGTTTGTATACCATACTGTCTTTATGCAGTCATGTATTTATAGGGATTTATGTTGATTCCATGGCTTGGTTATAATGAACAGTTCTGTGTCAAACATAGGAGAGCAGGTATCTTTTTGATATAATCATTTCATTTCCTTTGTGTAGTAGCTTTGTTCTCGTAGGAATTGATTACAGGGGTAGAGGAGGCTATGAAGGGAAGAGCTGGTGGGGACATGAGGCTAGCTCAATTGATGAACAAACCTATTGGATATTGTGTGGTGGAGTGATTGCACTAAGAACTAATGTAATATTGTACATAATACCTTCAAATAGAAAAGGAGATTGTAAATGTTTCGCAACTGACAAATATTTGTGGTGATAAAATTGCTTCAATTAGTTCATTGCACAATGTATGTGTGTACAGAAACATTGCAAGAAAACTCATAAAGTTGTGTGATTACTATGTGTCAATCTACACAGTTAATTGATTAACTAATTAATTAAAGGGGGTATTCACCAGGCATAATAAATTTGTCAGCAGACTAGGAAATGTACTTTGTTGGGTGTCAGTCCGGGCTTGTTTTGTGTGTCAACTTGACAGAAGTGAAAGTTATCAGAGAGAAAGGAGATTTGGTTGAAGAAATGTGTCCATGAGATACAGCTATAGGGCATTTTTTCAATTAGTGATGACTTGGGGAGGGTCCAGCACACTGTGGGTGGTGCCATCTCTGGGCTGGTGGTTCTGAGTTCTATGAGAAAGCAGGCTGAGCAAGTCATGTGGACCAGGCCAGTAACCAGCACTCTTCCATGGTCTCTGCATCAGCTCCTGCCTCCAGGTTCCAACCCTGTTAAAGTTCTTGTTTTAACTTCTTCCAACAATGGACTATGATCTAGCAGTATAAGCAGAATAAACCATTTGCTCCCAAACTCTTTTTTTATTTCATTGAATTAATAAAAATCCTAACTAAGATATCACCCTAGGTCAAGAGGGATTTCATTCTGGGTCAAAATATTTCTGAGAGAAAAGAAGGAGAATCTATAATGTTCCAATGTTCTCTAGTGAGGATCTTGATGAGTCCCCTGCAAACATTTAAGTTCCATACAGAAATAGAGTCCTTTGCCTTCTCCAGATCCTACCCCATTTATATGGAGAAAGGCCAATGCTGAATTATTCCTATGCTCTTGGCATCTTGAGGAAAAAGAAATAAATCTGAGTTCTTTTGAGTCATCTAGAATGTGCATGAAAAAGGAACTGGGGAAAGGCGGTAGCTGCCTCATACCCTGTGAGACTACCCACCAAGGCCAGGGCCAACATCCCTCATCAGGAGTTCTTTGTAATCCTTCTCCATGACAGCTGCTGTCCCAGTTCTGTAGTCTCCACCTCCTAGTCCCATAGCTCATTGTTGAAGAAGTGTCAATAATTTCCTACACATTTGGCTCCATCCATCATGGTTGTCATCATGTTTTTACTAAATGACTCATACTAATATTGAATGGAAAAAAATGTATGCCCAAGACAGCTGAGAGTATGACTTCCATGCAAAATCTTAGCTATTTTTTAGTCATAAAATGTGACCACTTCTTGGCCTCTCTACAAGACTGCTTGTTCATACAAAGAAAAGAGTCTCACTCCAGGAAATTACTGGAAAATTAAGGAGGATGTCTATTTTCATTTTGTCAGTGATATCAATATTAATTATATTGCCTCAAAAATTACTAAAAATCTTTTTTTCTCCTTTGCTGACTTCTTCAAGCTAATTCTACCATACCTTACAATGGGGTTAAAATATATAAAATGTTTCAATTATTGGATATCAATGCATTTCAAAAGAAATCCCCTCCAAACATACCCAAAAGTCTACAACATGCTCTAAAGACCATCAACTTAATATACACCATTTGATTTCATCAGTACCTTGATATAAAAAAAGATGGCTGAAGGAGAGAAGAGAGAAGTGAGCCACGGAGAGAAACACAGTACCGATAGATCTGAAGCATCAGGTCATACTATCAACATCATTTCACAAGACAGGTCTGTCAGGTGCCTGAGATCCCTGAGCATGGGTGGGTAAGCCTGGTGTGAACTGGCTTTATCTACCACATGCCTGTCTTTCAAAGTGTGCCCAGAGTTCTCCTAGTTGTTTAGATTGTCCTAACAGATGTCTTCTACTGCTTTTACATTTTAAAACTAAGACAAAGGGAAACAAAACTCTCGTCCCTGTTGACATAGTAAGTAGAATGGTGTGAAATTTGTGTGTCATTACTTTTCAAAAGAAAATGTCATGGCTCTCTCATTTTCATATTCAGTTGTTATTTTAAAATAAAATTAAAATAATTGAATGTGTATGTTTGCGTGATAATGTATAGATGTTCACATATGTGGGTGCAGGTGTCAGGGGTTCATGTGTATTTATATGTATGTATGTATCTGTTTGTATTTCTGTTTCTCTCTCTGTTCCCCCACTCCGTGCGCGCGTGCGTGTGTGTGTGTGTGTGTGTGTGTGTGTGTGTGTGCGCGTGCGTGCGTGCGTGCATGCATGCATGCATGCGCATGCGCATGCCCATGCGCAAATGCACTCAGGAAGATGTTAGGAGTCTTCCTTGACTACACTTTTCTTTTTCACTGAGGCAAGGTCTCTCAGTTGAGCCCAGTGCTCGCTTCTTTGAGTCGTCAAGCTAATCACTTTGCTACAAGGAGACAAGGCAGCTTGCTCAGGATCCCCTAACTCCACCTTTCTAGTGCTGGAGCTGCTGTAGGCTACCACACCCAGCAGCATTAACATGGGTTGGGCTGGACATGCAAGCTACTATCCTCACGCTTGTGCAACAAATGCTTGACCTACTAACTCAGCTCTCCAAGTCCATGTTTATGTTATTGTTATTTAAGACAAAGTCTCACAACATATCCCTAGCTAGCCTGGGTTTCACTCTATGGGCAAGATGGGCTTCAAACTCACAGAGATCTACCTACCTGCTTCTGACTTCCAAGTACTGGGTTTGAAGTCTTAAACCACAACACTCAGCCCATTTAGTTTTTTTTTTTTTCCAGAGATACCTGTTTACCTTTTCTTGTTAAGCAATGTACCAAGCACAAATGATCATTAAAGGAACAGAAAACAAACCATGCCCAGAAATCCTGTGCCAAATGTAGTGATGTGATGTGAGAGGTATGGTTAGTATTAACTTTTGCTTTGTGGATACAGCCTTTTATTTTAAAGATCTTGTTAGTTCTAACTAATATTGATTTACAAAATGACATTGGTGTCAAATCATACCATCTGCACATAACAAAGTTTTACACAATTTACTGTGGGCTATTTATTTTTTTATGCAGAATCTGAAATGATCATAGGTTATATCTACATCTTACAAAAAAAAAAAAAATAGCAAACCAAACCAAAAGCAACAAAAACCAAACACCATCAAGATCTGGAGAAGAAAACATCAAACAGTAATATTTCAAAATCAGTGAATATACTCACACTTTACATCAAGTCATATTAGTATTTGCATTAAATGAACAATTTGGAACATTTTGCATTCAGATTTATGTGTACTTCAGAATTGTTGATGAAACTAATAGTGCTAAGATCTCTCTCTCTCTCTCTCTCTCTCTCTCTCTCTCTCTCTCTCTCTCTTCGGTCTGTGTGTGTATGTCTGTGTGAAAGAGAGGGGTTAGGAAAAGTATATTTTTATCTGACTTCACATAGCTAGATCCACTTGCCTAATATTAAACAATAGTTAACACAGTAGGAAGACTTGTTTTATCTTAAATTTAGAGATCTGTAGCTACTGTCATTTTGTTGGAAGCTTAAAATAAAAATATTTATCATAATATGGTATGGTTATTTTATTCCATATAAAATGAAAATATTATCAAATATTTCAGGAGCTATGAAAATAGTCTTCTTTTTATTATTATCAGTGAGCTGATAAGCTTGCATTTCATTATCCAGTTGCTTCCTATTGAAACAGAGTGTATTCCTCTTGGATTATTTAATCAGTAAGACTGGGCTTGCTCGGATTTTTAATGCAGTTAATTTAAGGTATTGAACACAGACTCATGGTTTGGATTGCTTTCTTGTTTGGTTTTGCTCTCTTTTGCATAATATTTCATCACCTTGGGAGATCAGAATCAAATCTTCCTTGTGGAACAAATTGGATGGTTCTGCCTTCTTCAGTCTCCAGAACACATTATAATGAATGTGTTTATGTGGTGTTTCTTGAATGCATGAATTAAATCACTGTTAAATCTCTCAGGATCTAATGTGTTTTGGACAGCCAATTCTTAAAGACTTATCTGTGATCCTCGGTTATTGGTCTGTTCTGATTTCCCAATCCTTCTGCAACTTTTGAAACACTATTATCCTTCATTAGATTGGGAAGATTATAAACTGAAGATGGTTTTACCCTTCCCAGCTGTGACTGCATATGTTTTTGCATTATTGAATTTACTAGACTTTTTATTTGCTCTTTTAATTGTCTTTAAAAAAAATTGGGACCTCATTGTAAGAAACTTCATTTGGCCCCAAATGTTAATCAATTTATTTTTCACTGTCTAGCTTTGAGGTTATGATTTAAAGTGCAACTTACATTCCTTGAAAATCATGGTTTGAAATACCACAAGAAGTCATTGGTTCTACTCTGTTCCGAATACAAATGGAGCAATGGAGGGCTGATAAAACATTTGTTACAACTTGTATTCTCAAGAATAAAACTAAACTTAGGCCACACTGCTGTATTAAGATATGAAAAGCCATTGAGCTTACTACATACAGTTCTCTTCTATGTGCCTGTTAGCACATGGCCTAATCTTTAACCATGTGTCACACCTCAGTTATGAGCTACATGGATGCATGTCATCAAGTCAATACATGTCATGAAAGCTGGGAGAGTATAAAAGGGTTGTCAAACAAATCTAAGGCATTACCAGTGACAATTCTCCCATCAGCCCGACCCTGCTCTTACACAGTATGAAGAGTTGCTTGAGACCCTATTGAAGATACTACCCATTAATTTAAATATTCCTGGGAAAAATCATTGAAATATCAAATAGTAGTGTTTTGGTCTTAAGACATGAACACTGCTGTGTGTCTAGGTAAAGATATCTCAGAGGTGTAAGCATTGGGCTGTTTATCCAGCAGTGCATGTTTAATGTCTGTTGTTCTATAGGCCAATCATGCGAGCATGTTGTCGTTAACATGTTGTCGTTAACATGCTAGCATGCAAATCTGTGTCCCTCCACTTCCCTAGACTAACGCACCTTATTCTACACGTGGCCATATTTCAAGAACTATTCAGTGAGCTCATTTGAGTTTTTCCTCTCAAAGCTGGACTTCATATAACTTCTATTGTTTTCATAGCATCCACTTGAGACCTGATTAAAGAAGTTTTGTTTTTAAGTTTTCCTGTGCAGCGCAAATCACTTTGCCTGTTCCTTCATGCATAACAAATGTACACACCATAATTAAATGCATGGGGCTAAGGAACAGGAAGGACAAGAATAGAGGTGCTGATCTGCCCCTAGGGGTCTGGGTTGGCAGGCAGGCCAAAGCTGCAAGGGCAGAGTGATTATCTGAAGGATGGAAGAGCCAAGAAACAACTGGAGTGTGGGGAAGCCCCTTGGAGAGACTAAAGACACTGACAATTTTTAGAGCTGAGGTTTTTCACTAGTTTTAACTGCTTAATCCAGAGTAAGACATAGGAGACAACACAAAGGAAGTCAAGATCTACATGCACAGTCAGCAGCCAACAAAAATCAAAACCAGGAAATTGGGAGGAGGTAGATGAACCTAGACAAGAAAGACAAGCTTCAAGAAGGACAGCAGAGCCCAGGGGATAAGAAGAAGGAGGGGAAATCACAGAGATGGAGGTGCAGTGGGCAAAGGAGGCAGGCAGGACAGGGCAGGCAGGACAGGGCACGGAAGAGAGGAAAGTACATCCCAACTGAACCTGGGTGGGATTTTGGTCATTGTTTGCTCATGTAGTGACATAGCCATTTATACACACTAGATATTATACATATAATAATTGAAACTACAAAAAAAAATCAGATGAACCCAGAGTATAGTGAAGAGGAGAAAGGTATCCACTGATGGAATGAATAATGAATGCAGTTTGCACAGGGTGTACAATGCAATGCTCAATAAATGTTGACCTCTATTAAAAACCATATTTAAAAATATCCACCCCTGCCCACAAAAGCTTCAAACCCTGCAGGTTCTCTTTTTCTTCATCTTCTCACAGCTCACAATGCATCTTCTCACAGCTCAGGACACTCTCCAAATCTGAACATTCTTGAAATTTCCAGGTTTCTGGGTCATGTACATCTCTCTAGAATTTATGGATCTCTTCCCCTGAACTTCATGAATTATGTCCATCACTCAAGGTATAAAATCAAGATGTTAACTCAGATGCCCTATGTCTCTCAGTGAGCTAGAGGTTCACACACACACCAGCTGTTATGTCCAAAGGCCACAGCATTTCCTGCCCTCTGGCTACCTTTCCAACCTTGTTTCCTACCACTTCCCATCACCTGATTGCAAAGCTCCTACCACAAGCTCTTTACACAGCAATTGATCTTGTCTATTTACTATTGCATCCTTTAGAGATAAGTGTTCAGTAAAGTATAGGTGCTAAAAACTAATTTCTGAATGAATGAATGAATGAATGAATGAATGAATGAATACCTCTTTCTGAGGATATATGTTTGTGGAAATAAAATACTGAGTAAAAACTAATAAATTGCAGCATAGAGAAAAATGGGAGAAAAGAAATGTTACAAAATAAAAATTAAGGTAGTAGGATAGTTCTTACAAGAATTTTTCCCAGTCTTGCTTCACACACTTCTGATGATGTAATATACCTGATATTGTCAATATTTATAGACAATGTACCATATGCCAGAAATATACAAATGTATCATTTTGGCATGTGTATATTATTGCACACACGCGCGCACACACACACAACACACACACACATACATGGATGTTAAACAACTGTCCATGCTTCCACAAAGGGCTAACCTTAACTAGAAAGCTAAAATTTAAAAGAAACATGCAGAGGCTGGGAAGATAGCCCAGTGGTTAAAAGCACTGGCTAATCTTCCAGCGGGTCTGAGTTCAATTCTCAGCATTCATAGTGAGAATCACAGCCATCTCTAATTTCACAGTCTCGGGTTCAATGCCCACTTCTAGCCCTGCAAGTGGTACAGACATATGTGCAGGCCATACACTCATACATGTGAAGTAAAATAAAAATAATTTGTAAAAGGAGATCATGAATATGACATAAGTGTAGAGAGACCTGGGGGCCTAGCAGAAGAGGAAATGACATTAGAAAAGAGGCCCACAGGGTACATGGGAGCCACCCCAATGTGTCTATGCTGAGCTCCTCTGAAAAATAAAATAAAATGCTTCTAATGCCTTTTAGAAAATCTCACCAGTCTTAGGTAATTCTGTTTCCAGGGAGAAAATAGCATCTCAGGTCAGTCACTTTAGGTTCACCTAATATATTAAAAGCATAACATAGTTTCTAGCACAATCAATCCACTGTAGAGGTTCTCAGATCTTTAGGGCTCATGGGCACATTACAGGGAATAGTATAACATTTTTCAAAAATATTGTGCTAATACAGAAATACACATCCAATGCCCATTCTACAGCTTACAATTAAGATCACCTGCCTATCACAAAGAACTGCCAATCGAGTTATTGTATCCAGGTATTAATTATTGTCTGGAAAAAAAAGAAAGAAAGAAAGAAAGAAAGAAAGAAAGAAAGAAAGAAAGAAAGAAAGAAAGAAAGAAAGAAAGCTCGTGACCCATTACTTTCTAGGAACTCAATTTTCTGTAAATACACTAACAATTCGCTGTCATGACCAGTAGATGAAGCTTGCAAGGAAAATAAGCCCTTCTCAGCGAGCTGCTCCGACGATAGCAGCAGCCCCTGGATCGAAGGTCCTCCCTCAGCAGCCTCCACCTGTAGATCGTCCTGTATTTCCTCCCCGGCGCTGCACATGACATGCCTCCCAGCCAGAGCTATTGGGCCAATCAATCACATTTTATTTTTATTACACCATTCTGGAAAATCCACTTATACCCCTTTCCAGTAACACTGAAGAGAAAAAGAATCTATAGCACCCAATTAAGAATAAAACATATGTCTTCTTGATGATGTCTGAACAATGGTGGATCCAACAGTCATTAGTTCTTGAAGTTATTCCACATTAAAACTGAGGTAGAGGACTGTGGTATAACAGTACGCGGAGAAGTTTCATTACAACCACTAAAAAAAGAGAGAAACCATTTGAAAGTAAGGGTTCTCAGATGGCCATGTGTCTATGGCCAGAAGCAATAATAATAATGTGCACTTATTGAGTACTTTCCTTTCAAAGAGTTCAAAGCGCTGTTCTCTGTAATGTTAATTCACCTCTACCACAGCCATCTGATTTATAGCTTTTCCACAGCACGTGCTGGAATGGGGAAGATTGCTCTGGCTTTCAGCGGTGGTCTCGGCTGTGTAAATTGCTGAGAGTGTACATTTCCTGCCATAGGTGAGACAGATAGAAAATCTGGAATTGAGCATAGGGCATATGTTGAACACTGATGTCATATCAGAACACAGGTAAAGAGAACACTTCCCCATAATGTTCACCTAGGGAGGCACATAGGGGAAGGGGGTACTCTGAGCAGACCCTGCCTCAAGGTGGCACTTCCAGTCCTTTAACTACATAAACTCTGCCTTTTTGGTAATCAGAATTGCATGACAGGGACCTTGACTGATCTTATTTCAGATCATAAGATGCAAATTGAAATGAAGCAAGAATGCATATTAGTTGATTCACATTTGAAGCAAGAATACCCTTTCAAGTGACTTTTTATTTACTAGGTATCTGCCTTGTTCTTTAGTATAAAAATTAAATACCAAGCAAACTAAGGAAACAAGATTTATCAATCAATCAATTGACCAATTAATTGATTGGTTAACAGATAATCAAAATAAGTGATATTTTTCCTCTTTATTCTTTTTTTCCTTAAAACAAGGACTTTTTTCCTCTTTCTCTCTGTGTCTCTAACACCTAACTCTCTTCCTCCACTCTTTCTGCCTCCATGTTGCTTTCTTATGCCATGTCGTGGGTGTTGGGACTGGAGTTACAGATGGCTATGAACCATGGAATCTTTTGATATGCAAATTATCCTTGTCTAGGGTTATTTTGCTTAAGTACACATCTACATGATTGCATGTGCCCTCCTCCACCCTTCATCTAGCCAAGTCCTATCATATTGTAAATGGTAGCTTTCTATAAAAGGATTCTCTGAGACTGTC
Source organism: Mus minutoides (assembly GCA_902729485.2). Lineage (NCBI taxonomy): Eukaryota > Metazoa > Chordata > Mammalia > Rodentia > Muridae > Mus > Mus minutoides. The sequence continues at coordinate 1,856,411 of LR749667.1, read as the reverse complement.
AATGAAACTGAGTTCTATACTATGTTCCTCCAATGTCTCAAAAGCTCTTTCTTATAACATCCTGTCACATTATAGCTAATATATTCTAATAAGATTATAAATTCTACTTACTAGAGATGGATAATGTGCTATTTACTCTTCTATCCATAGCCTGTAAGAAAGAACCTGGAATATCCAGGACCTACTGATCCCGTAACAGCACCAATATAATTCTCAGATAACAAGCTTTATGTAATTAAATGTGCCAGGTTCTATGCTAATGATTTTGCCTGTATTATCTTATATAATCTTAACAACTTACAATTGTGTTCAGAGAAGAAAAAAAGTGAGAGTACAAAGATTGGGTCCCCATTTCTAAATAAGCTCAGGAAATAGGAATTAAGGATAAGTGAATAGTAGGTAGATAATTCCAGGAAGTACTCCTTAAGAAAATGAAGTAGGCCAAAGTCCAGGAAAGCATATGTTTCCCAGCAGGATGCTGCTGTGGGCTAGGATTCCCATCTATTCTAGGCCTCTGTGCTAAACACCAATCTGAGAACTATCTCCTCAAAGATATGGGGACTTGGGGTCAGTGGAAGGTGATATTCAGGTGTGCTACTCTTCAGCCTTATGGCCTGCGTGCATGCAGACAGAGCTGCCACAGCTCTCTGGGAAGGCACTGAGCATGTGAACAGCAGGGCTAGTGCACCTCAGGCAGCCACTGGCTTCACACGCTCTGGGTTCCATTTTCTCAAGTCAAGATTGGACTGGGATGTGAATGTGCTTCTGTATTATAGTTTGATTCAAGAAGAAGGTGTTCAATGAAGATGTTTAGACGTGCTTGTTGAGTAAATGAATAAACACAAGAGAAAGGAGCCAGGTGAAAAAAAATCAAGAAGGCTATAAATATTTTTACATTAGAGATAAGATTAATTTGGAGGAAACTCTTCTGTCCCCCTGAAGAGCATGCTCTTCTAATTCCTACTTTAGCATCTCTGCTGGGGTTTATTTCATGACACTGTCAACTTTCTTTCCGTGTATACTTTCTCTGGCAAGAGGACCCTTCTATCTTGGCTCTCTATGTTACCTTTTAAGGTCAGATAATACTGATGTGTCTGCAGTCAAAACTTCACTTTTCTTAGGAGCCAGCCAGCTACTATGTTGGTCAGCTCTTATTTGTTTACTTTGCCCATACAACAGGTTTTCTTGGCCTAAGGTTCATACTACATGGGTATAGCTTACAGTAACCAGAAAATTCTGAATATCACTCCATGTGCTTCTTTAAGCCTCGCCTCTTATGCAACATCTTGTTTTTATGAAGACTTCAAAATTAACACAGAAACCAGCGTGTGGGCAATCTATTTCATTGATGAGGAAAAGGTGCACTTCTAATGCAGAGATGCCTTGGAAAATACATGTGTCAATTCAAATATTTTGCAAAGCAAACACTTATGCCCGAGAGGTCCTGGACTTGGCATACCACTTAGGCAATGCTTGGTTCCTATGTGAAATAAAGCCTCACATTCAGTTTATTAAATATTTGTTGAACACCTATTGTGTGCCAAATATAAAATAGCGATCCATAAATAAGTGATATATACATTATTAAAGTATAACAGGAGTAAAAGACCCCTCCAAAATGTAATGCTAGTATCTAATGAAACGTGGTTATCAGATTTAAACATAAATTTGTATAAAACAGATTTTATAGGATAAAACCAATAGTTTAAAGGAAGGAGAAGAGGTCAGAAAAGATGGCACACAAGGACATGAGTTTTGTGGTACTGTGATGAAAAAGAAATGCAACTCGTGCAAAAGTAAGTGACGCGAGCATGCATATTCCATTCATTTAGAAAGCAAGGGCTTCGTTTGAGTTAAAAGGTTAGAAGACAGGCATGTTGTTCATTCTCCATTCATCTTCTCCAGCTCTATCCACAGAGTATCATGTCAGTTCTGTACAACAGGACACCACTTTTGTAGGTTGCCTTTGTAACCTGGGCTAACCTGGGCTACTTCTGCACTGAAGAAGCTAGTGAGTTGATGGTAGATTCTTTTCCTATGTGAGGATGCTGAACTTTGTTCTACTGGCCCCAACACTTCAAACTGTGCTCCACAGACTCTGTAGATTAGAGAGAAGGGATGAAACAGGTAGCATGGGGCAGGTAAAGGCCGCTGTGGTCCTCTTAGGCTCTGCTAAAGCAGCTTTGCCTCCTGCAGATTTAATGTGACACTCAGAGATGTAGTCTTCCCAACAAAGAACACTATAAGGAGGGTAAAGAAACTGAGAGATGGCCATATGGGTAACAGAACTATCCCGTAAGCCTAGCCAATGTTAGTTAAAAATCCTAGGACACACCAGGAAAGGCAAGAACTGACTCCCACAAGTTGTGCACGAACATACAACACACACACATGAAGAAGAGAAGATTAAGATACAAAAGATATGTTAATTTTGAGGCATAGATTTTCACAGGTTATGATGTAGAAAGATCAAGTGTGCTAGCATGAAAATATAGAGGACATGGATGATAAGAACAGGAAAGACCCATGTGTTCACATGGCATGAACACTCTCACTGAGAGGGGATGGCACTGGTTGAGCAGGGAGTTGGTGGCTCTGCAGAAGGGTGGGATCTAGATATAATGAAGACATACAGTCATCAGGGCTCAATGAGGCACTGGATTCTGGGAAAATCTAATAACACATGCCCATAGGGGTGTTGCAAGGGTTGTTATTATGAAATGTGTTTTAAACTGCACTGAGTAGTGCAAATATTAATTATGGGTGTTCTTTGGACTCTATCATGGTTCTATTCATTCCTCCTCAGTGCTCTTGTCGCAAGCTCCTCCCATGATTCATTGTAAACTGAGCTGTTCCCTTAATTGGATTTGCTGAAAGCAATAGAGAATGCCATTTGGCTAGCTCTTCTCCAGGGAATGTTGATATTCAAATCTCCAGGTCATTATTTAGAATCCTTATTTCCAACATGGGAAATTTAAAATTGGATCACATGCTAATCTCTAAAGCAAGCTCTCCTTTGCCTCCAGGATGAGCAAATATTTAAACTTGAGAAAGAGGATCTTTTTCTGAAACCCACGCATGCATCCCCCAGGGACACATAGGAATCCTGACATCTGCCCTGCACTGTTAATGGTGAGAATGCTGATGAGGAAGATGATGGCGACATGAGCCTTCTACTCATTGCATCGATCACACTTTAATACCTATTCTGTGCCAGTAAATACTCCAGGAACTCTCTATATGTTAATTACTTCCTTGAGGCATAATAATAAGCAGAATGATCATAGTTTTTCTGGAAAAGAAGCTGAAGAACAAAAGCTTGAAGCAGCTATCAACCTGTCACCTAAGAACACACAGAATAGATATTTGATTCCAACCCATTTGACCCAGCTCTCCATCTCCTGCTGTCTGCTTGGAGACAGAAGAATCAACACTCTAGTGTTGGCTCACTGCTGACCTCCAAATCTCACTGAGACTAGAGGTTTATTCTCAGGCAGAAAGTTTGTTCTTTCTGTGCTGTGGCCCTGTTTACCTCAGAGTGGATTTCCCTGACAACAACCATCAATACATTGACACAATTCTAAGCCGAGAAAGTGATGGGGCCTTACACAAGACAAACAGAATGTCACTGCCTGTCACTCTCAGAAACATGAGCTTAATTTGTCAAGCTAGCCAGGCCACTGGGAGACTGCAGCATCTTTCTAACTTCTTGTGAAAGTAGACCCCAGAAAGAAAAATCTGGCAAGGCTTGGAAGCATACATCAAGCTATTTAACTGTGAACTGAGATCCATGCACTGTTGGTACATCCAGAGCCTCAAGGGATTAATGACAGATTAAAGGAGTTTTCTCCTGAAGTTTGTAATTCTGCATCTCTGGTTCTGAAAAGGTCTGTGTTATATTACTGTGTGTGACTCCTTTTTCTAGCTAATTCTTCCCTCCTACCACATACTGAAAGCTTTAAGTTCATTACATAATTCCTTGTGTCATAATTCCTTGTGTCAGAGCTGGCCTTTATTCCCAGCACTCGGGAGGCAGAGGCAGGTGGATTTCTGAGTTCGAGGCCAGCCTGGTCTACAAAGTGAGTTCCAGGACAGCCAGGGCTACACAGAGAAACCCTGTCTCGAAAAAAAAAAATTCCTTGTGCCAGGTATGAGCACAATAACATTCATGAGAATCTAGGAAAGAGGCAAGGACCATTATACTGGTCATTCCATGCAATTCACAATCTCAGCTGTCATTTCAACATACAATAACCCAGTTAACTGACCAATTTTCTGGTCTAGGCAATGATACATCTTTCCTTCTGCTATGAGCCATACTTAGGCATGAATACCTTTTCCCACAGTACCCTTTCTATGCTCTACTCTGTCACACGTGTATCTAACATACATACCATCACACAATGAAAAGGAAATCCCAAATAATCTTGTGTCTCTTGTGAGCTTCTTCTGTGGGGTTTTTTAAAGATTTGATGTGTTAAACAGGTTTAATAAAAGGATCATAATAAATAAATGTATATACAACATTGAAGCAACAGGCCAGCCTAGGTCAAAGACTAAGGGTATAATTCAGTGCCTTTCAGTCTGAACTTACTTGAGGCAAGTGCATGTGCACATATTTGTAAGACTAAGGGATAAAGGGATTTGAGAAATACATGAGGGAAAGCAGCAGGCTCTGGGGCACATTGCTCTATTACTCTGTAGCTTCCAACATTCTATCTCTATTCTAAAGATAAGAACGTATGTGGCTTCTCTTCATCAAAGAAGGCTTTGGTTTCCTTATAGGTACTATAAAATATGAAATACACTAGGCCCCAGCATAAAATGCTGTAGTTTTCAGTTAGATACTTATAATTACAGCCATAACTAAAAAGCTGTGTACCAGGTTCTCTGTCATAGTCTGCTACATGACTCAGCTGCTTTTGCAGCTGAGGGTTTTGGCACTGTTATTGTCCTTGTTCTATAGATCAGAAAATACTGGTGCATTAAGGAGAAAGAACCTGATGAAGAAGACATGGGGAACTTGGATTTAAACAAGTAATTTGCCTTCAGAAGCGATGTCATTGCACATTCCTTATGCCTGTTTTTCTATAGAATCTACCACATTTTTATTCCTATCATTCACCACACTTTCCTCTTACTGTTACTTCGAGCTATAGTGACCCAAGCAAACACTCTGTGTCCTTAAGACACAGGACACCTTAGAGCTGGATGGATACAGCCATTCATTTCTTGCTTGGAACTTTCAATATCTATTGAGCATCACTTACTTTGATACCCTAACCAAGCAGTCAGGAGAATAAGGATGAAAGAACATGAGCTTCCAACAAAGGACAAGGTGTCTGACTGCCATGCATGCAGGAAACCACCATGATCTTATCTTTTATCTTCATGGGAGATTGTGTGGGACCTGACCTTCTATGGTCAGATATAGCTTCATAAATCCCTTGACAAAGATTCCTAATCATATACTAACACTTACTGTATTTAAAGGTTGAAACGAAACCAGTTTGCCCCCTTTATCTTGTGACAAAGAAGACATGAAAGGAAATGTGATCTAGAATAGGGGGTAAACATACCATGGAATTTGAGGGTTGCTATTTAAACACATGCCCTATTTGACATTTTTAACTTTACCAAATGTCAATGTCCAGAGAAAAATAATGAAAGAAATAAAATTTGGTCAAGGTTTTGGGTCTGCCTTTCATGTTCCTTCAAAACATCTGGTGCCCTCTCTGATTGAGAGAGCCATTATAGAGAAGTGGAGGTAGCCAGGCTAGGCCTAGGCTTCTGGTAGGAGAAGAGTAGTATGTGCAGCAATGCTTGCCAGCAGCAGCAAAACCTTCTGACATGATAAAGGCCAGCTGACCTGAAGACAGGGAAGCCCCAGGGGCTACTTCTCGCCATCCAGAGCTGACCTGCTGCAGTTTATGCCGTTTCTGTCTAACGTATCCTTTTAATTAACATGTAAAGAAATGACAATTCTGTCAGGTCATGCCACACCCCCCTGTCCCTGCAGCTTGGCACACTGGGGGATGGACTTGAGAAAACTGCGATCAAAAGTTCAAAATGCTAAAATGAGAAGCATTAGTGGGTGGAACCACCATGCGTGCACTTACCAGGATCAATTTCCCACTTAGACAGCTTTTGCTCAGTTGCGCTAACTACTAACCAATCTATACTCCCTAATGGATTAAAGCGGAAAGGTCAGGAATCATAAAATCATCCACTTCCCACTCATTAATATTCAAGTGTGGGTTTCTGACCTGCCCCAGGGTCCACCACAGTCAAGATTTATTTATAACCAGGTGACAAGGAGACCAATAGTCTATGGAATCCTGGATTTGTGTGTTTTTCAAACTGTGACTCAATGAAGGAATACATCCACAGAGACATGATACTTATCAAGGGGAATGGGTAAGGGCCAGAAGCAGGATGAAGGGGGAAGGGGCATTCATCAAGTCCCAAATTTAAGAAAATGAAAAACAAACAAACAAAAGTAACAATAAAACTCAAAATGATTTGTAAGCCAGACGTGTTGTGTTTAGTGCAACTCTCTAAAACTTGAGTGTGGTATTCTCTAGAACGTATCAAAAATGTATAATGAAAATATCAAAATTCAAAACATAGATAAAAAGCATTTGAGGTCCATTTTTAATGAAGACATAGGAACTTAAGGGTTAGAAATACCAGCGGCTTTCGAATGAGACAGGAAGTCCAGAGCCAAAGCCAGGGATCTGGCAATCATTAGCTTTCTTACCCAGGAGGTTTTCATCGCTAGCCTTGATTTTAGATTCCTGGTCCCTGAAAGGGAGATAATTGTCCCCAAATAATGAATCATTACAAGGATTAAATACTTATAAGGAAGAGTTTTAAATTGATTTAAACAATTTAGGCCAATTTCCTTGAATACTAACTCATCTTAAACATTAATTTCCTTACATAATATTAAGGGAAAATATAGGTGAGGATAAAGCAAGAACATAGAATAGATGCTAAGTACTTTGCTAATTAGCATTTGTGTTTGGAGCAAAAGCAACTAGAAACAGCAGACACGGATACAGTGGAGCCCAGAGCAGAATGTGAACGATGTCATCTAGTGCAAAAAGTAGCAATAACTGAACACTTGTTGTGTGACAAGCATTTTCAGTATGGAATCAAATGCTACCTGCCTCTATTCTATCTATACATAGGTATGTTGGAAGCAGTAAGCAATCAGTTGTCCATGTTATAAATGAGTAAACAGGTATTTAGGACATTGATTGACAAGGCATAGTTAAAAAGAGATGAGCTGATATAGACTCCCAGTAGTCTGTCTGCCGCTGCTTATTTGTTAACATGTGAGAAATGAAAATCTCAAAGTTGTCTAATGCTTCCACAAAAAAGGAGAATCTTGTAAAAATATTAAGTTGGAAAAGATTCAAAGCATAAATGGCCAGAATAGAATTCAACCCCTTTAATCAGTCTGTATAAAGCCAAGCAATATTGTTTATGTTTTATACGGCATTGAATTTAAAGTATGAAGGGCATGAACAGAAGTGGTGCTTTAATTGGAGAAAAATAATAAATAATAAAAACCAAGAAGAAACTCACAGAGACATAGACTTAGAAAGTGTAAAGTCAAAGGGGCTGGAAGGATAGATCAGTTGGGAAAATGCTTGTTGTGGACACATAAGAAGTCAGATCCCCAGATTACATGTAAAGACAAAGAAGAAAAACTAGGAGCATTAATGGACCTATAATCCCAGAGCTGGCATGGAAAAGTTAGGGCATATCCATGTGGGCTGCTGGCCAGCTGAAGTGACACATTAAATGAGGTTGAATGAGGGATTCTGACTCAAAAAAATAGAGATGTCCCTTGTCCTGTCTTCTCCTACTGAAATAGACCTTCATTATCCCCATTAGTGCTCCCCCATGGGTGCTTGATAAATCCTAAAAGAATCATATTATTCTATATTCACCTAAGATTATGCTAAGCACATATAAGTGCACATAATCAAAGGTAAGCCACTTGGGCTGACAATGCTTCTCACAAGGACCATAGAATACCAGAACCCTGAGTCCCATGAAGGAAGAACTCCTTTCATTTTGAATGGTCTGTCAGGGAAGTCCAAATGACTCTGTAAACTATATAAGCTTTTGCTGTGGTCCTGAGTTGCCTCTTAGAAGGTGAAGGTAAGCCACTGTTGCTGAAGACAGCCCACATATAGGACACAAGACCCAGATGACTCAAGTCGGTTCTAACCCAAAGCCTTCATCCCACAGTATAGGTTTCTTGGTACTAGCAAACACTATGCAAGATATCAAGATATCAAGAGATGAAACTGCTCTACTCAACTCTGATACCTATGGACTACAACAAGAATATCAGCATGGCAAGTTATCAGGAAAGTTGCACTCACACTTTGATGGTAAGTAACAGAAGCCCACTCAGGTGGAGGGACATTATGCCTGGTACTAGACACTTAGCCAACCTCCTCAGGTCAGTAAAACTATGCATCTTAGAAAAGGATCTACTACCACCACTTTGCTAGACCACCATAATTCCTAACTAAATTCTAAAGGTTAATCTTATATTCACAAATAAGTATAGCTACCATCCTTCATCAAAGAATCTTCTCATTGCAGCAAATGGAGATAGTCACAGAAAACTACAACTAGACACTGCAGAGATCAACAGTTTGTGGGGAAATAAGCACCAAATGATACATATACATTGCGACTCCTGCATGTGTGGTTCACCAAACATCAAGAGAAAGGAAAGACTGAAAGAGTCAGAATACTGTGAAATTGGCTGTGACCCAATATGCCCTAGAAATGGCTGAATAAACAAGACATGAACAATAGTAATATCAATAGACATGCACATATGAAAGAGGAAAATATCTCATGGAGTTCCATCCATAGATAAAGAATTACAGTCAACTAATGATTGTTGTGTGAGGAACAATTAGCTTCTTCCAGGAATGAGCTCCCTAATTGGTTATCCAATGCTATGTGGTCAGCCCTGAAAGCATATATATGCAAACAACAAAAACAGACTCAGCCAACTGGTAAAAAGGACACATGCTCCACTATGTTCACAGCAGCCTTATTTATAATAGCCAGAAGCTGGAAAGAACCCAGATGTCCCTCAACAGATGAATGGATACAGAAAATGTGGTACATTTACACAATGGAGTACTATTCTGCTATTTAAAAAAATGAATTTATGAAATTCTTGGGCAAATGGATGTATCTGGAGGATATAATCCTTAGTGAGGTAACCTAATCACAAAAGAAGTCATTGGATATGTGCTCACTGATAAATGGATATTAGCCCAGAAACTTAGAATACCCAAGATACAATCTGCAAAACACAAGAAAATCAAGAAGAAAGACCAGCGCGTGGATTCTTCATTCCTCCTTTGAATAGGAAACAAAATACCCATGAAAGGATTTACAGAGACAAAGTTTAGAGCTAAGACGAAAGAATGGACCATACAGATACTATCCCACCGGGGTCACTAAACTCAGACACTATTGCATAGGACAGCAAGTGTTTGCTGAAGGGACCCTTATATAGCTGTCTCATACAGAAGTGGATGCTCACAGTCATCTATAGGATGGAGCACGAGGCCCACAATGGAGAAACTAGAGATAGAACCCCAGGAGCTGAAGGGGTCTGCAACCCTAGAAGAGGAACAACAATATGAACTAAGCAGAACCCCCAGAACTCGTGTCTCTAGCTCCATATGTAACAGAAGATGGCCTAGTTGGCCATCATTGGGAGGAGAGGCCCCTTGGTATTGTAATCTTTATATGCCCCAATACAGGGGAACGCCAGGGCCAAGAAGTGGGAGTGGGTGGGCAGGGGAGCAGGGCGGGGGGGTAGGGAGGAGGAAACTTTCGGGATAGCATTTGAAATGTAAATTAAGAAAATATATAATAAAAAATTTGAAAAAAACAGACTCAGCAGGTTATATTTATATATTTATGTACACATATGCATAAATATACATATTCATGTATTATACCATAATAATCAAAGTAAAAGAGGCTATCAATTTCGAAGTGGGAACCAGGGACGGAATTGGAAAGGGAAGGTGAAGAGTGATGTTTTCACATTTAATAGAAACATATAAAGATGAACAAAATTGTACAGTGATTGAAAAAGACATCTAATGTTAATGTTCTACATCCACACATACATACAATGTACCACACATTCATATGAACATATATACACATACACAGAGAGATAAAACTAAAATAAAAGGAGAAATGACTAAGCTTTTATTCAATATAACTATATATAACTATATATATAACTATAAATATATATATATATATCACAAGTTGTTTTTCAGCAAGGTTCAGATGAGACAGTGTGCAATGAATGACTCAATTAAATGTCACAGATACCTGTAGCTTCTGACTGGCTGCCTAAAACATCAAAGATGCTTAGAATCAATAGTATCAGTTGATGTGTTGGACCAGGAAAAGAATTGTCGCTTCATGTAAAGTTGACAAGAGTTGCTTCTAAAAGGCATGGTTAGCCAACGTCATACTGACATAGAAAATAAATATCAAAAGCATTTTTAGAAAATGACTGGGAAAAAGGAATGATGTAGAATCAAACCTTGGCCATGTAGCTGAAGGAGTCGAGAGTGGAGGTAGACCTTTATGTGAACAGAGACATTAATGAGTCACAGGCACAATGGGAAGCAAGCAGTAGAAAAACTCTATTTGATTCAATGTCACCTCAAAGCTCACAGCCACAGTCACAGCCCAAGGCTATCTGTGTGCACCACGCATCTGGATTCTGCCAAACATATGGATGGCTGACCGCATGTTGGATCTTTTACAATTTTACCCAAACATGTGGGATCAATATTAGAAAATAGGGGGCAGGATAATGTGCAGGGAAGCTGTCAGATTGAATGTCTATAATTGAAGTTTAGAAAAGTAACACCCAGATCTGTTATGTGACAGAAGAACTGAGAGAAGGAAATAGCCTCTGAGCCACTAAGAAAGGCAGGTGTGATTGTGATTATGAGTGATTTTTGTTCCTCTAATTGTTGTCAGGAAACCTGGGAGACATCAAGGGCCAGGGGAAGGAATGACTGACATCTCACTGATGAGTTTATGGACCCATGTGTCAGGAAGACCCCACCAGGGCTCATTCATTTCTGGACCGAGTGATACCTCATGTCTGGAACATAAGTGACTAGGCAACAGTTTAACCATTTGATGTGATGTCCAGGATTGGACATAAATGGTATTATCAGGAATTCAAACTGAGTTATTGGGGAGACAGGCATTCTTGATAAGTAATAAATCAGAGTCACCCAGAGCAACATGCAAAATATTTTAAGCAACCCACAAAAGGAATCAGAATTAGCAAGCCTGGTAGTCACCAAACTGGACAGACAGAGATGCTCCCAAAGTACCCTGGCCTGTACTCACCTCGCAGCCCCTGCACTAAAGCTGATGCAGGCTGGATCAGACAGCCACAGAATGCAGGACAGAAAATGTCTGAGCTGATGACAGTGGGGCTGGCAAACAATCATCCTGTAGGGATAAATCGTCTTTAGCATGCTTCATGTATGACAAAAACAAATCGTTGTGTATCAATTCCTTGGGGGACATTCTGAAATTAACCATAGGCCTCATTACTCTCTCCTGTATATCAGCTGCCTACATTTGTTTTAATGTGCATAAAATGTGATGTATCATGTGATTTTATATATATATATATATATATATATATATATATATATATATATATATATATATATATGTTTTAACATGTGTGCATACATCTACATGTGTGTATACATCACATGCTTGTGTACCTGGAAGCCAGAGGGTGTCTGTCATTAATTATTCTCCATCATTATTACTGAGACAAGGCCTCTCACTGGAACTGAAGCTATTCTATTTGTCTAAGTGAGCTAGCCAATGACAGTCAAGGTCTACCCATCTCTGTTACACATCCATCTGTACCTTCACAGGCACAACTGCCAGATTCAGCTTTGTGTGTGAGTTCAGATCCTACTTTGTAAGACAGGTACATTACCAACTGATATTTCTTCCACTCCACTAGCTATCCTTATTCTAATACAACAAGAACCCACAAAGTATTTCCTCTGTGACTTGACAGATGAGGAATCTGATTAGGACATTTATTCAAATAGCCATTATGTACCTACTACATGTCTTTGCTGCTGTAAACTCAAAATGTACCTATACCTGCATTCTGGAATTTACAGTATGGCAGACAAAAAGCCTGAAAGTACACAGTACATGCTTACTGCAGTTGTTTTCCCAAACCTTTGGGCTTTAAAATGGCAAAATAGTTATTCTTTACTATTTTTGAGAGTTTTATTATTTTTGTTGCTGCTCTCATGTTATTTGAGCTGGCAGTCATTATATTGGGATCTAGAGATAACTTTTGGTTGTTGTAGAGATCTAGATTTATTTGTAGTCCACACTGGCCTTGAACTTGGAATCTTCCTGAATGCTGGGTTACAGGTCTATACCACCATGCCTGACCACAAAGATTGTAAATAGTTCCTCATAAACTGAGACACCAGAATCCTCGTGCAAGGTTACAAGTGATAGACCATACAGATTCTACAGAGGAAAAGTGTGATTTTGTACAAATAACTCTAGGCTTACCCAAATGCCATAGATGAATAGAACTAATCTCTAAAAGCCCACTTCTTGCATATCTATAAAGTACCATCAACTACATTCAAACACACACACACACACACACACACACACACACACACACACACACACACACACGGTCATCATTTAAGTCTTAAAGTGTAGTTCCATTGCTATTTTGATGTGATAAGATGAGGAAACTGAAGCACTAGGAGTTGATTATTTTTCCCAACCTACAGACCAGGTATGCAGAATAGAAATTGCATTGTAAATGCATCTCCTTGCCTCAAGGTCCACTTCAGCTGTGTGGGCTGGGAGCCATTGTTCCTGCAAATGGTCAGACATGGCAAGGCCACATATTTTGTGTAGTATGGACTCCAGAGCCATAGTCTGTGGGTCACAACAACAGCATTGTCAGTCCAATGAATTAAGGCTGGAGCTGAAAGGATTGAGGATTTCTGCCTCGCTCACTGTAACCTTTTGTGCTGTTGGTTTGTAGTGATTGCTTTCTCTAATTATATTGAAAAATTGGGAGTGTGGGAGTGAAAAGTACTCTAGACACTTCACCAAGAAGTGCCCTTGAACTAGGCAGCTATTGAGTTTTAATTTCCTCTGCTTCCTGAGGCTGTGCATCAAGGAGAAAGAAACGTGGGATGATAGGAGGCCTCAGAGAACCCCAGAGCAGGTGGGAGGTCTCTGTTCTATGACCCTCAGATACAAAGTCACTAATTCTTTCTCCTATTCTCTCTAAAATACATGGAACTACAGATGGCCTTATAGATTGTAAAATCTTGAAATTTACAGCGAAATGATGTCAAACAGTCTTTGCATAGGTGATAGATGCTTTACTTCTGGTTTTGAAAAGTATTAAATTGACATGGCTATAATTGGTGGTGTTTCTTTAAGCATCTTTCATTTTCTCAAGCAAAACAATCATCTCGGTGTTCATGGTATCCTTCTACTTGTCTGAGGACAACTCTGGATAAGACATTGAGAACTACCCCATAGCAAGACATTTCTAGAACCCTCTCTCGCCTTTGGTTCTTGGCCAACTTTCTTCTCCATTAATCTCAGTACTTGTGTGATGATATTCAGCCTGATGCATCCTCTACACCACCCACCAGTCTCACCCATCAACAGGCAGAATGGCCTGAAGTCCGGGAGCTGCATACTACTGCATTATAGCTCAGACTCAATCATTACACTAAACTAAAACTGGGAAATGAGAAGAGACTGATTTGATTTAGGGGATCTCAAACTAGAAAATGTTCACCAGTATTCTAAACAGGGTTCCCTATGTAGCCTAGACTCATCTTTAACTCAAATTCCTCAACCTCCCAAGTTCTTGTGTTTACTGCCACACTCAGCTTAGAAACCATCTCATAGTGAAACTTCCTGAAGTGATCTTAAAAACAAAGTGCAAATGAAAAGAAATAAAAGCCCTCGACTCTAAGAGGATTTTGTTTGTTTTATTTTATTATTATTATTATTATTATTATTATTATTATTATTATTATTACTATTTACACTCCAGATTTCATTCTCCTCCCAGTTCACCCTCTGACTGTTCCGCATCCCATATCTCCACACCCCCTGACTCCACTAGGATGTCCCCACCCTCTACCTCCTACTCCCCACTCTATGAGACATCTAAACACCCTGTGGCCTCCAGTCTCTTGAAGGTTAGGTGCATCTTCTCTGACTGAGTCCAAACTGGGCAGTCCTCTGCTGTATATGTGTTGGAGACCTCTTATCAGCTGGTATATGCTACATAGTTGGTGGTCAAGTGTTTGAGAGATCTCAGGGATCCAAGATAGTTGAGACTTCTGGTCTTTCTACAGAGTCACCAACCTTCCTCAGCTTCTTCCAGCTTTCCCCCAATTCAACCACAGAGGTCAGCAGCTTCTGTCCATTGGTTGGGTGCAAATACCTGCATCTGACTCTTTCAGCTGCTTGTTGGGTTTTTGGAAGGGCAGTCATAATAGATCCCTTTTTGTGAGTGCTCCATAATCTCAGTAATAGTGTCAGGCCTTGGGACCTCCCCTTGAGCTGGATCCCACTTTGGGCCTGTCACTGGAACTTCTTTCCTCAGGCTCTTCTCCATTTCCATCCCTGCAGTTCTTTAAGACAAGAACAATTATGGGTCAGAGTTTTGACTGAGGGATGGCAACCCCGTCCCTCACTTGATGCCCTGTCTTTCTGCTGGAGGTGGGTTCTACAAGTTCACTCTTCCCAATATAGGGCATTTAATCTACGGTCCATCCCTTTGAGTATTGAGAGTCTCTCACCTCCCAGTTATCTGGTACATTCTGGAGGGTTCCCCACCTTTTACATCCCAAGGTTGCCCGTTTCCATTCTTTGTGCTTTGCCCCCACCTAATACCAGATCATGTTCCCCTCTTCCCCTCCCCCATCCACTTTCCCTCCCAGGTCCCTCCCTCCCCACTTGTGATTGCTTTCTTCTTCCTCCCAAGTGGGACTGAGGCACTCTCACTAGTGCCCTTCAACTCGTTGACCTTTGTGAGTTCTGTGGCCGGTATCTTGGGTATTCTGTACTTTTTTTTTTAAAACTAATATCCACTTATTAGTGAGTACATACCATGCATGTCCTTTTGGGTCTGAGTTACCACACTCAGGGTGATATATTCTATTTCCATCTTTTTGCATGCAAAACTTAGGATGTCCTCATTCTTAATAGCTGAGTAGTATTCCACTGTGTTAATGAACCACTTATTCTGAATCCATTTTTCTGTCATGGGACATCTAAGTTGTTTCAAGCTTCTGGCTATTATAAATAAGGCTGCTATGAGCATAGTGGAACAAGTTCCTTTGTGACATGACAGAGCATCTTTTGGGTATATTCTCAAGAATGGTATTACTGGGTCTTCAGGTAGATCTAGTTCCAATTTTATGAGAAACCTCAAGATTGGTTTCTTTCTTTTATTTTTTTTTTTACTTTTTTATTAGATATTTTCTTAATTTACATTTCAAATGCTATTCTGAATGTCTACTCCCCCCTTCCCCCCTCCCTACTCCCCTGCCCACCCACTCCCACTTCTTGGCCCTGGCGTTCCCCTGTATTGGGGCATATAAAGATTGCAGTACCAAGGGGCCTCTCCTCCCAATGATGGCTGACTAGGCCATCTTCTGCTACATATGGAGCTAGAGACACGAGTTCTGGAGGTTCTGGTTAGTTCATATTATTGTTCCTCTTCTAGGGTTGCAGACCCCTTCAGTTCCTGGTGTTCTATCTCTAGCTTCTCCAATGTGGGCCCCGTGCTCCCTCTTATGGATGACTGTGAGCATCCACTTCTGTGGGAGTCAGTTATATCAGGGTCCCTTCAGTAAACACTTGCTGTCCTATGCAATAGTGTCTGAGTTTAGTGACTGATTATGGGATGGATTCCGGGTGGGTTAGTCTCTGTATGGTCCATCCTTTCATCTTAGCTCTAAACTTTGTCTCTGTAACTCCTTTCATGGGTATTTTGTTTCCTATTTAAAGGAGGAATGAAGTATCCACACATTGGTCTTCCTTCTTGATTTTCATGTGTTTTGCAGATTGTATCTTGGGTGTTCTAAGTATCTGGGCTAATATCCATTTATCAGTGAGCGCATATCCAATGACTTCTTTTGTGATTGGGTTACCTCACTAAGGATTATGTCCTCCAGATTCATCCATTTGCCCAAGAATTTCATAAATTCATTTTTAAATAGCAGAATAGTACTCCATTGTGTAAATGTACCATATTTTCTGTATCCATTCCTCTGTTGAGGGACATCTGGGTTCTTTCCAGCTTCTGGCTATTATAAATAAGGCTGCTATGAACATAGTGGAGCATGTGTCCTTTTTACCAGTTAGTTTTTATGAGGGCTCTAATTCCATTCAAGAGGGAGGCACACTTATAACCTAGCCCTAATCACTAAATCCATATCTTTATAAGCATCTTCACAAGAGTTGGGATTTTACGTTGTGAATTTGAGATAATACTAACAATAGTGAGATACTACACTATAATTTTGTAGCTTTCAACATGAATAAAATAACTTCCAAGAAAGATCTCATGTCTCTTATATAATAGATCAAGTCCTGATATATCCATTGATTCTGTACAAGTGTGAGCTATCTTGTGCTAAATTGACCTGTTTAATTGTTCCCACACATGTCCAAATATTGGACCTCTTTGAACACAGAATTGTTTTTTTGTTGTTTTATTTTCTTTTGTTTCCATTTCATCTCCATGCTACCTAACACAGAAATCTGGCACAGCATATGAAATAATCGAGTTTTCTGAAATAACAAACCCAAACAGGCACTAAATAAGTGTTCTAGCTCTAAGGATGTCACCTACATCACTACCTCAGTGTTTGGTCAAAGCATGCAAGAGCAAGTTATCCAGGCAAGCACTGGATTCTGTCAGCTCTTGATTTAGATCAGGCATTTCCTTCCGATTAAGGAATTTCAAAATATGTGATCTTATATTTCTTCCAATGTATCAGGTTACAAAGTGCCAAAGGAAAATTAGTGAGTTTGGAGATATAATTCTTACTAACAAATACATTAACATTTTTAAATAGAAGCAGAAACTAAAGGTCGAAATCAGAAGAGTCTAGATAAGTTCTAGGAAGCCACCGTAGTGGATTCCAACTGCCTTATGAGAGCAGGGTGGAAGAGAGGGATGGAGAGAGAGAAGAGAGGAGAGAGGAGAGAGGGAAGAGGAGAGAGGGGAGAGAGGAGGGAGAAGGGAGGGGTAAGAGAGAGGGGGGTATTTCCAGATTTTTTTTCCTGTATTTGCTGGAGATTCAAACTCATGTCTCTGTGCTTGTACAGTAATCGCCCTTACCCACCAAATTGTCTCCCAAGGCCCTTGTAGAAGTTTTAAACCTAAAGAAATAAAATCCTCCAGGAACATAAATCCAATAAGAAGAAAAAGAGTACACAAGGAATCCAGATAAAAGAACTGAAGGCTAAATGATGGATTAGAAGTACAAAAAGCAGAGCTAATTAGAGTATTAGAAGAGGCAGGAGGAAAGAAATAGATGAAAGTGGGCATAAGGCAACATTAACTATTTACCTACAGCATCTTATTTCGTTGTACAGCATCCTTCACTTTTCTGAACTAAATACTCCTCCCTTCAAATAATTTTGACAAAATCTAGGTTATGGCTAGGCACACATACAGTTGGACTTGACATTCTGCTCAGCCCGTCCTCAGAGCCCTGATAGTACTCACTCCACTCAGAGTTTGTTGAAGTGTCCTTCACAAACCATGTACCCTAGAACTTCCCAAGTGGCTTGTCAAAAGGAAAGAAAATGACCATTTTTAAACTAAGACTTGATAAAACCAAAATTTCAAAGGTTGGATATGGAGATTTACAGAAAACAAGTCCCTTTACATTGCTCTAACTGAGATAGGGTCTTTTCTCTGTAGAGTATCTTCCACTGGTTGGAGAAACTCAAAGCCAGGTTATCTATCCCAATGCTATATCCCCAGTACTACATCACACAATCAAAGGGATAAGATTTTACTCTAAAAACCCAAACCTAATTACAAGTTGTTGTTTTTATGAATTAATAAAAGCTATGACAGCTACATCAGTTAAAAAAACAAATCCAAAAAAAATCATGTATTTGTATCCAGAGATCTGGAATCGTTTCTTATTGTATCTTACATTGCTCTTAACCTTTTTCATTTCTGATTTCTCCCAAATGAAAAGAAAAATCAGCCTGAACCTTAAATAATGGGCATTCAGTGAAGCCAGTTGAACGAGAGAATGACTTTACCACATGGATCTTTTTCATCTGAACATCTGAGCTGAAAGTATAACCACTGATGCTTTTCTGCAAAACAGAGTTCTCCACGGGAAAATGAAAGCCAATCACAACAAACGTTTCCACTTCAGTCAGAATGACTAGGAGTACGAGCATGGGGCTTTGTTTGATAATAAATGCACTTTACCTCGTGCCTGCTTCTGGTGATCCCGCGCTGGGTGGTGATCTTTAATTAGGAGATGTCAGAGACTGAGTTTGCAGCAGTGACTCCAGATGCTCTATGGGTCTCCGCTTGAGATAAGAAAAGCCAGGGCTCCCAACTGTGAAGTTCCAAAGTTCTTTCGCCTTTGGCTCCTACATGGGAGAAGATACAAGCTGTGATCTTGATTTAAAAAAAAAAAGTGGAACATTAGAAATTGTTAACCTTTTACTGTCTTGTGATGCACAGCTTCCTCATAATCTTCGGCACTATCGGGTGACATTAGCTTTTGCTATTTGCACTAGCTCACTGGGATATCTCACTGTATCTTGAAAGTGTCATATCTGAAGCTGAAATCCTGGCAATCATTTCTTTTTATTTTCTGTCTTTTTATAAATTCATCAGCCATCCTACCACCCCAGCAAGAAATCAGAAAGTTGTACACCATTGTCTTTTCCCTTCATATCTTACCATTCACCAGGCCCACACCAGTCCATCTCAAGCTTTTTTTTTTTTTTAGTGCAGTTACATATGAGCCCTCCTAGGCTTTTACTTCTTTGCTTGGATTCCTGGGTTTCCTGCATTGGCTCTACAGTCTAACTTGCTTTTTACAGCATAGATCTAGCCATGTGTGTTAATCCAGAGACTAAGCTGAGGACCTTCAGTTGAGTTGGCATGTGGTGTCATCCATGTTGAAGGCTCTCTGCCTTTTCACACATTATTCTCTGAAATGGCCTTCCTCCACTTCACCCCACACATTCTCCTCACACCATAAACCCAGTGTCTAAAGCCACTTTTGACTCCTCTGGTCATTCCATCATCAGCCAGTGATCCCTCCTTTGTCCTGTCCCATCTCTTCTCATTTTGAGTGATCAATAGTGGCTCTTCCATGTTGCTTCAAGCTTCACTTTCAATCCCCTGAGACATCTTTCATCAGAGGTGGACATTTCACTTTCCCCTCTCCGTTTCATTGGATGTCTGGTTCATAGCAAGGGTATGAAGATCTTCTAAATATGCTGCAGATGCAATTTCAACAGTCCAACATTATCAGTTACAGAAAAGAAAAACATTCCCAATTCTCACATACTCACAAGAAACAGCCATTACAAAAAAGATTTCTTCTGACTTATGCCCAGGTTTACATACTGCTTTTCTTGTCGAGGAGCCTGTTATGACTAATGTAACCCAATGGGATAGGCTAATGATAACTGAGGTTAAAAGCCACTCTCATGCTTACCTCCAACTGACATTTTAACATTGCAATCCCCAGTCTAGGCACAGAAGGCTTCTTTAGTAAGAATGCATTGTGGGCTGCAGAGATGTCTCATTGGGTAAACACTCTTGCTACGAAGTCTAAGATTTGTGGAGGTCCCAGGATCTATGTGGGAGAGACATCCAACTCTTATAAATTGTCCTCTGACTTCTATACGCACACCATAGTGTATGTGTGCATGCACACACACACACACACACACACACACACATACACACACTAAATGTAGTACCCTAAAGAATGGACAAACTACAAATTGGAGTAACCAACTTTCCATGTCAGTCACATTCAACCTCTGTCCCACATATACCCTTGGACATGTGAGAGCAAAGAAATGTTATGCTTACTATTCTGTGAATAAGAATGGACTACCTGTTTTCACATCAAACCCTGTGCTACTGTTATGAGGCAGAAGAAGATGGGGGACACTGCCACAGATTGGAACTGAGTCTCACATGGACAATAGAAAGCAAGCGAGTACCCAGGGAAGTGGAGGGACTTCAGCAACCATTCTACAAGGTGACAGTCACTTATTTCTTCAAGGCTTGTTTTTCAGGAAAAGTCAAAAAATGTTTATGCTTACATGTCCTGCCAAAAGGAGTCTGGAAAAACAAAGCTTTTAGTAGAATACCAGTTAGATAAAGCACTGCAAAGAGCATTAAAAATGGCGGCAGGTTGCTCCATTCTCATGTAATGGAACACTCTACAAACAGAGTAATGGAACTGCATACCTATTTCCAGAATTCTGTCCTTGAGTGATTTTAATAAAATACTGGTAATAGCAACTGACTTTTCTCATTCTAAACTATGTGTGACACACACATACTACACAACAGTTATCAAATAGGTGGGAAGAACCCCTTCAGAGACTGTCATTTTCTGAAGATTCTTACCTATCCACTTTCTAGAAATTCAGCCTAGACTGAGTCTGGTCACCCACATGATCCAGGTACTAGCCTTCTTAGTGTCACAGAATGTTTCTGTTTCACAGAGCATCCTCTGTCATGTTCTCTACCACCATCTGGTACCCTTAAGGTCTTGCTTAGACCCCCTCAGCTCTGAGTCATTTCCCAGCTGCATTTCAGGCAAGATTTGCTGTTTTCACCTCTTCCATGCTTCCAATGATTTGTTGAAGTTCACTCACAATAGATAGTGAGTGTCCATTGTTAAATATCAAGAAGTTTACAAGCTGACATGGTAAAAGTACTTTTAAGTTTGTATTTGAGTTTATGTTCATGTGTGTCACTTGCAGGGGTTGGGCTGAGGTATGCACGTAATAGATTTCAGAAGAGGACATAGATCCATTGGAGTTAGACTTGTAGGTGATTTCCAGCCACTGGTTATGGATGCTAGGAGTTGAATCCCGGTCCTCTGCTAGAAAACTAAGTTCCATTAACCACTGAGCCATCTTTCAAGACTCTGCAAGCTGACTTGTAAGTTATTGAAAGACTGAGGGGATTGTTCAGTTATGGACATGCTTACCTTGTGAGTATAAACATTTGAGT
This sequence comes from Mus minutoides, assembly GCA_902729485.2. NCBI lineage: Eukaryota > Metazoa > Chordata > Mammalia > Rodentia > Muridae > Mus > Mus minutoides. Next base: position 1,835,008 of record LR749667.1, on the reverse strand, counting down.
TTAATCTCCAGAGCCTTTCCAAATACAAAAGAAGATAAAGAGGAAGAGGATGAAGAGAAGGAGGGGAAGGAAGAAGGAAGGAAGGAAGGAAGGAAGGAAGGAAGGAAGGAAGGAAGGAAGGAAGGAAGGAAAAGAAGAAGAGGAGAAGAGAAGAAAAGGGAAGGGAAGGAGGAAGGGAAGGGAAGGGAAGGGAAGGGAAGGGAAGGGAAGGGAAGGGAAGGGAAGGGAAGGGAGAAGATTTGAAGCTTGATATGCTTTGTGGTATATAGTTGTAATCATAGTACCAGGAAAGATAGAGCCTTTGTGCCTACTGGCAAGCTGGTCTACCCTACTTGGTTAATGATCCTGTCTCAATAATAAAACTGATAATACCTTCAGAATAGCATCTGCACTTATCTTCTGATTTCTATGCAAATATTCATGTATTCCTTGGCAAATACATGAACCAGTACAACACACACACACACACACACATATCACACACACACACACACACACACACACACACACATATTTATATGTGTGTGTGTGTGTGTGTGTGTGTGTGTGTGTGTGTATAATATTGTTGAAAGCCTTTCAATATAGAGCTCAAAACTTCCTGCAGTGGAATTATTCATGCCACAGGGACTAGCAAGTCAAGCCTTCTGCTGTGCAAACATAAACTACAGATTCTCACTCTACATCCATTGTATACATCCCTCAGTCATAAGTCAAAGCATGCATCCTGGTTTCCCTGCATCAGAAGGAAAAGAGAACTGATCTTCCTGTTAAACTGTGGCTTTACCAAGGGTTGGGGCCATATCCTGGTGTTTTTCTTAGAACCTAGGAAGTACAGCATCCAGCAAGTGATCTGTGAATAAATGTTGAAATCAACCTCATTGCTCTGCCAAACATTAACTAACATGTATTTGAAATTAAGCTGTGATGTTTTGTTTCTAGACCTGATATTCTTCAATCTCATTTCTAAAGCTAACAAGATTTGGCTCAATAACATTCATTTTTATTAGCATTCTTAAATATTATAAAGTAATTGGAGGGTTTTTTTTAGTATGGCAAGGATGTTGATTAGAATAGAAAATGAATAAGTATATCTTTATTATATGTAGATATGATTACTCTCCTATCTTCCAATAGCATTGCTTAATAAAAAAAAAAATTCAAGGAGTGCCTCAGGAAGTCATAATATGATTTTAATATACTTTGCTTCAGAGAACCTCTGATGGTTAATTATGAAACTTTCATCTTTGAAGTGGAATTAGAAAAAAAGGAACTTATTAACTAAAGGATGCAGGGTCAGTAAATCAGACAGCTTCCTTTTGAACACTTCATCTCATCAATCTCAAGAGACTTAAAACAATTATATTTTATCAAAAACAGAGAAATAAGCACCAATAAGGAACGCCAATTGGCTTTGGGCATTTCTTACAAAACAATCATAGGAAATGATCACTCCACTCTTAATCAGAGTCACTCTGGGAAATGACACCTCCCTCCAAAAGGAGTGAGCCTCGCTAGTGAGATTAGAGGCGGCAGAATAAGAGATGCCAGCTGTGAATTTAAAACTTTAGGTCCATTCTCTTAGCCAGGAGATGTTGCTCATTGGCTTGTCCGTCCACTCATTCCATTCCCCATCAGGAGTTTATCGGGAAAATAAACCTGCAATGAGTTTAGACAAGCTTAAGCTACAGTTACAGCCTGATCACTTACCTGAACAACTAACTTCACCTCTGTGAACTTTAAGTTCTTCATCTTTAAATGAAGTTAGCATTAACCTCTTAAAGTTATGGTGGATATTGAGATTATATGCTTTATATAAATGGCAGACGTTCAGTAAATATTCTTTCTTACCCTGTTTCTTTTCATTCGTGAACAGATTTTATTAGGGAACATTCTGATGGTAAAATTGAAATGCCAAATCTTACAGACTGTAATTCCTGTTCCTGAGGTCTTGTACATACCTTTTTTGTTTAAGGATATCTAAAGTAGTAGTTCTCAACCTGTGGGTTACAACTCCCATGAGATTTGTATCATAATGTCTACATTACAATTCATAACAGTAACAAACTTATAGTTATAAAATATCAATAAAATAATTTTATGGTTGTGGGTCACCACAGCATAAGGAACTGTATTAAAGGGTCAGAGCATTAGGAAGTTTGAGAACCACTGCTCTAAAGTACTCTAAAACAGTGTTCTCATGAGACAATCTCCTCTCTTCACACACCCATGAGTCTATGAACAGCAAAAAGTAGAATCGATAAACAAAAAGACAGACATGAAACTGGAAGTAGATCTGGGTAGGGAGTGTATCTGGGAGGAGTTTGTGGAGGAGGACGATTAATAGGTTCAAACTGCACTACATGAATGCATGAAGTTCTCAAAATGTTAACAAAATATATTTAAATTATACTCTTCTCTTTTTAAGACATTTAAAGTCTCTTTTTGAACATCAGTCACAGGAATAAGAAATGAGTAAATGACGATTTGTAATTAAAAACAAACCCAAGATGATAGGAAAGGCTAACATGTTCTAAGGGCAGGTTTGCTTCTGACTGACTGCATGGATTGGGCAGGTCTCTCAAACAAGGAAGAAGGAAAGCATCCAGGATCTGCAGTACAATTGCCTGGGAACTGACAAGAGAGTGAAGGAGCAGGACTGTCACACACCTGTGATGGCAATCAGGCTTCTTATATTGATTTTCCATAAAGCTTTGTTTAAAAGAAGTAAACCTATTATCACCAAAACGATTTAAAATCTGGAAAGCAATATAAAAAATGTTAAATAAGAAAACCTGAGAACATGAGTTATTTGTCTCCTTTAAAGCGAATATTGGTTTTGTTCTCTTTGTGACTAGCACCTAGTAGGTGCTCAATAAATATATGATAGGTGGAAATATTCAACGATCCATATGCCCAGAACAGTGAAATCAAGTGGGGTGCTAAGAAAACTTCAAAAGACTTTACTATTTTAATGAAGATAGACCCAAATTTAGCTTAGAGAATCTAAGAAAGGGAAGAAGTAGTGGGGGATGGAATTCCAGTAAACAGAGAACAGACTGTGTGTGTGTGTGTGTGTGTGTGTGTGTGTGTGTGTGTGTGTGTGTGGTTATAATTGCAACTCTTTAGGGACAAGGAAAAAACTAAACAGTGTGGTTTATGCTTCAAAAACCATTTAAGAAAACCTTATGCAAAGTTTGCAGATCAATTGCCTCATTTTTATTATTTTCCAGCTTAAGTAAAGGAAAATTAATTGACTTGCCACAGTCACACAGAGAGGGAGCTAAAATTTAAGCCTGTGTCATTGGAGTTGAGATAAAACAAATAGCGGGAGAGCTGCATACAATTTGAACTGGCTAAACGCGTGTTTCAGAATGTGATGTCCGTCTCTCAACACAATGTCCTTAGATAGGAAACTGTCCTACCCTGGACTCCTTAGTAGGGACATCTCATTTAGCAATTAAATGTTTGATCTTATCTGAAGAGATGACTCCAATATCTTTCATACACACACACACACACACACACACACACACACACACACACACACACACACACACACCAAGAGGTAGAGACTCTCTCTTGTCACCTCTCTGTTCTTCATCCATGCTACCACTTGTTGCAAAGTGTTCCAAAACTCTGTGCTCCTCCATGGTAAGCATTTATCTTTGACCTGACTCCAAAGATTGATGCTTTAATACCAGACTCAGCTTGGAGTCTCTTCTGGTCCTGGCTGGGCTCACTCACATGCTTTGCATTTATCTGGCTGTGAGCTAATGTGGACTGTATTTGAATGGAATAATTGACATGATGTAGCTCATGAGACCCATCCTCAGATATATAGGCAGGAACCATACCTGAGGAATTAAGTCATCGTTGCATCCTCTTCTACTACCTCCTATCTACTTATAAATATTTTGAGATTTAAAGAAGGAAACGACTATGTGAGACTGATTTTTAATTAAATTTAGAGTAGTTCTACCTCATTCCAAAGTCTTTTGTTTTATCCTATATAGACAAGACCTTCCCAAAATGCAAATGTAATAATCAGGCCATGTGTTATTCTAGATTCCCCAGTGGCTCCTTATTGGCAAGAGATAGCCTATAAGTATACAGCTCATCCCATTTTCTCAGAGGAAGAATTTCTCATTGGCCTAGAACATGGCAGTAAGCTGCAGAACACCAGGAATCTGTCTGTCTCTGCCTCCTCAATGCTGGGAATTATAAGTATTTTCAACTACAGCTGTCCCCCAACATTTCACTACTTCCTCAGACTTTCTTCTTCCTTTGGATTCAAGAATTCTTCATAGCCAGGCTGTGGTGGCACACACCTTTAATACCAGCACTTAGGAGGCAGAGGCAGGTGGATTTCTGAGTTCAAGGCCAGCCTGGTCTACAAAGTGAGTTCCAGGACAGCCAGGGCTATACAGAGAAACCCTATCTCGAAAAAAAAAATCGTTAGATTCTTCTGAAATCTTCCATAATACACCCCATCACTTACTGCTCCATGATGCTGTATGTATGGTATATGTGCTCTGATCTTCCCTCTTTCCAAGAGTGTACCTCAAAAGAAGGGAAACTTCTGCCTATTGCTTAGAATAATGTCACATATATCACATATCACCAATCTCCATACCTGTCAAATATGTCAGAAGGTAAATGGATAAATAGATGGATTGCGAAGGATCAAACATATCTGAATTTGTGTTTAGGGGAAGCACAGAGATTGTTAACAACAGTTAATTTAGAGAGCTCAGGGATATGAAATAGATTTCTAGTTTATTATTGAGGAGAACAACTAAACTTTTGCCTCTGAATCAGATCAAGAACCCCTGGCCTCCTGCCTAACTTTTATTTCTCTAGATACTCTAGATGGTAAGACGGGAGGGTATCCACCTGTCCTGAGACTCTGGGACTGGATTCTGGTCCCAGGAGCTGCACTACCCTGGCTCACCATCCCAAGGCTGTTGCTTGTTTGTTCACTGCGCTTTGGCCATCTCTCCTTACCTAGTGATATTCCTTCTCTGTGAATTGGACTCAATATAGAAAGCATTTGTGGGATCAAGTAACACAGTGATTTGTCACTAAGCACCTAGGTGGTCTATTGTCCATCTCCACACCCTCTTATTTTCCCTTCTGCAGGAGAACCTTGGATATCTTAGGTTCATCCCTGACACAGGAATGAAAAGTGCTCCTATTTCCTGGTAGGCGAGGACACTTCACCTCCATAGATCAAGTTCAATGGCTGCCTCTCCTCACTCTTTCTCTAGTCAAATGAATTTGTGTCAGGATCTCCTAGTTTGCATTTCCATTTCACTGTGCTTCCAAAGAGAACCTTTTAGATGAATAAGGGGAAAAAAGTTTAAAAAGAGGCTCGACATCTATTTTGTCAGAAATAGAAAGAAAACCCTTTAATTCTCTTTTCTGCCTCTCAGCTGATTCAGCAACTCGCCACCTTCTCCATCCCAACTCCATTTTTCTTTTATTCTCGGCACTGTTCTCATTATCCACAACATATCTCAGTCAGCAACTTTATCCTCCTTTTTACATAAAGACCAACCCCTTTAATCCCTTTTACCATTGATGACTTGCTGCCAATTTGAGTAAGGTCAGTTGTCCTAATGGGCTCTGGGATGTCAGGATGAGCCCTGAAGTGGTTCTGCAGTACTGTCAGCACAAGGCAGGGATGTGGCAGCCTATCTAGGGGCACACATTTCCTTGAGCCGGTAACAACCTACCCAGCCTATCTAATGTTCTTACTGGCCTCCAGAACCAGAGTAGCCAAGCTGTTTCAACTATCTATGAACTCTAAGGAAACCATTGCATTGTGTCATGCTGGCTGATCTCGGATGAACTTCTCTCCACTCACCAAGTCTTTAACTGTCACCTGGACCTAATTAGAGGTATCAAAGTGTACAGAACTCAGAGCTAGTCCCGGTGAATCGAAATTCCTATATAAATAACCTACTGCCTAGTTTGTGGCCCTGAGGAAAGAAATTGGGCATTCTAGGACTCAGTCTTTCTGAAAAGAGGAATGATAAAGGTAGCTTTCAGAGTTCATCATAGGTTTGAATTGTAAAAGATGTGGAGGCACTGACGAACTAGCTCAGTCAGTAAGGTGCTTGCCTCACAACTTGGAGGACCTGGGTTTGGGTATGCAGCACACTTATAAAAAGCCAGGTATGGCTACCTGTAATTATAGTAACTATAATCCCAGAACTGGGAAGGCAGAGGCAGAAGGCAGCCTGTATAGACTAGGCAATTCAGTTGCAGGTTGTACGAGTGACCCTGTCTAAAGGAAAAGGTAGGGTAGTAGTGAAAAAGACATTTAGACACTTGACCTCCATCCACATGAGCACATAAGTATAGAGCACACATACAAATGCATACAAATGTAAGAAACCAAGAAGTGGGGAGAGGAGAGAGGAAAGGAGCAAGGCAGGAAGAAGAGGAGAGGAGGGGACGGCAAGATAATGGGGAAGGGAGTTCCTGATACTTTCATGGTCACAAATTCTTCTTCCCATTTAAATTCCTCTTCTTCTCCCTCATCACCTGCTCTTCAGTTGGGGGTCTGAGCTTCAATTGAACATCTCAGACATGTATAGTGTCATGTTTCTTGTTGTAACTTCAATAAGAAAAACCCTATTGTGTTGGTTTGAATATACTTGGCCCAGGGAGTGGTACTATTAGGAAGTGTAGCCCTGTTGGAGTAGGTGTGTCACTGTGGGCGTGGGCTTTACTACCCTGGTCCTAGCTGCCTGGAAGTCAGTATTCTGCTAACAGCCTTTAGATGAAGATGTACAACTCTCAGTTCCTCCTGCACTGTGTCTGCCTGGACGCTGCCATGCTCCTGCCTTGATGATAATTAACTGACCCTTTGAACGTGTAAGCCAGCCCCAATTAATTGTTGTCCTTATAAGAGCTCCTTTCGTCATGGTGTCTGTTCACAGCAGTAAAACTCTAACTAAAACATCTATAGGTGCCTCAGCATCTCGTAACCAATTTCAGCAAGCCAGTGTGTCTCAGAGCTGGAGCTGAGCTATAGGCTATTTAGCCTGTTTCTGCCTCCAGGAAATCTTCATGAAGATGATGACCTAGTTAGAAACCCCTTTGGATTGTGCCATACCTGACTTTTAACCATCATAGCTCTCAGTGAATTCTATTGCAGTCTCCTGTTTTCTAGGCTGTCTGCTGTACTGGAGTCCAAGCTCCTTGAAGTGGGTTGACAACTGAGATTCCTGCTGAGTGTTTGTTACAGCCAAAACACAGTTAAGAATGCTTGATGATGCAATGAATGGAATACAAGGAATAGGGTGGGATCTTTGAGGAGCTTCTTGGGTAGTGACTAGGAACCTTGAAGCCATAGTGGAAACAAATGAAATTTTCTCAGAAGAGAACATTGATATCTGCTTAATTCTTATGATGGGCCAGGATCACTGAAGAGGTTTTGTTCACACCATTCAGTTTCCTCAAGTTTGATCTAACTTTTCCATCCCTATTTTATACACAGGGAGGTGAGAGACTGATCATTCAAGACACTTATTCCAGGATTCAGTGCTAGTAATCCAGAGACCGAAATCCATGTCAGGCTGCCCGGACCTCACATCGTACCATACCACAGCCTATGCTGTGTGCTTCCTATTAGCAGGGGCACTCCCCTTCTGTCTGCTCTAGGAACCATGACTGAGAATGAACAATTAAATAAATGAATCAATGAATGTGATTTTGTGCCTAAGCGGCAACTCTTAAAGAAAGCTTTTATCTAATGTGAAACGAAAACATTTCTTATAAGAAATATGTAATCTATGTGTGCATTTATATTTCAAAGTCCCCAATTCATGAGGATTTCTCTGGGCTGTTTTTGTCAGGATGTGAAAAATCGCTCCCAATGAATTTTTTGATGTGAGTTAATATAGTGATAAGCACCATAAAGTCCCTGGGAATAACACATCATTAATTTACCTCAGAAAATAAGACTTCAGTGGCAAATAAACCTCATAGGGGCTCTGTGGTTAAAGCAGCTTGGCGAGCAATGGCTATTCGAATTGATTCAAATTAAAGGTAAAAACGGCCCAGCAAGTGTAACAAATAATTATTTTATGCTGTTGAAAAACACATGGTCTGTTTTCTGGAGGGCTCTTAACTAAGTGGAAAGGGAAAATGAATTATTAGGAATGCCCCATGTTAAAGGAAAGAGACATTGTGTTCTGAGAAGAATGTTGGAGTCATAGGAGACCTAATTTAGATCTTTGTCTTGACAATAACTAGCTGGTCGACCTTGGAAAAGTAGCTTTCGCTCCCTAGACCCTGGCATCCTAGTCTGTAAAATGAGTCAGTTGAATTCTGACAACTCTAAGGCCCCACCTGAACCTACTGTACAATCTCTTATATTTTATGTCAAACAGTGATTGAAAAGAAGACCATGTTCTCAAAGGAATATGGTTCTTCATGCGTGTTTATGTGAGTGTGTGTGTTCATGTATGTGTATGTGTGTATATGTGTTCTTATGTGAGGTAAATTTGTATCTGCCTAGGCACCTTTGTGTAGAAGTGTACATGGCTATGTGTGCAAAAGCTTGTGGAATCCAGAGTTCCATTTCAGGTGCTGTTCCTCGGCCACTGTCCACCTTGGCTTTGGAGACAATCTTGTACTGGCATGGAGCTCTCCAATGAGGCTTGCTTCCAAGGTTGGCTTCCCCAGTGCTGAGATCCAAACTTCACACCACCATACCATAGCTTTGTTTTGGGAAACTTATGTCACACCTTTAAGCACTTTACTGCCTGAGCTGTGCATCCAGCCCCAGGCTGTGGTCCTTTAGACTGGGATGCAAGAGAAGCACAAGCACCAGTATGGGAATGATTATTTCTTACCTTAAAGCTGACTCAGCCGCGAGTCTATAGCCTGCCACTTGTTGGTCAGAAGATTTTCTCATCTATAAATGAGTATAGAATGCTTTCTCCTGCAGATTGTATTTATACATGTTCATTGTGATAAAGTATACAAATCTGTAAAGTCATGTAGAAGATGGATTTTTTTTTTAAGATAAAGCATGTGTCTGCATGTTCCTTAGGTAGGACAAAGGACATGTGGTGGCAAATAGGAACCAATGAGAAGCTCAAATAGCTCCAACATGTTTGTCTTAGGGCCCTGCAGACTTTTCCCCAGGACTGAAATTTGTGGGCAAGGTTTAAAGCTAACAAGCCAAAACTGTGTGAGGTGAGCTGAGGACAATGTCCTTGCTGGAGTCAGTGAGGAGGTATAGCATATCATCCTAGGTGTGTGTGCAAAACTGTGGGAGGGCTCAGGACTTCTCAGGCATTGATCCTAGGCCTTTGCTACATGTGGAAGCCATTTAGGAAGGGTTTTTTTTCTTTTTAATGTGATGTTTCAGCCCTGTTTTCTGGTTCTTCTCTCATGGGCCCCATACTCAGTCTGAACACTTAGGTCTGCATTATTTAAGGCCAAGTGTTTTTAGCATCCTGCCAATGTTGTGAACCAGTGACTTAAAAAGAAGGAGTCATAGACAGAAAGGCTTCAGGGAGGAAACATAGCCTCCCAGTAACCAGAATTCATCATACAAGGATTAACCAGCAACTAATTATAAAGAAAACAAAACAATTGGCTTTAGTGAAGAAATGATATTCAGTCAATAATCCCAGTGCCATATCCAACAAATAACTAAGAAATGTGAAGGTATGAACTATTAGGCTTCCTGGTTAGAAGCCTAGCGGAAGTTCCTATGTAATAGAGAATCCAAACCATGTTTTAAATTTAGTTTCCTCTTTCTTACAAAGCTTAGGACACAAGCCAGCATGTATTTGCCTGTGGATTTATAAGATTAGTTCTTAATTGATAATTTCACATTTAAAATCTGTCTCTGGAATAGGTCAAGTTGCAGAGAAAAGTACCTCCACCATGATCCATAACTCATGAATTTATTGAATGCTGAATTGTTCACTTGAAAATATTTTCTGTGTTTGCATTGTGCTCAAGTTACTGTTTTGAAACGCAGATCAGCTATGCAAAGCCATTGGTGAAAAATAACTTGGAGGAGAGGGGGTTAGTAGTTACAGAGACCACAATATAAAAGGCATTCCCTGAAGGCTGCCATGAGCAGCCTGCTTACCTGGACATGGTTGTCCTCACTAAATTCTGCTAGGAACAAACTGGGAAAGGAAGGAAAGTGCATTTTATCCTAAGAGGGTGGCCTATAACATTGCTGTACTCCAGTGTCTTTTAAATGGGGAACTTTATTATTTCTATATGATAGATTATTAACAAGGCAAGACTCTGGGTTCCTTGAATTGACATGAGGTTAGCCAGATATCATACTGAGTTCACAGGCATTTTCAATTAACCACGGGCCCCTGCCATGCCCAAGAAAAGCAACAGTGAGAATTAAATGTTAGCTCTCATACTGTATGCCCAAGCCAATCCAAAGTCAAAGTTACTGAATATTTACTAAATTACTGAACTATTATATGAATAACATTGCTTCAGGCCTGGGGAGTAGCATCCTTAGCTAAACATCCCTGTTTATAAGAACCTCATAGCCTTATGCTTATTAACATTCTACGGCTAAGTTTGTATTAAGTACTTATTTGTTTAAGTGGCAGAACTAGGTTTAAGTTCTTGCTGTATTGTTATAGTCATTCTGTCTATGACACCCCCCAAATCACCTCTTTCTTATTTTACAAAAGTGTCTGAAGTGACATAGTGTGGTTTCTGCAGTTTCTTGCATTTAGAGTTGACCACATAGACATATTTTTGTGACAAGGGACAGGGAACAGACAGGGCTGAGAGCACAGGGCAGGAAGCGTCAAGCTGGGGTGACAATGGGCTCTGGCAATGTGCTGAGAAGTCCAGCTGGTGACTAAGACTGATGGCTCCTGTGATCAGTATTGAGGTACTTCACCCAGCTACCTGCCCAAAGGTAAATTCCCCCCTTCTCTGTGAGTTCTATCTCAGACACACACATGTAGACACAAACACACATAATTTGGAAAAGAAATATTAACACTAAAACAATAACTAATTAGATTGGTTTAAGATTTGTATATAAACCATGAAGCAAGCAGTCAAAATGTGAAAGAGATAGAGAGAGAAAGCGCAAGAGACAATTAAACAGAATACTGAAAATATTCACTGAATACAAAAGGATACTGGAAAGGAGGAACAAAAACATTTTTAAAAAATATTTTTTCAATTTTTTATTAGATATTTTCTTAATTTACATTTCAACTGCTATCCCCAAAATCCCCTCCCCCTCTCCCCTCCCTGCTCCCCTGCCCACCCACTCCCACTTCTTGGCCCTGGTGTTCCCCTGTATTGGGGCATATAAAGATTGCAGTACCAAGGGGCCTCTCCTCCCAATGATGGCCAACTAGGCCATCTTCTGCTACATATGGAGCTAGAGACACGAGTTCTGGAGGTTCTGGTTAGTTCATATTGTTGTTCCTCTTCTAGGGTTGCAGACCCCTTCAGTTCCTGGTGTTCTATCTCTAGCTTCTCCAATGTGGGCCCCATGCTCCCTCTTATGGATGACTGTGAGCATCCACTTCTGTGGGAGTCAGCTATATCAGGGTCCCTTGAGTAAACACTTGCTGTCCTATGCAATAGTGTCTGAGTTTAGTGACTGATTATGGGATGGATCCCGGGTGGGTTAGTCTCTGTATGGTCCATCCTTTCATCTTAGCTCTAAACTTTGTCTCTGTAACTCCTTTCTTGGGTATTTTGTTTCCTATTCAAAGGATGAATGAAGTATCCACACGCTGGTCTTCCTTCTTGATTTTCTTGTGTTTTGCAGATCATATCTTTGGTATTCTAAGATTCTGGGCTAATATCCATTTATCAGTGAGCGCATATCCAATGACTTCTTTTGTGATTGGGTTACCTTGTTAAGGATTATGTCCTCCAGATTCATCCATTTGCCCAAGAATTTCATAAATTCAACAACAAAAAATTTTTTTTAAACTTGAACATGTTAGGAAAAGGGGAGCAAATGACAGATTGGATGCAGCATGTTAAAATGTCATTGTTTGAAGATGGATTGACTATTCCATTCAAAAGAGAACAAAACCAGTAAGAACTAACTACTTGTGTTTATAAGAGATAATTGTCTAAACACAATGGCACCAACACATTAGAAATAAAAAGATCAAAAGAGAGTGCACCATGCAAGCAGGACGTGTAAGGAAGCCAGAGTGACAGACTTCAGGTCACAGATGCTCAGGAGAGGTAAGACAGACACCCCAGAATGATAAAGGGATTAACATGCTAAGAAATTGTAAACAGGCAAGTGTGATCGCCTGCCAAAATATATCACCCAAAACTTATATAGTTCATAACACAAGCAGTTCTGCACTTGTATCTGGAGGATGTGTGTGTGTGTGTGTGTGTGTGTGTGTGTGTGTGTGTGTGTGTGTGTTATACATGCATGTGTATATATGTGTACACATCCATGTCCATTCAAGGAGGCCCAAGATGGACATAAGTGTCTGGCTCTGTCACTCTGTGACTCTCCACCTTATTTCCTTGAAACAGTGTCCCACTAAACCTGGAGTTAGGTTGGTAGTCACCAGAGTTCCAGCATTTTTCTTTTGCCTTCCATTCTCCTATAGCCCTTAGATTATGGCACATCCACAACTGCATCCTTTTTTTCCCCCACTTCTGGGGATTTGAACTAAAGTCCTTTTGCCTGCTCAGCAAGTAGTCTTACCTGCTGGTCCATCTCTCTGGGCCCTTTAGAATCTTTTCCTTTAATTAATTTATTTACTTTATATGCTGATCACAGCTTCCCCTCCCTCCTCTTTAGAGATTTTAATATTCCTCAAACTTATAGAATAATTACATGAAAAATGAATTAACATCCTTGACCAAATTATCTTTTACATAGCCCTCTAGCTATCACTCCACTCAAGAGTAGACCCTTAGGACACAGCCTTGAAGAATTCCACTTATTGTCTGAATTCGTGATGTTCCTACTCTTCAGATGATATCATATCCATCATGCTTCAAAAAAAAAAAAAAAAACCTAGGTACTCATCTTTTTGGTTAAAGTTACCCTGGCAAATACCTTTAGACCCATTTGTGGAATTGTTGGGAGGCTCCATTGAGTGGACTTGCCGTGGTTTTCTAAGATCCTTTCACAGGAAAGTGTTGACTCTTAATTAGTAGGTAGAGCCTGGATTTAAGACCTAGAGTACAACTGAGAACTCAAACAGCTATGGTGCCTTCCTCTTCACTGACCTCAGATTTCTGGTCGTTCCTGCATGCATACGCCAGCCCTGAGTCTGTGTGAAGCAATGTTCTTGGCTCAGCTCTATTTCCATTCAGCAGCTGTGTTTCATTAACAACTTCTAGACTTCTTGCTGATAATACTTCCTCAGAGGCAACTCTCTGTGACTTCCCCTTTAAAATGAGTGATCATTTGTTTGATGGAATGAAAAGCTGATGCCTGGCCTCTGATGTTCAGTGATTTTTTTTTATGGCAATTCTCACCAAAAAGCTCACTACTATGACCACATCCATTCTCCACAGACCTTACCTTCAGAGGGCATCTCTAACTGACATTCTCAACAACATGGGCATCTCTGTAACACCCCTTATCATTCTGTACATAAAAACATCCTCTGGATGCTCCTGAGGAGTATCACTACATAGCAGGAGTTGATATCTCATCTTCCAGCCTTCCCACTCTTCAATCTCCCATGACATTTGCTATGGCCACCCCAGCATCTGAGTTCTATATGCTCTCTGTAAGCCAGTGCTTAGCTCTGGAAAAGAAGTCATATAGTGTATTAGTGACATAGCCAATCTTTCCTTCACAAAATGTCCAGCATCTTTCCTCATGGTACAAAAGTCCACAATTTATTTTGTATAGGTTGGTTTTTATTTATGGACTTATTGTTTGCTTGGCTGGTTAATTTGAATTGAGTGAACTGGTCTGAGAAGTTCTGGGTTTTATCTCTATAAATTTCCTAACTGGCCAACTTTTTCAGGGGGGATAGTGACAGTTAAGAATTATTCACAGTCTCAAAGAAAATGAGGAGTTGCTGGCAGGAGCTGGTCTGTGTGCTGGGTTGGGGTTTATTTGTTTAAGCTTTGAAATGCACATTGAAGTCCATTGACAGAAACATATAGATTTCATTTTTCTCTGAAACAGGGGATGTCTCTGGGCTTTCTCTGAGGGAGCTGAATTTCATGAATAGAACATGACTCTACTGGGTCTACACAGTATGCCAATGAATGCTAATCTCTGGGACTCTACTTCTAACTGAAAGTCAAAGACAACCTTGGGCCAAAGCTCAGAAATAGCCCTAGAGCCCAGAAATGAAGCCAACCTTCCTGCAGATGTGGGTGTATGGCTGAGGAAGGCACAAGAGTATTGACTTTGAGATATAGTCTCACATAAATTAGCTTTATTAGTAACTGCTTTCACTTGATCACCTCTGGACTCATGAGCCTACAACAGGACACAAAGGAATGACAATATCAAATTTGTATAACTACAACAGAATCCTTGGCCTTTAGACTGTTTGTGTTTTGAACTAGGTAGCTCTCTATTGATACATTTCTGTGCATTGTAGGAGGCATAACTGCTGGGTTTTCAAGATGATTCCAAAGGGAAAAGAGGAGGCTTCAGAACCTGATGATTTGAGATCAGTCTCCAAGAATCACATATTGGAAGGAGATAACTGTTTAAAAGTTTCTTCTGACTTCCAAGTATATATATATATATATATATATATATATATATATATATATATATATATATATATCCTCATGCATGCACACATAAACACACATACACCCAAACGTATACAAATACACATGTGCACACATACACATGGCTGAATTTCAAGTTAGGTAAAGCAGGAATGCTATAAGAATTATATAACTTGTAGTCAGTGAGGAATATATGCTATCTGAAATATTAAAAACCTAATTTAAAGATATTAATATGATAAATAAATTATGTACACTATATTTCCAGGAAAGTGGAGGGCTGGGAAGTTATCTCTGTTGGCAGAGTGCTTTCCTTGCAAACATGAGAACATAAGTTTGATCCTCATAACCCACAAGAAAGAAAGAAAGAAAGAAAGAAAGAAAGAAAGAAAGAAAGAAAGAAAGAAAGAAAGAAAGAAAGAAAGAAAGAAAGGAAGGAAGGAAAGAAGGAAAGAAGGAACTGAAGGTGATGGTGCACATGTAAAGACTGCCTGGCTAGCCAGCCTAGCCTATGTGATGATTTCCATGCCATTGAAAACCTTAACTAAAAAAAAAGGGGGGGGGGGTGTCAGTAACTAAAGACCAGTGCTAGAGTTTGGTTTTGATCATTTCATGAATGTGCACATATATACAAACATCCACACATGTATGCACACATTTACACATAGGAAGCCACATATGCCTTCAGAGAAAGTACAATAGTTTTCTATAGTAACTACTGTTACCTATCTGTTGGATCTTCTGCCTTCATTTTTACCATAGGACTTACATCTCTGAATTAAACAAATGAATATTAGTGCCTATTGATGCTTACGTGAGAGCTTCTTCTATCCAGACAATAGAGCTCACCGGGAAGCCTTGCCCATTAGTGCCCAGCTGAGATGAAGCCTGACAAAGAGCACTGGAAAGAAACCTGGACACGGCTTTCATTGTGGCCTCCATCAGTAACTGAGTGATCTGATATTCACTAGGGATTGGCCTCAGTTTCTCCATCTGTAACAAGAGAAGATAGACTTGAAGTTTTGAAGCATAGACCAGTCCATGAAGTAGAGGGAGAAAGATTCAAAGGGAGGACACATAAAATGATTCCATACTACTCCCTTTAACAAAGGATCCCCCGACCCGAAGTTCAGATAGCACACACATGATGCGCTGATCAGCCCATCTTTGCTGATGGAACTCTTTTGAGGTTTCAGCTCAGCTGACAGTCTGCTGTGGCAGGCTTAGAAAAGTACCTGAGATATCCTGACTGAGAGCAAGCAGCACTCAATGGGGGTTGCCCCTTCACCTTGTGTTTCACCTTGTCCAGAAAGTAACTGGCACACCCACCTCCATTCCTGGAGACTCCCAATACAGTCTAGCCTATGTGATGATTTCCTTAATCCTGAGGAAGACATTTGTCTTATCAAAAAGATGCTTGGCTGAACAGGCTGCCTTAAAGATTCACTATTGGGTTAAGAAATAATAAGACGGTCCCATGCCAGTCAACATCCCCTTGATAGTATTTATCTGAAAACTGGGAAGTATTTGTTGTTCCATCTAAATAGGAGAGAGCAATATTTACCAAGTTATTATTGAACAGGAATGTTCTGTCTTCTGACTCCACCTGCCATCAAGCCTTTCACAGAGGGAAGTGGGTAATTATCTTATTCACACCTATCCTGTAAGTATTTTGCAATAGCTCTCAGAGACAAGGGGGAAGAAACACTTGTGGTATGACAGGCTGTAGAATGCTCCAGGCCAACTGAGAACATCTCTGCAGTTCCCAGACAAAAGTTTAAGAGAGAAAAAATGGCTGAAGGAATTCAATATGCAAAGGGACTCAGTTGATTATTCTTTTCTTTTTTTTTTNCTGCACTAAAGCTGTTTATCAGGTTTAGGAGTTCTCTGGTGGAGTTTTTGGGGTCACTTATATATACTATCATATCATCTGCAAATAGCGATAGTTTGAGCTCTTCCTTACCAATTTGTATCCCCTTGACCTCCTTTTGTTGTCGAATCGCCCTGGCTAGGACTTCAAGTACTATATTGAATAGGTAGGGAGAAAGTGGACAGCCTTGTCTGGTCCCTGATTTTAGTGGGATTGCTTCCAGCTTCTCTCCATTTAGTTTGATGTTGGCCACTGGTTTGCTATAGATTGCTTTTATCATGTTTAGGTAAGGGCCTTGAATTCCTGATCTTTCCAAGACCTTTCTGTGTGGCAAGGCTCAGGTACCTGGACAAGGAGGATATTTTCAGAGGCTGGTTCCAGCTTTTACACAGTAATGGGACTGTTAGGTGAGCCTTATAGAAGGAATTCAGTTATGACTATCCAAACTGATGTACTTCTGAAGGAGTGGTCCTCTCTGGGATAAAATTATCACACACTGGAAGCCCATAGGTAGCAGACTGGTGCCTGCAAATAATCTCTAAGCACACAGACAGATTTAGCCTGTGCCTAGAGATAGACTTCACATACAAACATCCTAGACCTTTATCTGATGGACATCTCCCACTCCTTCCTCTAAGTCTCCTTTGACTTATGGAACTTCTAAGGGCAAGTACTTGCAGGTCAAAGGAATGGATGGTGTCTAGGTGTTCTTGAAGTACTTAACTTGGTAAGAGGCAGGCTTAGCATACCCAGCCAGTCCTTGAAGCTCTATAAAGAATTGTTTTTTAAAAAGAAAAAAAAAGTCAAACACATAATACTGTCAGCCAGATTAGCTACCTCTTCTCAAAAAAGTTCCTTCTGGAGAATCAACTGAATTCTGAGAATAGAACTAAAATCATCAGAATTGGGCAGATGATGTCCTTCAATCTATGCCATTTCCTCTGGATCCTGCCTTGCTATTATGATTTTATACTATAGTATTACTAGACTAAAACAACTAATGGAGGTTAACACACACACACACACACACACACACACACACACACACACACACTGCTAGATTTTTGATGTGTAGGTTACTGCATTTGACTGACAACACAGCATGGGAATGAGTACAGTCCACTCAAGTCACTGACAAGAGCACAGAGACCTAGGACTTTCTCACGTGTTATCAGGCTACCATCCTGGGGAGTAAACTAGAATGCTGTAGAATAAGATTGAATGTTCGAATCTGAGAACAGCACTTTCTGGTCTAAATCCAGGCAAAGCCTGCCGCTCATACCTGTAACCACAACAATTTGGAAGGTTTGGCGAGAGGACTTCCAGAGATGCAGGCCAACCTGAAATATATGAGTTCCAGGTCTATCCTGAGCTACAGTGTGATATTATATTTATATTTCTTTCTCTTCTTCCTTACCTGAGAGTTTTCCTGTGGTCTACTTACTTCAACAAAATCAACCTAGCTAACCCTAGGGCCACAAACCAGCGTGCTTCTTAAGGAGGAGGCCTAAAAGAAGCTAGTGGCACTAAGGGTTCAAAGGCGAGGAAAAGGCCCCTCTCTACATGTGCTTTGAATCCTGTGTACTACAAAAGCATTTAAGATATCTGGGGAAGCTAAACTTCCCAATGTATAAATTCATACAATATTTTAAAAACCTTCATTTTGATAATCTAAGAAATTATAATGATTGTCAGAATGATCTTAAACTAGAGTACCTTTAAACATGTACCTGAAGCTATAGAATCAAGTCAAGCTCACAGCTGGCCACCATAAACTACGATCATTTCTGCTCAGTTCCCAGCACGCACACACTTGGCATGATGGTACACACATACAGTGCCAACACTTATTTAAAAGGTAGAGTCAGGGGGATCAAAAGTTCAGGGAAACGTTTGGTTCCATAGAGTTAATGCTAAGTAAGGCATGTCTGAGATCTTGTCTCAAAGTAAAATAATCTTTATCACTTCCTGGGTGCCTACTATGATCCAGGTGCTTTATATTGATATCATCTAAATCTCATAGCAGAGATGAACAGAAGACTCACAAACGAATGAGGCTAGCAGGGCGTACTGACTTGCCACTTACCCCCTCCATAAGTGAGGTTGTAATCCCTTCTCTCCAACCTGTCTGAAGAACACTGCAGTCTAATTGCCATGTTCTGATAAAAGAGAGTGGGGGTTCCAAATCTGTTCTGGATACCTTTGCTATTGAAGCTTAGCTTAACTCTAGGGAGCAGTTAGGATGAAACTGCAAACTCATACTAAGGGATGAAGTGGTCACCATCCTTCAAATTAGATGCTTCCTGATTAAAATGGTAAGAAAAATAGCCAAAATCCATTGGAATCCACAGTGCTCAGGGACATAGAAGCCTTGATGGACACAGCTATGAAGGAGATGGAGTGATGGTGGCACATGGTTACTGTTAGGCATTCTGTTGTATATAGGGAAGACATCCACAACAAATAATTACAGGTCCCATGTTGGAGGTGAGAGCCTGTCTCCTAGCCCAGTTCTGGCCCAGGTACCCAGAAGGAACAAAAGGACATGAACTGATTATGTCCTGAGGTCACTATACATACTGTTGTCATCTTGGTCAATGCGAAAGGTGTGAGGGCCAACATGAGTGTGGTGGTTTGAATGAAGACAGTTCCCCAAAGTCTGAAGCATGGAATTGGTGGGCTTATTTAGAGAGGCTTTAGAGAGGTGTAGTCTTTCTGGAGAATGTCAGTAGGAGTTCAACAAGAATAGAAGCTGAGAATATATTTGGTGACAGCAAATGAATGAATGTACAATGTGGAGAGTGGAAGCTCATGATCTTGTAACAGAACCCAGGAACCATTTCCCACTTCCTACTAGGAGAGCTTGTATCTGCTGAGCCTTCCTTGACTACAGGCCATTAAGCACCATGCAGTCTATCGAAAATCCTTTATGTTCTGAAATTTTCTGAGCAACTTGCCTTATCCACATAGTTTCACTGAGCCTCAGTGATGCTCCAAGGCTTTTCTAACCACTTAGCTGCTTCCTAGGGATCCCATAAATAATGACCCAGGATGGAAACTATTTCTACAGACGCTTCTGGATGCCACAGAGTAGGAACTTCAGTAGCAATGTCCTTCAAGAGTCATGTTACCTCTATGAAATGTAAAATGTGGGCGGTTACTGAGACTCAAGGTATCCCATCGTCAAACAGAATGAGGCAGACAGGAAATGGTTGCAGGCTTTGAGACAGGCTGACAAAGGACTATCCATGATTGGGGACTCAAGAAAAGTTCACGTGAGAAATTAATGTATTGAGCACTGCTAGGGCTTGGAAACCCCAAAAGAATAAACCATGTGAACAGCCTAGGACACCAAGGTAATGAAGGCATCATCCAGGAAAACTACAGCCAGGGAAATATAGACCTAGGGATGGATTTAAAACCAGAGTCTGGTGGTTGACCAACAAGAAACGGTGAACCAGTTTCTTGTTGGACATGGACCCAAACAGGTGGAAGAATAAGAGTAGGAAAAGAAGGCCAAAGCATAACTCATGCATAGCACCCTAAATTCTTTGCATAATCTCAGGTAGTAGAGTTGTACTCTTCCTTATGTCAGTGGGAGCCTTAGAGAAATCACTGTGCTTTGAGCTCTGTATATGCAAGCCCAGAACCAGGTTAGCTTGGCTACTGGTGTATTCCCAGAGCTTAGAATATGGTCCTTGCACATACAGGGAACAGGAGAACTCCTGTTAGCTGACATGGGCAAGGTTATCCCTCTGGGAGAACATGAATGATGGGAAAATGTATCCCAGATTCCATCATCTGGGGACAGTTCCTCCTGTATCAACCTACTTCCCAAGATGAAGTCAACCAGAGCTCACTAGGAGCAAGCAAAATAGAAGCCTAGCTTCCTCTGGTCTGCTAGCCAGAAAAGCTCAACAGTTCTCTTTTGCCGACTCTTGGCACTTCACCACAGCTCTCAGCTACAAACAAACACAAGGCATTATTTTAAGAAGGTTTTCTTTTAATAGACAAGAAACTTTTTAGTATCAAGAAGAAAAACATTCTCAGACTTAAAAGAAAAACTGGCAAAAGAAACAGTCAGATCCAAGTAGGGAAGGAAAAGACTAATGAAAGCCTGCCCTAAAACAGAACCTATTTATTTAGATAAATAAGTTATATATAAGGAACTTGGACAAAACAAACATAACAGAGGCCAATTTAAATATTATACACAACATCCTTACAAATAAGAAAACGTTAAACAATGTGGAAGTTTCTTGCCTATTAAGAAAATGAGCTCTCTTGCCTTGCCATGGGAATTGTTTTTCTATTGATTAGCCAATTGTTTTGTTTAGACACATGCATAGAAAAGAAAACAATTACTATACACTTAATTGTAGGGATTGCCTAATTTTGAATGTTTTCATAATAGACACACTTTCTGAAATACGAGATTGTATTTTATTAAATTTGTGGTTCTCTGTTAAAAATGGGAAGAAAAAGAAGTCTTTCTTTTATATTAAATTGGTTTTTACCCAACTTAGTAAAAAGCTGAAGATAAAGATTAATTTTAAACTACTCATACATTTTAAGTTGACTCGAGCCAATTCTGAACCTCATAAAATTACTTTGCAAGCAAATTCTAAATAATATTCTATGACAGCTTTTTAAGGGATTAGATAACCATCTCATGAAATTTAGTCTCCAATTGTTATGAATACTATGTAGGTATGAACAGAATGGATTTTCAACATAATTTTATTAAAATTTATTTTGTGAGTAGCCCTATGTTTAGGGCTAAATATAGTAAGACAGTGAGGGTCGGGACCTGGTGGTATCCATTCCTCAGGGTACTTGTCCTTCAGGGTATTCCTAGTAAACAGAGAGTTCCCAGAGCACTGGAAACCCAGGAGCAAGACCATACTATCATTCTGGTTCGGATGAGATTATAGGACCAGTGGTGCCTAAGTGACTGACAGAGTTTCTCATTTGCACAGTCTGGGAAGTATTCCTGAACAATTCTAAGCTATAGTCTTGCTGCAGTTTGAATCTTACAGAACTCCTAAAAGTTTTTGTATTAAAGGCTTAGGCTCCAGATATGTCTTATTGGGAGGCAATGAAAAATAAGAGTTGGGGCCTTCAACAAGTTCATGGAGTTCTCAGATAATTAAAAACATGGTCTTGAGGAGACACTAGGACCCTGAGTCCATTTTAATCTCTTTCTGGCTATGAGAGCATTGATTTCTTCTGTGCACAGTACTGCATTGATATACTGTCTCATCACAGGCTCCAAAACCAATCCAGCTAATCATGTGTTGCAAGGACTGAAACCACCAAAACTGTAAGGCAAAACATACCTTTTGTCTTTGTAAGTTAATTAGCTTGGCCAGTTTGTTACAGTTAACAAAAGCATGTTATTTAATAGCCATGACTAAAAGAGCTTAGTAATTACGATTTAAAAGCTGTTGGTATTTTTCAATGAAGAAGTGCCACTGTTACTGAGAACTGTGTAGGGATGCCTGACAGAGTGGAGACACTCAATCATTCTCCTTTTTCTGTATATTCCCTGCTATACTCAGAAGGCTAAAACAAGGCTGCTTCTGTGTCCTCACAGACCAGACCAGTTAAGAAGTTTTACTGACACATCTCTTTTCTTGTTTTTGTTCATTGTAGCTTAACATAGTTGTTGAAAAAAGAAATCTTAGACTCCAACCTCATACCACCGTACCCTAAAATATGTCCTGTGACTAGAAATCTATGAAAAGGATGAAATACCACTGTCATAATGAAATCCAGACCAGACGAATGATGTGTGTAAATCCTCAGCATGGTACCTGACACTCAGCATCTATATAGGAATCCTGATATCCCACTGACTTGTTCCTTCTCTCTAGATTTTTTTTATCATGCTGGTCCAGACTTCATTCTCATTCTTTGCATCTCCAATGCTGTGCTCAGCATCAAACACAGGGAAATGAGAATCATAGGGATAAAAATTATTGAGGGAATAAATGGTTTATTAGACTTTTATAACAACCCCCAGAAGGTATCTCTTACATTTTCATTTTATGAGTCAAGGAAAAGACCTCAGGTGAACTCTGAAATAGAACTGAGTTACAGTTAGTGGTCGCATTCATGCTAAGACCCCTTCAGACAGCCTTAAATCTACCTTTGGAATAAGGTAGTAATTTAAATATATATATATATGACTCCTGCTGCTGCCACACAATCCTCATCAGGATTAAATCTTACCATAAATATTAGAATCTATGAACAAAAAATGAACACTCTAAAGTCAGAGACACCACGCAGGTAACAAGGGAGGCATTATTAATAAAAGAATCAAGTGAACTCAGAAGTTTGAGAAAACTTAAAACATAAATCTCTTTTAATTCTACCATCACAAAACAGCTATAGAGTAACTAATCTAAAACTGATACCAGACAAAACCAAAACCTGAACACATCATCAAAGAGAACTGGGTCTCAAATCTTTGCTAATAGGGTTCTGTTTGCATAAATAGAGAAGTTAGGTAGAAGCAGGAAGAGCCAAGCCTCCAGTCTTAACTCCAGGGAAACAAGATGCTGTGAACTTTGGCAAATGCAGTTAAATACTCATCAAGAAAAGATAACATTGTTGCAAAGAACCTATGAGAGAATAGGGTGGGGCAGGTGGGACAGGCGATCCTGCCAAAGCTCTCTCAGCTCACCCTGTTCACAGAACATTGCCTGTTTAGCAAAGTATAATGTGTAGCATATTGCAGGGATACTGTAAGTTTCCAGCTATAATATACCCAACATTAAGACCACTGAACTTTCAAGTGTTATTTTGTTTACTACAACATTGTCATGAGAAGTACATTATTTTTTCCACTGTACAAACATAGAGCTAAGTCCCAGAACTCACACAGTTTACACTCAAAGAAGCAAGAATATGTACCCCTGTATTGCATGAAACTCAAGAGTCCTAGGTTTAAAAGTAGAAATTCCCAAAGATAGCTCAAAACTTTTCACATGTGTATTGAGGCTGTCCTGGACTTCACTGTGGTGTTTGCCTCGTCTCTGTTTTACTCTCTTTCATCACCCCTCCCTTCAGGCAAGCTTTTTCAGTATGCCAAAGATAGTGTCTCATGTTCCATAACTAGAAAAAGAAGAAAAAAAATGAATTGGAGTGAATGAAGCGCCTTAAATGCATGCCTATTAGACTTGAGCTTTTTAAAATGAGGTATTGATGTTATGTTAATATGTTGTTTCTCATAATGGCTTGATGATGGTACTAATTCAAGTTGCCTTCCTGTTGAGGACTGAATCTATCAATCAACTGAAGGACCACCATTTTTAAAGCCTGTCACTTTAATGAAGCATAGTGAAATGATTAAAATCAAAAGTTTATTCCAGGGTGGGACTCATGGCTCCAGCTGCATATGTAGCAGAGGATGGCCTAGTCAGACATCGATGGGAAGAGAGGCCTTGGTCCTGTGAAGGTTCTATGCTCAAGGCCAGGAAGTGGGAGTGAGTGGGTTGGTGAGCAGGAGTGGGGGGGAAGGGGTGGGAGAGGGGCCTTCGGAGGGGAAACCAGGAAAGGGGATATAATTTGAAATGTAAATAAAGAAAATATCCAATAAAAATAAAATAAAATAAAATAAAATAAAATAAAATAAAATAAAATAAAATAAAATAAAAAACAGTATTGGTAGACCTTCATTTTGTTACTGGGACAAAACACTAAGTAAAACCAACTTTGAGGGGAAAAAGTTTATACTAGATACTTCCCATTCACAATCCATCATTGCGGAAAGTTGGGACAGGAGCTCACGCAGGAACTTAAACAGAAACCAAAAAGAAATGCTGCTTCCTGGTCCTCCCAACATCAGCCAAGTCCTTATACAATACAGACTAACACACCCATGGAAACCCTCTACCCACAGTGAGCTGGACCCTCCCATGTCCAGCAACCAAGATAATCCCTCACAGTTGTGTCCACAAGCAAATATGATCTGGAAACCTCTCAATCAATATCCACACACCAGATGACCAGGATGTGTCAAATTGACATTTAAAGTCAACTAGGACAAACATTTATGGAGTGAATTTTTTTTTTACTTTTTATTTATGTGTGTATGAATGTGCCTACTTGTCTGTATGTTTTACTGCATATCTGTAAGTGCCCACTGAGGACAAAAGAAGGCATCAGATACTCTGGAATCACAGCTACAGGCAAATGTGCACCTGCAAACATGGGAGCTGGGAAACAAAGCCAGGTCCTCTCTAAGAATGATATCCACTCTTCATTGCTGCCCATCTCTCCAGCCTGAAGGGACTATTCTGGCAGCTGTTTTACAAGAAGTCGTGGTCATTAATAAAAGCAAACCTCACTGCATAAAACAGCTGGCCTCTTTACTGGAAAAAAGGAGGTTATTCTCAAGAATCAAGATTTGGGTGAACTAGCTGATAAAATTTAAGTTACATTTCAAATAATCTTTTGTTTAATCAATCCAAAATCAAGTCAGAAAATTCAGATTAGAAATGATATGATATGATATGATATGATATGATGATATGATGGCATTTGATACCATGTGGGGCAATGGGCTATGCACAGACAGCCTGGTTTCCAGTTGAGGCTAGATCTTGAACCCCGGGATCCAGTAGTGATAATTCACTTACATGGGACAGAGGAGTTCTCTCATGTCTCCTGGACCCTGGCTCCTGTGGGAGTTACTGCCCCCACAACCCCCACAGGAGAGGCAAGGCTATCAGCCACTTAGGAATAGCACCAAGCCTTCCCACATGCAAATAAGGTTTTCCCAAACTCTCAGTCCAAGCCAATGAGAGGTGCCTGCTGTCAAATGCTGAATCACGCCCAGAACTGTATATAAAGCCACACAGTGAATTAAAAGATGTGAGAACTATTCCTTTGTCTGAGCCTTTTGTTCCAAGAGCTGTATGTAACACTTGGGAAGAGATCTTCCCTCTTGAAGAGCCACCCGAGATCCTGCCACACTCCTCATCATTGTATGGATGGCTTTTCACAGGGCCAGCCTGACCAGACTCAATTCAGAGAGGCTTGGAGTTACCAAGACCTGGAAGGCATGACAGAGACTTGTCTCCCTGCCTGCACTCACTTCCCTTTGCTGGAGCCTTCCCACCTGGCCTGGACAGAGATCTCCATGGAAAACCTCTGGTACTCAGACCCACAATACAATATGAATTATATGAAAAGATAGCAAAGAAATAGCAAAGAGGAAGAATATGGAGTACCATGAGGGTAATAATGTTTTTGCATATAGGGAACTGCTTATTAGTAAGAGGGTAGATAATAAGACATCCACCAAATGATAGCACATAGTGCATGAAGTCTTTGAGCAATGAGACAAGAGAGGAGATAGTTGAGACAAACATAGGAAAGGAAGAAGTCAGTATCTTTATTTGCAGGTGATATGATGCTAGTGTGGAGCAGAGACTGAAGGAAAGGCCACCCAGAGACTACCCAACCTGGGAATCCATCCCATATACAGCCACCAAACCCAGACACTATTGGGGATGCCAGGAAGTGCGTGCTCACAGGAGCCTGATATGGCTATCTCCTGAGAAGCTCTGCCAGAGCCTGAAAAATACAGAGGTAGATGCTAGTAGCCAACCACTGAACTGAGCGCGGGGTCCCTGATCGAGAAGTTGGAGAAGGGACTGGAAGATGCTGAGGGAGTTTGCAGCCCCATGCTAGGAGCAACAGTGTCAACTGGCCAGACCTCCAGGAGCTACCGGGGACTGGACCACTAACCAAAGAGTACACTTGGAGAAACCCATGTCTCTGGCCCCATATGTGGCAGAGGATGACCTTATTGGACATCTGTGGGAGGAGCAGTCCTTGGGCCTGAGAGTGTTTGATGCCCCAGTGTACGGAATTGCCAGGGCGAGAAGAAGAGTGGGTAGATGGGTGGGGGAGCACCCTCATAGAGGCAGGGGAAGGGGGGATGGGGTAGGGAGTTTCTGAAGGGGGGACATGGAAAGGGGAAAACATTTGAAATGTAAATAAATAAAATAGCCAATAAAAAAAAATCTCTTGATGATAAGCATCTTCAACAGAGTAACTGGTTATAATATAACACACGTCTATCAGGAGACTCCCTGAGAACCAACCATAAACACATTGAAAAAGAAATCAGAGAAACAATGCCATTGTACATAGCCTCAGAAATACTTAGAAGAAATCTAACCAATGAGACAAAAGGTAGTGAATACTTTAGGACACTGAGTAAAGTAAATTGCACAGGATACCAGGAGATACAAAAACCTCCACGGTCAGAGCTTGCCAGGGTTAAAAGTGCAAAAATGGCCATACCACCAAAAGCCATAAACAGATTCCATATAATCTGCATCAAAATCCCAGCATTTCACAGACATTGAAAAAATAATCTCAAAATGTATATAAAAAAGAAACCCAAAAGATCCAAGATAACCAAAACAATTCTGAGCAATAAAGCCAATCCTGGGGTATCACTACCCCTGGTTTCAAGCTATGCTATGGAGCTACAGAAATAAAGACAACATGAAACAGGCATAAAAGCAGCCATGAAAGCAAAGCAGGCATATTTATCAATGGAATAGAATCAAGGACCCACATATAAGCTCATACTCCTACAGCCACCAGGGTTTTGAGAAAGATGCCAACAATATACAACAAAGAAAAGACATTTTCTTCAACAAACGGTGCTGGCCAAACTGGATAGCACTATGAAGGAGAATGAAATTTGATCCTTATCTATCATCCTGTATTAAATTCTATGTCTACTGGATCAAGGACCTGAGAAGACCTGATAACCTGAACCTAACAGACAAGAAAGAAAGGAGAAAATAGATAAGATAATGCTCAAAGATAGGAGACAGGACAACACATCCATCCAAAGTAAGACTAGTAACTTCAACACTAAGTTCTGCCATTTCTCACACACCCTGGAATTCCCATCGCAACCCTTCCTCCCACCTGTTTACTCATGGAAACAACTATTCCAATGCACATCATTCCCTGACTAGCACCTTGAATGTTTTACTATCTAGAAACTCAATATTCTCAATACTCCCAATAGGATAAAAGTGGCATGCTAAGATTATCTAAGTTGATATAGACTCAATGAAGAAACCATTTAAAATTGGGTGGACAAAATGGTAGCAAGCTGAGCCGATAATGGCTGACATTGTCATCCTTGAGCCTGCAGGAAAAAAATGAAAAGGAAATACTCTGCAAGGAAAAAGGAGACAGATGGCAGGATAGACTTGGATGAAGGAGACAGACAGCAGGATAGACTTGGGTTTCTCATCAGAGGGACCAGTGTGGGAAGACCTTCAGCGAATGGGGTCAGGGTACAAGAGCATATCACCCTGCTCTCTCCTTCTCACTCTCTATCTATGCATCACCAGGACAACCTGTCCAGAAAGTAGAGTATGCAGAAAACTGTTGCTGTAATTGCTAAAGACCCATCCTTTGTTTGGAACACATATTGAGATAGCAAGGGATGGAGAATGAATCTGCAGTGGGAAACACAAAATATCCAGCACAGACTTTGATGGGATAAGCAAAAATAACACTGGTCTACCCCTGGACCAGCCTACAGGAGTGTAACAAATGTAAGCTGCAGGGGAGTTTCCAATCCTAAGACTACTGTAGGAAACTCATTTCCACTCACTGCTCCCTCATAAGAACTTCCCAAAGGGCAAACCCTTCCACCAGCAATCCTGCACTCTGAGGATCCCGGGAGGGAGGGCTCAGTCGAGGAACTCATTATCAGCTTGGAGCAAATATCCTGTGAGCAGCCAGCTATGATTCACAAAGCCCCAAGATCCTCCTTTCAACTGAACCTTCTCCCCAAGCTCTAGAATGCCCATCTCCCTAACCACCATTAGGCCTGTCCATCCTCCCACACATTTGGATCATAACTGGTTTGGACAGCAGCCTATGTTCATTACGCCCAGAAACTCTTTGTATCCGTTAATTTGATTAATATCAGAGAAAACTCAATTAGGCTTGTCAGCTCCTTGCATAGGACATTTAATATCTATTAAAATGATGTCACCTCCATCAGCCCAAGGCATCATTTTCAGCTTCTCCCAAAAATCAACTCCAGAAACAAGCAGTATGAAAAAATGTAGCCCCATCATTTGCCATGTTCAACACACATTCTTAAAAGATGGTGTTTATGTTAATTTGCTCCCTACTCTCTCTTTCCTAAAGAACCATACTTGAAAGTAGAATATACAAGGGTAAAGGTTAATTGGCCAAGCAGTATGAAAAGGAGAAGCGGGACAGAAAATCTCCATAGGTAGGGAGAATAATTAGTTTAGTGGGCTGACTCAGGCTCTTGCTTCAAAACAACCACACCATTTTCTTGTGAAAATGTAGATAAAGGGACCAGAGAGATGGCTCAGTTGGTACATTGCCTACTGAACAAGTATGAGAACCTAAAACTCCCGTACAAAGCTGGGGCGCTGCAAATGATTGAGTAAACAAAGAGCAGAGACAGCGAGGCTAGCCCAACTCGTGAGCTCCCCATTCTGTGAGAGACCCTGTCTCAAAGTAACAAAGGAGAGTAATCAAGGAAACTGACAATCATCTTCTGGGCTCCACCTCCCTGCTCACAACGGCCTGCATGCAGGTATGCATACACTTAAATTAGCAAGTACACATGCTACACAACACACAGCAACAACTCAACACAGTACAACACACACCAATGTGCATTTAAATGACACCTACACATTGTGACTATATAAAATATTTTAAGCTATCAACAAAAAATATATAACCACTTACTAGTGGTACCTTAACCTATTAGAAATGTGAAAGCTATAGATTCCAGTACTGTAAGGTATGTGGCACAGATCAATGTGTTGCTGTCCCATCTCAAAGCAGATTAACTTTAAAGAGGTTAGTATTCAACAGCTGTTTATTTTGCTGTCTTAACTCTTGGGCTGTCTACCCAGTGTGTATAGTCTCTGTTGAAAATTGTCTGATTCATTTGCCATTATTTTTTAGAGTATCATATCTTGATACAGTTGTTGTCAATGAGATCATGGACTCTGCATTTTGAAGGATGGGCACTAGAAATTTTAATGAACCCTCACAGGTAACTAGTGTGCAGACCAATGAGATGACTCAGAGGAAACACTTTTTGCTTACATTTACAACCTGAATTCTATCTCCAGAATCCACAAGGTTGAAGGAATGAACTGACTCCTGAAAGTTGTCCTCTGATCTCCAAACGCCTACTATAGTATATACAAGCTTCCCCACACTTACCACACAAATAAAGAAATAAATATTTTAAAACTAACATGCAGACTATTCTCAATAACTCATAATTACATACTTTCATGCATTTTTTGTTATCGTGTGTGTGTGTGTGTGTGTGTGTGTGTGTGTGTGTGTGTGTGAGAGAGAGAGAGAGAGAGAGAGAGAGAGAGAGAGAGAGTTTGATGCTGTGTTCCACCTGTGCTTGTAGAAGTCAGAGGCAATCCTAACTTTACCTGCCAAGTCACCCTAGTGGCCCAAACTCTATGCACTTTCAAAGGCTCTTCTTTGAATGTACTTCTATTTCATCCTTGCCAGAAACATGTCTAAGACTTTATCTGAAGCTTCTCAACTTCTGCAAAGCTTCTTTTGTAACATATAATCTCACCACTTCCATATTTTGTATACCTTTATGATAGCTGCTGTCACACTGGGGTGAACATTTCCTCCCACCAAAGCAGTCTATGAATCACCTTACAGACAAGAAAGGAATGCTACCACAAGCCCCAGTGCTGGCCCCAGTTCCCCGCTCAGTAAACATGCCATGATAGCGATGGACTGAGCATCCTGTGGACATCTCTGTCATCTGTCCTTTCCTTGGCTTTCCCACTCATCACCTATATCTATGAAAGAATTGTTGAAGGAATATGTACATGGTGTGCTTCAGCCAGCTTTGACAGCACGTTATGGAAAGCAATAGAGAACAAAAGCAAAAACAAGTCATCCTAGTTTTACCAACATCTACAGGAGACAGCAAATCATATTCAATTCAAACAACTTCCTTTCTCACTGTCTGATACTGACAGCCACTCCAAACTTTCTTTACCCTTCATTTGCATTTCTGAAAGATGCTGTCCACAGTTGTTTACTCTTTACCTCCACCTGCCCCCGTGTGTGTGTGTGTGTGTGTGTGTGTGTGTGTGTGTGTGTGTGTATGTGTGTGTGTGTGTGTATGTGTGTGTGTAAGCAGACACTTCTCTGTCTTCTGGAACTGTTTTATTGTCTTCCCAACAAGAAGCCTTCTATGGCTTCTTCTGGGAATAAATCTCCCTTGGCCCATTTCCTTACTAACAGTTATCTGAGGGTGCATCTTTGAGGAATTTTTTTACATTAAAAAATTAAATGTCAGAAAACATAAAAACATAAAAATTGTGATATGTTGAATGTTTATCTTTTTATTTTTTATTTTATTTATTTTGTTTTGTTGTTGTTGTTGTTTTCTTTTTTTCTTTTTTTTTTTTTTTTGGTTTTTCGAGACAGGGTTTCTCTGTATAGCCCAGGCTGTCCTGGAACTCACTTTGTAGACCAGGCTGGCCTCCAACTCAGAAATTCGCCTGACTCTGCCTCCCAAATGCTGGTATTAAAGGCGTGTGCCACCACTGCCCGGCACGTTTACCTTTTTAAATGGACCTAGATGAGACAAAAATACAATTTTCAGGGGACTATTGAAGGGTCTTCAACAGTCATTTACCATCTTCTATTGGCAGTACATAGGAGGAGTGTTCTGCCTACTGAATGCCATTTGCCTGAGTACATTCATGAACCCCAGGTGGAAGTATCTGACTTTGTTTCAAGAGAACATCAAAACCATTCTTTGTGGAACATTTGTAAAGAAAAGCTCATATTTACACAGTTCTGTCACTACTACAAACAAAAAACACACAGAAAAATGCGTGCAAAAATAGTCCTGTCAAGTCTGCCTTCACCTTTTCTGTTCTATTTCTTTCTTTCTGATCTGACACAGGCATCAAGCATTCACTTCCAAAAGTAGCTCTTAGTTCTGAGAAGATGGAGTTGCGTATTCTTCCTTCCCTTAACGACTGCTGATTCTCAAGAGGAGAGTAGGACCTGGCTAGGGGGAGTAAACCCCTGAATTTCATGGACAGAGTTCCAGAGTTAGGTGGCTTATTACTTGAAGTGTGACTTTAGATCAATTAATAGTCTCTCTGAGGCTTGCTTTTTTTCTTCTCTGTTGAATGAGCATTATCAAGGAATGGGTTTCACAGTGAAGCTTGAGGGAACATAGAAAACAATGCGTGAGTGTGTAAACCTAATGCCTATGTATAATGATAGTTAAAATGGACATATACATGAGAGAGAGAGAGAGAGAAGAGGAAGAAGAAGAGGAAGAGGAAGAGGAAGAAGAAGAAGGGGAGGGAGGGAGAAGGAGAGGAGGAGGGAGACAGGGAGAGAGGAAAAGACAGAGAGAGGGATAGAGAGGGAGGGAGAGAGGAAGGGAAGGATGGAGAAAGGGGAAAGGAGGGAGGGAGGGAAGGAAGGAAGGAAGGAAGGAAGGAAGGAAGGAAGGAAGGAAGGAAGGAAGGAAGGAGGGAGAGAGAGGAAGGGAGGAAGGGAGAGAGGGGGGAGGGAGTGAGCGAGAGAGAGAAAATTTGTGAGTCAGGCATTCCAAACAAATCTGGAACACTGGAAGGGATGGAAGGAGTCTAAAAAGCAAGGGAAGAGAGAAAGATTTGGCAGTGGTAACCAGTCCTCTGCTTGGCAGTGATTAACCTGGCAGTGGCCCAGTCGTCGAGTATGACTTACACTGTGAAAGTGTTCAAGAAGAGTATGGTGAATTCACTTGTATCTGTCTAGTTCAAAAATATAAGGACAGCATCTAAAAATTATCTAGCATATAATAGATGCTCAGGAAAGACATGATGAGTATTACTATGGTTTCTGGCATGCAGTATACAGTAAGTCTTCAATAAAAGTATGCTGTCTAAAGAATATTAATTAACATTTACCTTTGATATAAGTTCAGTCTCCTAAACTATGTATGTAATCTCTCTTTGTTTTTGCTATCTTGCTATAAGATTAGCAGTTTTATTTTCCATATTGAAAGTAAGAGAACTGAGACATACTTCAACTTGCTCACCACTTAAACATGGGGACTCTAGTGAGTCTAAGCTATTACCACAGTTACTAGCCTATAAAGCAAGGACTTTAGAATGATGCCCATTCTTTCATTCCTAGTCTAAAGCTTAATATCCACTATGGGAGAGGGGGATTTATATATTTGCAGTAGGAATAAGGTAAAGTTTGCTCACTTATAATTAGAGACTATGACAGTTATCCTCTTTATCACAAAAAATTGTTTTGCACATCGACATGAGCACTTACATTAGCAGCCGTGTAGCATATTTTATTTTGCATTCTTTACCCTGTAATGTAACTGAAAGAACATTGACTTGGAAGCTCACAGACTTACAATCAAATGTTGTCCCTTCCTATTAGTTTTACAGCCTTAGGTGAGTCACTCTGCCTTTTCTTCCTCATCTATAAAATAAAAAAAAAAGATATTTATACCGACTTTGGGGTTCTGATCGTCATAAGTAAGATTAAAGCATGTTTCACCCAAAATAATTTTATCTGAGCACATGTGGTTAGGGAAAGACTAAAGGCTGTCTCTATTCATGTCACAGTTTTTATATAAGTTCAAATATGTGACTGCTTTGGTTTCTAAAGATTTGGCACAGCTACAATTACAATTTCTTGAGTACCTGTTATGTGGGTGTCTCGTGGAGGAAAATAACAAGAGTATAACTTCTTTACATCTGTACTTCATGGCCCTTTAAATAAAACTTTGTTGATAAGTGCCTAATATGTAAAAAAGCTCTACATGCTAAACACACACATTTCAATGAGTTTAGAGCAGTGCACTAGTAGCCATCACGACTATCAAAAGTTTCCCCCATCTGATTTTTTTTATATTACTTAGTTCTTTTGTTAGAGTGATAAGATATGGATTTATTCTCTCACCTGGTCATAGGAGCATGCACCTATATTTCCAAATTGTGGGGGCATGCACCTATATTTCCAAATTGTGGGGGCTGAGGCAAAAGGATTGTGGTTTTGTCTGTATAATTAGACCTTATTTCAGAACAAAATACTCAGAGAAAAACTTAAAAATCTATCAGTAGGTTCTAGCTCTTTTTGTCTTAAAATGTATTATGACTATACATGTATGAATGTTTTGCCTGCATATATGTATCTTTGTCATGTGTGTGGCTTGTATCTGTAACAGAAGCAGATGTTTAATTCCCTCGAACTGAGTTACAGATGGTTGTGAGCTATCATGTGAGTTTTGGGAACTAAACCCAGGTCCTCTGCAAGAGAAGCAAGTGCTCATAGCCTCTGAGCCATCTGTCCAGCTCTCTAGGATCCAACTCTTAAAAGATCTATCATTTCCACACAGGGAAGCGCAACTCCTATGTATGGAACTGTGGGGGCACTCACAAGCCCTAGTCATATCTCACCAGGCAGTGGGGCATAAAGTAGATCTTCAGTACATACAAAATGTCAGACATTTCAACTATTAACTCCCAACTTCTCCCTCTCTGTAGCCCTGGAAACCACCATTCTGATCTCTGTTTGCTGGAATTTGCTATATGAGGTTTGACAAAGATGTGTAAGGATACAATAGTCACCAATCTGTCTGCCTCCAGATTCACCCAGACTGTGACTTCTGGAATTCCTTCTTGTGAATCTATGCGATATCACCTTGTCTGTACACACCATGGCTTCTATATCTGTTGCCCACGAGCGCCAGTGGACATGCAGGATGTTTCTCTATCTCTGTTACTGTGGATGATGCTGCAGTAGCCATTGGCATGCAGCTAGCACTCTGAGGTCCCCTTTTCAATTCACTTTCACATGCACCCAGAAGTGAGGCTAGCTGATCATCACTTTGTTCCAGGTCTACATTTTTGTGCACCATCACCCCGTTTTCTGTAATAAGTGAACCAAGTTACTTTCCAAACAACATTGTCATCATTCCTGTTTTTCCACATCCTCACCAACACTGGATATCCTGTTTTTGTGCTGGCTATTTTCCCTCTTTGTGGTTTTTGCCTTCCTTTTTTGCAGATGATTGGTGCTCCCTTTTTGCAGATGATTGGCACTCCTTTTTTGCAGATGATTGATTGGCGCTGCTGAGCATTTCTTCAAATACTAGTTTGTCTTTTGCTTTTTAAATAAGAACTCTCTATTTCACTATCTCAGCCATTAAAATTAATTTATTTCTTTAATATTATTTTGCTAGTAAGTTGGATGAGTTCCCTATATATTTGGAGTTTTTAAAGCATCAATAAAGGAAATTAGGTGCACAAATAAATGAAACAAGGCCCTTGCTTACGCACTGAAAGAATTAAGATTGTCCAACCTATAGTACCTACTCAAGGCCATCTTCGTAGAGTTAATGTCCTGACTAACAAAATCACAATGATGCTTTTTCCCAGAAGTAGAAAAATAGAATCTTTCAACTTCATATTGATACAAAGGCTGAAATGAGCCCAAATACATTTTCCCAGGAAGACCAAAGAGGAGGCATCTTTGAGGCGTACTACTTGATTTCAAAATAGACTACATGGGTACCTAATCAGAACAATGTACACTGGCATGAACATAGGCATGGAGATGCTAATAAACCTGAAACACAGAGTGATCAGTTTGCAAAAAGGCTGTGAAGATGCACAATGGAGAAAGTACAGTCTAGAGTAGGGACAGGCTAATCAAAGTAGGAAAACAAAAGCACACAAAACAAACAAACAAACAAACAAATGCATTACATCACATTAGAAGGCTTCTGCAGAGTGAAGCAAACACCCAACAAGACACACAGGCAATCCACCAAATGCATGAGATATGGGTAACACCCCGAAGAAATTTCAGAATCATCTCCATTCGGCTCACACAGTCCACTCCCTTTATGTAACCTAAGCAATCCAATGCTTTATGCCTCGTCATCTCTAGAAGTTACCAGGTGCCTCTAGACTTTATTTTAATGAATATTTATGGTATCATTTACACTGATGTGAGACACACAATGGCTCCTTTCTGTGTTGTTAGGATCTGGAATTTTGTGTATGGAGAATAGGATTAGTGTCATTTCCCAGGTTGCTATTAAGAAAACACAAGCTATAAAGTTTAGTGGAGTGGGGCTCCTGGGTCTGATTCACACAGCTTAGAAACCCCTTTGCACAGACTTTTCTTTCTGTCTTCCGTTTTCACAAAGTGCTGATCTTATTTGACTTAAATATTAACTTTAGAACATTTTAGCAACTCATTAACTCTCCTTTCCTCAATTCACCAAAAGAAGTTTACTATGACCAAACTGAAGCGAGTCCTATGATTAATACACCCCTCTCTCTGTCTCTCTCTGTCTCTCTGTCTCTCTCTGTCTTTCTGTCTCTGTCTCTCTATGTCTCTCTGTCTCTGTCTCTTTGCCTCTGTCTCTGTCTGCCCCCCCTTTGTGTGTGTGTGTGTGTCTGTGTGTGTGTGTGTCTGTGTGTGTGTCTCTCTCTCTCTTTGTCTCTGTCCCTGCTCCCCCTCTACCTCTACCTCTCTCTCTCCTTTCAGGTATCATGAGAAAGAATTTGGATTGTTTATGAACACAAACAGTGGATTTCAAGCATGTTTGTTTGACTCCAGGGACATAACGTTTGCGATAGCTGGAGTCATTTTAGACTATTAACAACTGAAGGGATTCTACTGACATGATCATGTAAATAAACTCCAGCAGTGGTACCAAATGCCAGCCTTGTCCACAGATACTTTCTCTAGCAAAATACTCTCCTACTTTATAACTTATTTGGGGAAAAATTGAAAATTTCTGATGTGAAGAGAAAGAGTTTTTCCAGCAATGTTGCTTCCAAGAATATATGTGGACTTCTCCTTTATAGAACTAATCTCTTGAACTCCATAAATGTATCTTCTGGCTTCCAGGGACTCAAGACCAATGATGACTGGTTTGGACTGTATATAAATGCCTACATTTAAATGCTAGTGT
Organism: Mus minutoides; assembly: GCA_902729485.2. Lineage (NCBI taxonomy): Eukaryota > Metazoa > Chordata > Mammalia > Rodentia > Muridae > Mus > Mus minutoides. The sequence continues at coordinate 1,798,358 of LR749667.1, read as the reverse complement.
AGTATTGTGAATATGCTTAGCTCAGAGAGTAGCACTATTTGGAGGTGTGACCTTGTTGGAAGAAGTGTGACCCTCCTCCTAACCACATGGGAGTCACCTACTAGCCTATAGATGAAGATGTAGAACTCAGCTCCTCCTTCACCATTCCTGCCTTGATGATAATGGACTGAACCTCTAAAAACCTATAAGCCAGCCGCAATTAAATAGAGGCTTATAAGACTTGTCTTGGTCATGATGTCCATTCACAGCAGGAAAACCCTAACTAAGACAGAAGTTCCCTGGGCCAAGCGTATTCAAACTACCACAGCTAGTAGAATCATATTTTATAAATGTGACCTTGGATAGGTACTTTAGTCTTCTGATTCTATTTTCATACCAGTGAAATCATTTCAAACATTTAAAAATTAGTAGTAATACTTCGAATGTCTTCAGTGTACATTGAGTAAGGTTGCCTATTTATAGCCCTAAAAGTATCTGATCATCACAGAGTCCTGAGAAGCACTGCTGTCATAGTTTTGTCATTATTATCTAAGTTGGAAAAGTCACCAGAGGCCATTACTATAATTGTCATTTTCATTCCATGCATTAAGTTCCCAAGGAGAGTCACAGATGGTCCCCAGCATTTCTGTGTGACTTTTCTTTATGAGAGGAGAGCATACCACAAGGACTGCCCCAGCCAGTCACGTCCTCATCTATGATTAGGGAAAGACAAGTGCAAGGACTGAATCAAGTTTTAAAATTTTATAACTTGGACTTCATTAACACAGCCTCCAAAAAACCTGTCTGCTTTTTCACTGAACTCAGCCATTAATTCCTTCAACAAACTGTTGATATTCATATCATTAGCAGCTGCATTGATGGTTTAATTAAAATTTGAACACGCCATCCAATTTAAGCCACCTGCTATGTTGTATTTCCACTCCTATCTTAAAAGCACAAAATGTTCTCTCTCTCTCTCTCTCTCTCTCTCTCTCTCTCTCTCTCTCTCTCATTAGCTGGTTGGAATGCAAAGCAGGGTAAAGGCTATGATGGTAGAATTCTGCCAATGTCCATTAATCTGGTTTCATGGTGTACGTGTGGCTTCCACACACATAAGATCTAGAAAGGGGGTTCTAAATTGCAACAATGGTTAGGAAGTCACCAGGTGAGGTGCTCTCTGTCCACAGCTCATGGTCAAGTCATCTTAATGTTTAGCTTCTTGTTGTGCATCTTTTAACTAATGGGCATTAAGATTAATGGGTATAAGTTTTCTATTTGAGCTTACACTTCAGAGTGGATTATTTTCACATGCCAATGTATGCATCATCCATGAGGTCACTGCCTAGTGATCTTTGGGATATATGATTATTACTGAAAACTAAAACTTCAAATGGCCTCAGGATGTAACAGTATTTGATGAGAAACCATTTAGAAGTGATAGTGAGGTTGGACCCATTCCAGCTGTGACTCCCCTGACTTGTGCTCAACTGATGAGTGTGTGCAGAGAACCGGTGATCTCTGCATGTTTCTGTTTCTCATTATTTACTGTGAATGCTCTGGATACAGGACCTGACTTTGGATCACCATAGGGTGTTCATGGCCCTATGGCTTTCAAAAGCTATTCTATTATTGGACAAAAGATTAGTTTATGGGCTTCTATCAAATCCATTGTCAGTTTGGACTCTTTAACATATTCCCCAGTTGCTAGGCTTTTTAATATTCCAACCTCCTACAGGAATTGCCTGGGGTGAAGGCTACTTACTCCAGGGTCTCCACTCTCCCTGTAAAACCCATATCCAGAAATCAATCCATATAGTATACAATGACCTGATCCTCTTTCCTTACCAAAGACTATTCTATAAAGGGCCAGTACAGTATCAGATCAGTTAATGGTGTAGCTGAGACCTTTTCTGTGACACAGGGCAGCCCCTCTGTTCTGCCTTTGTCTGCTCTCTCTTTTTTCATAAGTACTGATCCCAAGGGTATTCCTTGAACTACCCCCTGCCAGTGGATTTCTCGGAGTTGCCATTCTGGGAGCTTCACAGACAACAGGACAAGAGTCAAATTAACAATGCAGATGAGCACGCATTGATTACACAGGCTTGTGAGTCACTTTCCAATCCCTGTCTTTCTGTCTTCCAGCAATACCCTATGGTGTTAGAAACCACAGTCTTCACTTCACAATGGAGAAATCTGTGCAGAGAAACATTATCGACATTGTCAAAGGTCACAGAGTTTGAAAGGGATACATCTGGGACTCAGATTATAACATTCTAAGCATAAAACACCAAACCCTTGGACTGTTGATGTCAAATTACTTGAGAGATGTTTTTTTTTTTTTCTCCAATAGAACAATAACAGAAACCTGGAAGTCATTCGATAGGTTTCATATCCTTAGAAGAATGTATATTAGTCCAGACAAATAAACTCTTTCTAACAGAATTGTGCAAGGCTACATACAAGTATACATGACTAAACAGAATCCCAGAAACTACTTACCAGGAGACTTTACCTATTTTAGTAACTTCAGAGGTGGTTTCCCACAGAGTGTTGACAAAGAGATTTGTTCCGTCATCCAACATGTGACTGTACCCAACTTGTGAGTTAAAATTCTAAGCAGTGGGCATAAAGTATGCAGTAAGATACATAAGGCACTCTACATCACTGGGGCTTAAAGTCTAGTTGTGTGTGCCATCACCAAAATTATTAATGACAATTTAGGAGTGTGATGCATACTATGAAAGACAAGAAAAGGAAGGAAGGTACCGTGTGACAGAATGACTGAGTGAAAACTTCCTTCTCTGTGAGGATGGTCACAAATGGCCTCTCTTATGAGAGGACATTTGAGAAAAGTCCAGAAGAGTGAGGGAGAGATGGCCTCCTGGGAGCCTGGAGAAAAGGTTGTAGGCATGGCCTCCCAGAAGTGCACACGATGAGAAGAGGAAGGGATGTGACCTGCCTTGCAGTTTGCAGAGCTTCCTCTCTTCCTCTCCTCCAGGCTCACCTCCTTAGTGACTGTTCTCTTCCTCTCCTCCGGGCTCACCTCCTTAGTGACTGCTCATTTCACTACTTTGTGCAATATGTAAACCATGTTGAGACCCACAATCATCTTTAAGTCTCACTCCCATAATAAACTACCTGCTCAAAATAAATGTTGTCTTTAGATGTCTGTCTAGTAGGCAAATGGAAAATTCACATTTCTAAAACTGATAACTTATGTATTCCCTCTCAAACTATTCCCTGTGCTGGCATTCCTTATCTGAAAAACTTCTACTCCCACACACCTGGTGTAGAATTCTCATTGCTCCCTTTCCCGCATCCACACTACTAATAACCCATGTCTGTACTGCCTCCAAAATATATTCTTTAACTATTTCCTTCCATTTCTGCCATTTTCTCTGTATTATTAGGCTGAGTATCTCCTAATACACTCATGACTCCACTTTAATTTTTTGTTGTTCTTTTAACTTTTTATTTATCCTTATGAATTTCCCATCATATATCTAATTCCATTAATCTACCTGTCCATTGGTACCTGCCCTCTGCTGTTCCAACTTCCTCCACAAATAATATAAAAAATGTTTCATTGTAGAAGCTGTGATGTATCGCCGGTGATCTATTCTATACCCTTTTGTTCTTGCAAATATTTATTGCAATGAGACATTTGTCTGGTTTGAGGCCTCTGGCTTCTGCTACACTATCAATACTGGATCCTCACCAGGACTCCTCTCACATATCCTGTTGTTGCCCTGAATTATGGAGATCCTTCAGCCTCAGATCTGTAGTACTGCCTCCTTCAAGTGTTTGAGAAGTTCATCCATGGTGTAGGTCTTGGGATGGGCCAACTTAAAGCCCTGGATCTGGGCCTGGGCAGTAACTGAGTTGGTCAGCCCTCAAGCTCTCCTGTATCCATGCTACCAGGGACAGCTCTCCAATGCCTCCATCTCCTCTGCTAGCTTACTGAATGCCATAGCTGGCAAGGGGCAGATCCAGCTTTCCTTCCCTCATGCCAGCAGCACCTACTCTGTTGTGCTGCCTAGGCAAGGTGCAGGGCCCACTCTCCCAAGTGCTGCAGCCAGTGAGGGACTAGGCTAGCTTTCTTGCTTTCACAATCTTGGGGCCAGCTCTCCCACCTGCCATTGGTGGTGAGGGGAATGGATGTGAGAAGGGCTTCTCTCCCTTGCCCATGCCACTGCACAGCATACAAGTTGCAGGGTCAGCTCTCCCTCACTCCAACCCTCAGGGACAGCTCACCCAGCTCCCTACCACCAAGGTCAGCTCTACTGTGCTGCCTAGCTGAGGATCAGGGCCCAGTCTCCTAAGTGCTATAGGCAGTAAAGGACAGGAAAAGCTCTCCCACTCTCATGACACGAGTGCCAGCTCTCCAGCTTGCTACAGATGTCAAGGGGTTTGGAGTAGGGAATATCTATTCCTCCCCATGCTACCACACAGCAGTGAAGTGGCAGGAGCCAACTCACCCATAATTCTCACAACCATGATCAGTTCTACTGTGTTCCTGGTTAAAGTGAGTGGCTGCTTTTCTGAGTACTGAAGCTGGCAAGGGGTGAGGGCAGCTCTCCTGATCTCAAGCCTGACATGCCAGCTCTCTCAAAATGCTTAGGTCAAGTGTGGGGCCAGCTATGCACAGATCTCAGATGTCATGGCCCCAGGCAGCAGCCCAGAATGGGGACAAATCCCTGGCCTTTGGTGGTAACAGAACCCCAGTGTTGCAGGCTCATGGACCCAGTGGCTGGTGGCATCACCAGCTACTCACACCAGGCTATTCTTTACTACCCTGAACTTCTCAGTTCCACCTCCTTTCCTTGTTCATACATCCTTCGGCTTTTCCTTCTCTTCCATCTCTCTACCACTTACTTGCTCACCTTAGTGGAGCTCAGGGCCTCTGGGTTCTAGGGTCATCTCAGAAGTGCTATGTTCTGCCCAAGCCATGTGGCACCAGGCAGGGGGTCTTCTCAGGCTTGCTCCCTGCTTGGCAGAGTGTTGCCAGGACACCATTCTGTTTTTAAAACATCATACCCAAGAACCAGACTGAATCCATGGCTACTTTGACCCAAATTCTCAAGGTTTATCTATCTCTTTTCACTCTAAATGTAACTTCCTGGCAGAGGCCTCCTCTAGCCACATTGACCATCTTGTTATTCAAAACACGCTGCTCTCATGTTGGTGCTGTGTCTCCCTTGTCCCTGGGTGGGCATCCACAAGTATTCTTTTTGTTCACACCTTCTTATCATTCAAGATTGTGATCCAAGGTCACCTTACCCAGTAGGCTTTTTCCACACTGTGCCATCTGAACTGTATCCCAGTCGTTTTATTCTTTTCTCTAGCTTATTCATCCATAACAGTTATCCAATCCAGCATTGTATATTTAGTATCTGTTTCTCCTACTAGCATGTGACCTTCTGTAGCAGTAACTTATTTGGCCACTGCTCGACAATGAAGTATATGTAAGAGTTGCTCCATTATGTCCTGAATAAATCAATAGACACTGGAGGACACTGGAGCTGAGCACTCAGCCAGCTCAGAGAAGAGGAGACTACAGCAGGCAACAGGCAGAGGCATATTATGCTGATGTGTGTGTAAATCACGTTGTGAAATTTGAGTTGTATTCTAAAGGTCAGTAGGAAAGCCCTGGAAGAGTTTTATGTTTCATAGTACTAAGATATAAATTACTTTTGAGAAATATTAGCTACTTTGTAATAAAATAAAATAAATCAGCTACCTTGTCCATGGTAAATGGAGGGGGATGAGCCTGAAAGTAGAGAAAAGGTTAGGACAGTCTTAAAGGAATTTGGCCTGAGATAAGGAAAGTGCATGTGCTACAGAAATGACCATGAAGGATAATGAGATTTGAATTGGCTCAGGATCTTTTACAGAGACAATAGGATGTGATATTGGACTGATCTCTGGGAAGAAGACAAGAAGAAAATAATAATACTTTAGCACTCAGCAGGAACAACCTAGAATGTTACAATGTTGCTTATCAAGCAGATTAAGAGAACAAATATTTTATATGAGGTAGTCAAAAACTAAGACAATTTTTTTAAGATCTTTGTTTTTAGGTGATTGGTTAATTCCAATAAAGATGGTCCAGAGACCTTAGACATACAAATCTAGAAGAAAATGAGATGTAAGATGAAATTATATATTTGTGATGCATAAGCCTACAGAGAAGTCTTACAGTCTGCAGGAGATATGTGCCACATGTGATACTAGCCTTTTCTCATGAAAATATATAATATTTAGTATCCAGGAAGGATACTAGTGGGCGATATAAGGAGATGTACTATGTTGAATAGGTAGGGAGATAATGGACAACCTTGATTTGTTCTTTATTTTTGTGGAATTGCTTTGAGTTTCTCTCCATTTAGGTTTACTTTCTGTAAACTGCCTTTATTTTTATTGAGGTGTTTTCCTTTTATATCTAATATCTTTACATCATTTTATGATGAAGTGAAGTTAGATTCTGTCAAAGATCTTTTCTGCATCTATTGAGATGGTCATATGGCTTTTGTTTTTCTCTTTTTTTTACATGGTTATTATATTTATATATTATTGATTTATGTAAGTTGAATTATCCCTATATTTTTGGGATGGTGCTTAATTGATAATGGTGGATTATCTCTTTAATGTCCTCTTGGATTTTGTTTGTAAGAATTTTATTGAGAATTTTGCATGTATATGTATAGAGAACATTTGTTTGTAATTCTCCTTCTTTGTTGTGTCTTTATGAGACTTAGATATCAGGGTAACTGTGCCCACATAGAAAGAGCTGGAAATGTTCCTTCTGTTTCTATTTTGTGGAATAATTTGAGGAGTATTGGCATTAATTCTTCTTTGAAAACTTGATAGAATTTTGTACTGAAATCTGTCTGAGTTTCTATTTCACTAAGGGTTATAGGTCTATTTAAATTGCTTATCTGATTTAGATACCTTGATAGACATGGTATTCCTTCTTTTGGTTAGTGATAATTTCTTCTATGATTTTGTTGTTTGTTATTTTCTGTGCCTTTGACCTCGGTTTCTTCTCCTTTGGCTATTCCTACTAGTTGCATACTTGTTCTTTTCATAGTGTGCTTGGATTCTTGGATGATTTGTATCAGAATTCTCTTAGGTTTAACATTGTCTTGAGTGAAGTTTCAATTTCTTTCATCTTGTCTTCAATGCCTGTGATTATCTCTTTCACCTTATATAGTCTCCTGATGAGGCTTGCTTCTGATATTTCTATTCAAGTTTTTACATTTTTTATTTCCAGTTTTCTTACAATTTGGTATTTCTTTATTGATTTTATTGATTATATTTCCATCATCATGTCCTTAACAGTTTTCTTCATTTAATTCCATTGTTTGTGCTTTAATAGTTCATTAATGGATTTGTTCATATTCTCTTTAAGTTTCATAATAGCTATTTTGAAGTTCTTTTTTTGTACTTCAGCTATATTGCATGTCTCAAGGCCTAATGTGTGTAGTATGTTGCTATGCTCTAATGAAGATATTTTGTCCCCATTGTTATTGATTGTGTTTTTAATCTGCTGTGTAAGCATCTGGGTTTGGAATAATTGCAATTCTATGTGTTAATATCCAGTCTTGAATTTGTTGGATGGGTTTTCCAGTTCTTGGCTTCTGTTGTTGTCTAGATCTACGGTGCACATGTGGCTGTGGCTGTTCTCTAGATCTATGGTGCACATGTGGCTGTGGCTGTTCTCTAGATCTATGGTGCACATGTGGCTGTGGCTGTTCTCTAGATCTACGGTGCACATGTGGCTGTGGCTGTTCTCTAGATCTATGGTGCACATGTGGCTGTGGCTGTTCTCTAGATCTATGGTGCACATGTGGCTGTGGCTGTTCTCTAGATCTACGGTGCACATGTGGCTGTGGGTTATTAGTAGGGTGTGTTTCTGAGTCCTTGCCAGATGTAATCTCTGGAGATCTCAGATAGAACTAGTTTCTAGGTACTGGGAGCTGAAAGGCAGGAATAGGGATAGGCTAGAAGGATGGGCAGGGGGTGGGGAGCAGAAGGGGTCCATGGAGGAAGAAACATGAATCTTCCATAAGGTTCTGTGGAGTCCACAGGGAATGGAAGAAGAGAAGGAGAACAGGCCCCTGCAAGTAGTCTAATACGGCACTGAGGATAAAGCTAAAGAATTGGAATGGGAGGATTGAAAGGAGCCTGAGGATTTCCTATTTTCTCCTTTGGGTGGCATGACCAGTACATTTCCAGAGAGAGACGGCCTTGGGTGAGATTGAAGATTAAAGTGATGAAGAAAGTCTGTGGGAGAAGCTGCTTAGTTCCCTGAGAGTTGGGCAGACAGGACAAAACAGACTGAAGAAGGAATTCTGCTACCAAGCTAAGATAAGATTGGGGGATTAGAATGGGGGATGAAAAAAAAAGTGAAAATGGCCAACCTGATTCCCTGTCCAGCAGGGCAGGCAGGTTTTCAGGAAGAGACTGACTTGGGTATTGTTGGGGTGAGACAACAGGAAAGGGTGAGGAAGAAAAGCTTTGTAAATATTCAAAACATAATATGTATACTTAGTATATATAATATATGTTATATCCAAGATATAATATTTTATATTTTGAATATAAAATCTTCCATAACATAATATAGTATTTTATATTTTTAAAATTATTTATCTTTTAAAAACACATAAATCTTGTTATTATAGAACTATAGATGAACTTTTAATGTATTATGATGAATAAAATAAGCCAAATACAGAAAGACAAATCATTAATCTTTTATGGTCTTAATTATACATTGAATCTAAACTATTTGAGCCCATAGAACTATAGAGTAAAGCACTGTTTTCAAGAATTGATAGTTGGGAGGAGGATGGTGTTGTGGTTGTTCAAAGGAAGGGAAGTTTCTATTAATTAGGATGAATGAGTTCTGGGAATCTATTGTTCAACATAGCTACTTTAGTTAATGTTTTTTGATTGAAATTGCTAAGAGAGTAGATGTTAAATGTTCTCATCTTCTCATCACATTAAAGCGATAACTATAGAAGATGATGGATATAGCAGTTTGACTGATTTGTTCATATTTGTGTGTGTACAGAGAGAAAGACAAAATACATAACAAAATTTGCAAAAGCATATACACATTTTTACTTGTAAATTATGCCTTAGCAAAGTTGGAGGAAGAGAAAAGTTCAATGGAGAAATAATACAAAAACAGAAACTTAAAAGGTTGGAGGGAAGAAATCTGGTTTGAAGAGTGTATTCTAAGTTGTTTTCTCATCATTTCTATTGGTGGCTTCTAGGAAATGAAGAGTCATTTTGTTCACGACATTTAAGAGCATTAAAACAATTCTTTGAATTGGAAAAAGAAATACTTGCATGAAGCCCAGATGAGTGGTAACCTGTTGATGTCCAAACAGTAGTTTAGAAATCTCAAGTTAGTGAGGGAGATTCTTTTGTTATGTTCATAAGAATTATGACCAGAGTTGGTATAAACATCAATAAATTAATTTGTGTTCACCAAATAACACCATTTACTGACTACCCAGCATGAAGTGGCTTTAGAACGAGCTGAGGAGATAATGTACACTAAATGTCCCCATTCCTCCCTGATTTCCATTGTATCTGATTTGTTGAACACATAGCTCTTAGATTGTTCAACTTACACACAAAGAAGAGCACACCTATTGTTTTACACTTATCCTAATAAATATTGAAAATCCAATGTCTTTTGTTCAATGTTGACAATAGCACTTGAGTCTGCAATTCTGTGTGATATAAAAGTGTTGTACATTACAATTTAGAAAGAATTGTGTTGTCAGAGAACAGTAAAAAAAGGACGAGATATTTTGAAAATTAAAAGTTTAATAATAGGGATGGCATGTTTTGGGCACTCAATCAATGCCTATTGGGTTGCCCTTGTTCTGTTCATTCTGTTGAATTTTTTTTTCTTTTAAATTGGAGAAGAGAGATACCTTTTGAAAAAACTGAAAAGAAAATTAAAAAATCACACATGCACACACACACACACACACACACACACACACACACACTATAAGAAATAATTTAATCATGAGTTATTTTATTCAAGTGGATACTTTGGTCTAACCCCACTACAGAGGAAACAAAAAGACAGGGACAAATTTCCTTCAGACATGATTAGCTGTCAGTCATTTTCCTGTTAGTGGCTGAAGGGCAAAGGAAGTGCAATAGCTTTGATCCCAGTGATTAAATCAAGAGTGTATAGGTTTGAAGGGCAAGGAAGGAAGATTGAGTTAAATCATAAAAATTCAGCTAGGGGAAATAACAATTAGGCTGATCGGACTATCTCCCACAGGAGAAAAGAAACTCTTTTAGAGTGCTACCTTGTCACTGGCATTAACAACCCAATTGTATAAGTCCAATTTGATTCATTCAGCCAACATATATTTATTAAGTGCCCACTATGTCACAGAGACTGTTCTGAGCACCGAGGATACAGCCAGGAGCAGTCAGGCAAAGTGTCTATCTTCATGAAGCCTATAATACAGTCCAGGGAAAAGACATTAAATAAACACATACATAAAGTGTCAGTAGTGATAAGTGTAAGGGAAACTAAAGTCGTGCACAGAAGTCCCACTACATTATTATGTCACATTACATTGGTCAAGCAAGTTATTAAAGCCAGAATGGATTAAAAGAGAGGAGAACAGAATTAGACTTCATCTTTAAAGGGAGGCATTGCAAGAACAAAGTCTCATCTCCAGCAGCTACGAACTGAGCCCTGGTAAGAAATGACTATTGGTATAAAGGGAGCTGACTGTTGTGCACACAACCGATGGGGAGGTCAGGTGCAAGTGTGAAATGCCAAGGTCACTTATCCACATATGGTCTAAACTCATATATAATTTATTGGACATTTAGACTCTCTTTAGCAGAGTTATGGTGAAAAGTAACACAGCAGATAACAGGTTACTCAGTCTGACCATACTGTTTAAGCCAGGAGCAGTGAAACACACTTATAACCCAGGCACTCTGGATACAATGCAACAGAATCCGGAATATGAACTACTGTAGCTACACCATGTGCTCCAGGTTCACACAGGATACACAACAAGGTTTTTTGTTTGTTTGTTTTTTGGGTGTTTTGTTTTGTTTTGTTTTTGTTTTTGTTTTTGTTTTTTTACATATCTGTTAATTTTTTTCACGGGAAAGAAAGAGTGATGAGATTTGTTTCCCACATGTTAATAAGTGCATCCCATAGACCAGTCATGGGCACTCTGATGAGAGCCCATGGACCCTGTCTTCAAGGACATTTATTTGTGGAAACAAAAAGTAAGTTATTCAGTCAGAGTATACTTTAATCAAATATGCAGTTTCTTAATGTTCATTATGAAATACTGACCAATGCAAGCAGAGTTTCTTTTACAAATGTGGGTGCCTTTGCATTTGAGATATAGATGTTCAGAATTGAGGCTTGGGACTTCCTTTGTGTGGATTTTTTTCTTTGATAACTTTTGGTTGAAAGTCTATTTGTGGGATATTAGAATAGCAACTCTCACTTGTTTCTTAGGACCAATTGCTTGGAAAACTTTTTTTTTCCCCAGTCCTTTATAAATTCTGAGATAGTGTCTGGCTTCATCACTGAAGTATGTTTCTTGTATGCAGCAAAATACTGGATCCTGTTTGTGTATCCAGCTTGTTAGCCTGTGTCTTTTTATTGGGGAATAGAGTCAGATATTAAAAAACAGGTGATTGTTCCTTCCTGCTATTTTTGTTGTTGTTGTTGTTGTTGCTGGAGGTAGGGTGTGTGCATATGATTTTCTTCTTTTGGGCTTGTTGTGAGATGTTTAATTTCTCATGTTTTCTTGGGTGTAGTTACCCTCCTTGTGTTGGAGTTTTCCTTCCAGCATCCTCTATAGGGCTGGATTAGTAGGACGATATTGTTTAAATTTGTTTTTTTTTTTTTCATGGAATATCTTGGTTTCTCCATCTATGGTGATTGAGAATTTTGCTGGGTATAGTAAGCTAAGCTGGTATTTGGGTTCTCTTATGGTCTAGGTGACATTTGTCTAGCATCTTCTGGTCTTTGGAGTTTCTGTTGAGAAGTCTGGTATAATTCTGATAGGTCTGCCTTTATATTTTACTTGGCCTTTTCCCCTTACAGCTTTTAATATTCATTCCTTGTTTTGTACATTTACTGTTTTGATTATTATGTGATAAGAGGATTTTCTTTTCTTGTCCAATCCATTTGGTGTTCTGAAGGCTTCTTGTACATTTATGGCCATCTCTTTATTTAGGTTAGGGAACTTTTTTCCTATGGATTTGTTGATTATGTTTTCTGGGGCTTTTAGCTGGGGAAATCATCACTCTCTTTTATTCCTATTATTCTTAGGTTTGATCTTTTCATTGTATTCTGAATTACCTGAATATTTTGGGTTAGGCACTTTTTTATACTTTGTATTTTCTTTGACTGATATGACAATATCTTCTATGCCTGCGACTCCCTCTTCTCTTTTATTCTGTTGGTGATGCTTGTATCTGTAGTTCCTGATCTCTTTCCTAAACTGCCCATGGTTGCCTCCATTTGTGTTTTCTTTATTGTTTCTATTGCCATTTTTAGGTCTTAGACAATTTTGTTCAATTCTGTCACCTGCTTACTGGTGTTTTCCTGTATTTCTTTAAGGAAGATAGTTATAGCCTCCTTAATGGCCTCTATCATCTTCATGAGATGGGATTTTAGGTCAGAATCTTACTTTTCAGGTTAATTAAGGTATCCAGGACTTGCTGTGGTAGGAGAACTGGGTTTTGATGGTGCCAAATCCCATTGGGTTCTGTCTCTTATGTTCTTGTGCTTGTCTCTCTATCTGGTTATCTCTGGTGTTAACTGACCTAGGTGCCTTTTACTCCTTAGAAGCAGTCAGTGCTATCTCTGGTTTGGGGTGGTGTTCCTATTTCCCTGGTTAGGGCAGACCTGCTATGTTCCTGGCCAAGGTAAATCTCTGGGAAGACAGGCAGGCTCTTGGCTCCAGGGGGAGGATCTGCCCTAGTTAAAGATGGAGGTGAAAATCAGAAGGATGGTGCCCCTGGTTAAGGTATACCTCTTGTGTCACTAGTTATTGCAGACCTTCTGGGATGCAAGCAGGTTGTGTCCCTGGTCACTACAGACCTCCTAGGAGGCAGGGAGGCTGTAGAGTGTGGAAAGTATTGGGCTGCTGTTCTGGGCTGGGTGGAGAAGGAGACCTAAAGGAAGATGGAGCTCATCAGGGTGGGTAGGTCTCTTGACAGTTGGGCTCTGTGTGCGTCCCCCCTAACATAGGAATTTGGGCAGGAGGGAGTCTCACCTGTGTCCTCTGGAGAGGCAGACAGGCTGTAGGGTGTTCGAGAGTATCAGGCCACTCTCCTTTCTTGCTTTTTTTGTTTGTTTGTTTGTTTGTTTGTTTGTTTTTTGTTTTGTTTTTTTTCGAGACAGGGTTTCTCTGTGTAGCCCTGGCTGACCTGTAACTCACTCTGTAGACCAGGCTGGCCTCGAACTCAGAAATCCGCCTGCCTCTGCCTCCCAAGTGCTGGAATTAAAGGCATGCAGGCGTGTGCCACCAAATGCCTCTGTGTGTGTGTGTGTGTGTGTGTGTGTGTGTGTATGCATATAAAAGTTACAGGAGTCAATTCTTTCCTTCTATCTTATGGTCCTAGGAATCAAACTGAAGTCATCAGTTTTTCCCACTGAGCTATTTCACCAGAACTGTTTGTTTGTTTGTTTGTTTGTTTGTTTGTCTTAATTAAGTAGTTCAGGCTGGCCTTGAGCTGGCAATCCTCTTGCCTCAGCCTGCTGCACTAGCATCACAGGTGTGAGGCTCTGTACCTATCTGGAGGTGTTTCTTTCATGAGTATATAGCTGATATGCATCACATGGTCTAGACATTTGTGGGTCCACACATTTGTGTCAATGCTTAAGAAAGATGGGCAAGGGACTGAAACAAGGTGGAAAGTGTAGGTCCATTTTCTTTCTTTCTTTTTTTTTTTTTTTTTTTTGCCTATTTTCACAAGAGGATAAAAACTCAGAAAACCTGGAGGAACAGCACATCGCTGTCTCCCTCACCTCAGGTGCTTCAGTAGGCTTTACATTTTCACCTTGTTTCATCACCTCCAACTTCCCTCTGCTGCATCATACTTCTTGTGAGAAAGCAGGGTGTTAAAACCCAGCCCATGGGAGAGTGGGCCATTGTCTCTACTTTGCCGATGAGCTAACTGAGACTCTGAGCAGTATGGGAATAAGGAAGTAGGGGAAGCTTTCAAGAAATACAGGTCCATGAGAAGTCATTGGCAGCTGTTCCCTCGCCAAGGCTGTGGAATACCTACCTCTTCTTTCTCTCTCCACAGGTCTGCCATGCATTCCTAACATGATGTACTGCCTCACTAGGCCTCCAATAGCAATGGAGCCAGGCAACTATGGACGGATACTACCAACATTACCATCCCATAATAATTCTGTTTTTATGAGTATATTTACATCTATAATTTTAGGTAATAGAAAGCTAGCTAATATGCAGTGTATAATGTGAATGATGCGCCTCATAGCTCTAGGCCTTTATATAGCCATCTGCTCCAGGTCTTTCTTTCTTCTTTCTTTCTTTCTTTCTTTCTTTCTTTCTTTCTTTCTTTCTTTCTTTCTTTGCCTGGAACTTTTACCTCTAGGGCTAAAGCCACCAGCACTCAACTCTCTTGTCTCCTTCCACCTCTGCAATTCTATTGCTTGCCTGTATTCTAATAACTGACAGTGCTACATCTGATTCTAAACCCACTACTTAGTTTAACACCTGAGAACATTTCTGAGAAAGCTGTTCCTAACCACATACTCTAACTTGCTAAGTTCTATTTTTGACCCTACATTGAGATAGATGGTGGGTGGCTGCCTCATCTATAACAATCTCAGCCACTTAATTTTAAATACGTTTCCAGGAGACTTTGATTTCATGGCATAAGGCAAGTGTTGTATTGAACATGGTAGCACTGGGGATTATAACAAGTAAAAATTATGCAAGTTGTTCAGTTTGCGCCCTGTGCCAGGCAGTGCACTCGATCCTTCAGATGATTTATGCTACTCAGCCATCAAGAAATCTTGCAAAAATAGTGACTTTTACTCAAACTTTAATGATGAAGCTTCGGTACGAAAAGTATGCTAGTGACATTACACATACTAATAAGTCCTTGAAGGATAAGGTGGTCAAATGCATGTAATCTAATGCTATATGTCAAATTTCTTAGCAGTCCACAACTATCTTTTTTTTTGGTATGTTTATTTAGCTCTTGAGAATCTCACATCTAGGCTGACAATATGGCAAAAGTCTTGCTTCTGCCCAGGAGTGAGGACATCAGAATAGAGTGATGGTTTCGGTGATGTCAGGACTGCGCTTTGGTCGTTGTGTATTTGCTATGTGCTGATGATACAGAGAAGAACAATGAGCCAAAAGCCACCGTCCCTACCACTATGCACCTTATGTACTTTAGGGAAAAGTTTCATCAGTCTTCAAAGAAGATGATGCAAAAGAAAGTAGGTACCAGAAAGCTGGGGTTCTGACTTTGCTGGAATATCCATGATGTAGATGGAGTGGGAGAAAACAGGAATCCAGACAGGGGATGGTTCTTAACATGGGCATTTGATAGCTGTGGTTATCTGAAATCAAGAGGTCAGCCATAAATAAATAGAAATATGAGAAAACATTGAATGAACTCAACAGGAGATATATATATATATATATATATATATATATATATATATATATAAAATTGATCAAGGGGATGAGGGCTGGGAGTTGGGGGTTAGGAGTTGGGAGCTCAGGGATAGGGTCTGGGGATTGGAACTGACAAAGGAGGAGCAAAGAATCGGGCAAGGGGTTGTCATGTCAAGGTAAGGTGAGGGATGCCTCTGCTCATGTGATGGAGGTAGGGTGGCCAGATTATGCCTTGTTTGCCTCTCTATTGTCTGCAGCAGCTATTAGCACATGCTCAGTAGTTTACATGCGACTACACAAATTAAGAGGTGCTTTCAGGCTTCCATGGGCCTGTCATCTTGCATCTTTCGTGTGATTAGGTTAAGCAATCCAATCAAACCAGACATTGTGGTTATTGTTATTATTCCTATTATTGCCATTGCACTAGAGCACTTGTTAGACGTGTGCTTTATGTGAGGTGCTGTGCCAACCACGCTACATATGCTGTTTGATTTAATCAGCTAAAATATTATATTTGAGACACTGAAGTGGGGATTGCTCCCCACTTCAAAGATGAGGACAACACAGCTGGGACCTGTTAAGAACAGAAATTTATTCAGTCAAATATCAATCAGTAAATGAACACATACTTCAATTAATATAAGAAGGAATTATAGAAGCATGGAAGGACTATTAGGGAGCATAGAGTGGTGTGCGAACCTGGGAATAGCAGAAAGAGAGCAGTTTCCACCCTTAATTTGAATGGTGGGAGGAGGGAGTGATTCCTATAACCCAGAATGGAGGAGAGACATGTCTAAGTATACAGCTAGTGGCCCTTGACCCAGAGGCTCAGCCTTCCATCACAGACCTTTCAGGAGAACTCTTCTTGCCTGGCTTTCTTTTGTCCCTTTGATCCTCTCTCTTGGGCTCCCCAGTAGCTGGACACAGTAAAGACCAGAGGGTGCCAAAGCACAAGGATGTCATTTGTTCTAGAGCAGAAAGCTATGTAAACAAAGGTGGAGCACACATAGGGAGGTAAGAAGAAATCTAGATGTATCCAGGAACTTTGTGGGAATGTACCACATATCAACACTGCTAGGCCTTGGAAGTACAACAGCCTGCCCAACCCAAAGCCAAGATTTGTCCTGTGATAAATAATATGATAAAGGGCGAATGATTTACGAGACAATGGGACATTCTCACCCAGCTAGGGCGGAGCAGCAAGGCAGAGGAAAGAATATGGAGGTACTGCTGTTATGAATTTGATGAGACAGTCTCAAAGGAGACTGCCTCTACTCTGAGCTTCTTGTCACTGCCTCCCCCTCAACCTTTTAAGTGAGATACACATCTGACCTCCGTGTCATTTGTATGACTCTGCAGAACTAGGCAAGACCGTGACAAAGGATGCTGGATCAGCTTAGCAGGCTAGAAGCTCTTCCATTCCTTAGAGGAGGAGATAAAACTGAGTTTTAAAGGATCCCCTTACCCCTTAGCTTGCAATTTCTAAAATGTTCTAATTTTAATGTCTTCATTTCTATCATATGAAAACACCTGTGCCAAAACTCTTGATTACTTGATTGTTTGAGCCCAAGGGGTTTCCTGTGATTAGGATTCTGCTGTAACCATCTTGTAAAGGCTGCTTCTAAGGGTCAGTTCTCTTGAGGATGTTTGTCTAGCTAATTACCAAGCAATAGTTCACATATAAGTAAATTTCAGAATATTAAGTACATCAACCATATACACCCAATAATTTCATGCCTTACCCACTCCACCTTCAACTCTACACTCACATTCCAATACTCACACATATGCACATGCACACAGACACACATGCGCATGCATACACACATGCACATACACATGGGCATAACTTCTAACAGCATTTTAGAGCTGGAAAGAGTAGGTGAACTGGAGTCCAGGCTCTTTCTGAGGTTACTAGCTATCTCCCTTTTACTGAGACAGCTACTCTGTAATCTCTTGTCAGCCTCACAGCCCCTTGGCTGACTTTCTTCCAGATATACATCAGCCAGCCTCATCCAATTGCTGACACTTGTTGGCCTGACTGGATACCAACAGCTGGCTTTGGCTGTTGTACCAGTGGTGCTGGGATTTGTTACCACTTAATACACCTTTAGACCCCTGTTACTCTACTTTACCGTCTCACTATGGCCTCATGAATTAAAGTGCATCTTCACTTTCAGCAGTGACCATCTCTAGCTCGTTTATACCATAAGATAAGTATAGGGCATGGAGCATGACCTAGGCCTCAGGATGTTTTCCTCCTCACATGGCTTCCATGTCTTAAAATTGTGAGTGTAGGGATTGGAGAGACATTAGGAGTTAAGAGCACTGCTATTCTTCCAGAGGACACAGGTTTGGTTCCCAGCACCCATATTGTACAGTACACAACTGCATGCAACTCCTGCTCCACAAAACCCACCCAGTTCTTCTGTCCTTTGTATGCATGTGCACTTATGTAGCATGTGTGCACATGGGCACACACATGATAACACAAATAAAAAATTGTAAAGACTATGAGTGTTGCTTTTCAGTCATTATCTATGTAGCTAGGGAACAAATGGCCATTGTCCTGGTGTGTCGAGAATAAGAGGCTGGCACAGATCTCATCCAACCAGAGTGTGGTTACCCACCCTATGCTCTCTTTCTGCTCTCATGGAGTGAAACTCCATTTCTGACTCAATAGCTGAAATAACCCATTTGTAGCAGTGCCAAACTAATGTTTATTAGTTTATTTCATTTGAACAAGGCACTTGTTTGCTTTGAAACTGAGAAGGCAAAATGCAGGTAATAAAAAGGCCCAACTGCTGCTGTTTTACATTTTTTCCCTATATCCTCTGCCTGCAAAGTCAGAAGTGCATTAAAAAGTAATATTGTGCTGAGCTCAGACATATGCAAACGTCTCTAGATATCTTGTCTCAATAAAGTTTATAGAATGCATTCCCAAAGGTCTGACAACAAAACAGAATAAATCGCAGGGCTCATAAAAATATAATGCATGCTTTTTTTCCCCTTATATAAACAGGAGGAGATGCGAAGAGAGGGAGTGTCTGGGCTGAGGAGGTGGTCCTTTCTCACACTAGTTTTTATAGTTAACTCCAGGACAGAAGGAATTCAGTCCAAAATAGACATAAACATAGAATCATAGAAAAAAAAAAAAGATGGACACGTTGCATGTGGTATGGATTTTCCAGGCACTCTCAAGTTCATTAAATTCTTTGGTAAATTCCTTACTCAATCTTTCAACCAAGTTTATGGAGGACTCACTGCATGTTAGATGTGACGTGGGGCACTCTGAATGCAGAAGAAAATGAAGCATCTAGTTTTTAGGGATTCAGTCCTGCAATAAAGAAGCAGGTGTCAATCAATAACAACAACAACAGCAAACCAACAAAAAACTAGCCGCAAAATAGGATTGCTTTCAATTCTCGCCACATTAATCAGATACCTGCATGTGGGTCGCTGTAGAACTATTTGCTACTGAGATTCAAGCAGTTGAGACAGAGTCATGACTTTCAGTTGTGTGTCTGATGTAACCCCACCAGGATCCAATATATAATTCCAATCCAATGCACAAGCAGTTAAGCTAAATGGGTCTCAAAGCGAAGCAAAAAGTCAGGTGTATTTGAAAAAGGGATAATATGGGCAGGTCACTGGGATAAGAAGGACATGAGTGAAGTGTGGGAGGGAGTAATCAGTTGCTTTATATGTGTGCATGAGACTGTCAAAGAGCAAGCTAATTAAATAACCATGCAGAAGTTCAGGAGCTCAAGTTTACTAATGCATGTATCAACAGTGGAGTATAATGTAGGAGACCTAATTGTTTGTGCTCTTTGTTCACTCCCAATGTACACAGTTTTCTTTAAACCACACTGAGGTGTAGCCCTTGAGGCACCATAGAGATCAGGTACCAGTCGTTTCCAAACGTCCACTTGAGGAAACTGAAGCTGAATGGGTTTGAGTGACTTGCTCCAAATACTTCTAACTTAAACCCGGAACGTGTTTCTCCAGAAGCTCTATTGTGTGCACGGCTTATCATGCATACTCTAAGCAACTTCCCAAGCTGCTAGGTCACATTCTGGTCCCTATTCCCTAGCCTGGCCTCTCTGTCGCCCGAACACGGTGAGTAACAGTGTAAAAGTGGTCTTAGGTGTGGAGAAGTTCATCATCCTCCTAACTCAATGTTGTAGATGACTTTCTAAGGGGGTGGGGGAACCTCAGCCATTCACTAGCCTGAATCCTTGTCCTTAGAAGGTTGGCTCTCAGACAGAATTCACACTGTGGCAGAAATGTCATATAACTTTATTGTGTTGGCAATTTCATATCCTGTTCTATTGGGATTTCCCTGTGTTAGGGCTGCCTTCCTCTGGAAGACCTTATTACTGCTTGTTTGCATCGCACTCTGCTCTGAGTTCCCTCAAAGTGAAGCTTGTGGGCTGGCACAGTCCTGCGCATATGCAGCAGTTTCCCAACTGATGTAGCATACTTGCAGGAAGCCCTAAGCACTAGTTTGCACAGGTTGAATCCTACTTATGGGACTGTGGGCACTTCTAAACTGGAGTAAAAATTAAAAGGGATAAGATTTTTCAATATTCCTATTTGATGAATAAGGATTACTGCATGTTGGAAATTAAAGGGCCTCACATGGAAGCACTTTACCTATAGTTCTCTATTTGCCATGGAGAATTAAGTGAAGGGAACATTAGCCATGCTGCCTATTTGACAAATACATTTAGAAACTACTATGAACAGAAGTCCGAACATGAGCCTCATTCCACGTAGCTTTTAGGTAGCAGAGGTGGAAGTCTGTGAGATTTGGGGGGCGTAAACTGTGATCATAGCATCCAATTAACGTGATCTTAGCCTAACTTCTTAGTAAAGTCTCCAGAGATGAAGGTGTCTGACAAATACAAGCACATAACACTCACTCAAGATGTAGCCTGACCTTCTAACTGATGGACAGAAGCACAGATAGTGGTGATCTGATATTGCACTACACAGGAAAGCAATGAAGTATTAGAAGATAAGCCTTTGCTCTTTCCCTTCATAAATACCTCACCCCAACAAAAGGAGAGAATAAAGAAGCCTAATCGTCTCAGTGTGCAGAGCTGTCTGCTCACCCTCCTGTGGACGGCTAAGAGCTCCATGGGGCCAAGAACATGAGGCATGCTGGGAAAATCAAAACAAGTGCCTCACAGTCCTCACCACATGTAATCTTGGCATGGGGAAGTCCTCTGATCACTCAGCGAATGACCTGCCATCAAGATGGCATGCCAATCATTGTTAATTCCTCGTATCCAACAGACAGGTGGTGGGGGAGTTAAACAAAGGGACATGATTAAATGTGTAGTTACAACTCTCTGAATTGAATTTGTACTGTCTTTCAAGTTCATATAGGAGTCAAGGAGACAAATTAAGAAATAGTATTTACAGTGTCTATCTGAACTTTAGCTTCAGAGACTAGAAGCCACAAGTTCCTACAAGCACCTGGAAGACCTCGCTCGAGTTCATGAACATAAGACTATCAATGCCATCATCAAGAATTAAACCACTGCAATGGAGGGCAGTGGGAGTTTTCATGACAGTATTAATTTCCATATTCTACGTGATGTCCCAGACTCCTGCAGGTATTTAGGTTTGAATTATAAGAAAGTTATGGATATCTCAATGGGCTGTGCTATCATTTGTATGGCTGATAAGACATCTTGACACAATTAGTTTGGGGGGGCTCCTCCCACTCATTGGAGAGGCTAATATTCACATGATTTTCCTGGTCATAGACAGTACAAGGAAAAGAGAAATTCCTAAAATATGTCCCTTGCTCATTATGCATCTGGCAGCATGAGGTAACAGGTACTTCCACGTCCACCTGAGCTCAGGTGTCAATCATTCCCAGTCTCACTGGGCCAGACATTCCAAGGTTTTTTTTGTTTTTTGGTTTTTTTTTTTTGGTTTTTCAAGACAGGGTTTCTCTGTATAGCCCTGGCTGTCCTGGAACTCACTCTGTAGACCAGGCTGGCCTTGAACTCAGAAATCCGCCTGCCTCTGCCTCCCGAGTGCTGGGATTAAAGGCATGCGCCACCACGCCCGGCCTCATTTCAAGTTTTAAAGTCTGGGTTTTACTGTTTTAAGAAGTGTATTTGTGTCTTAGGTTATTTTTCCATAAGTTTAAGAAAAGAAAAAATAGTATATGACAAATATTAGGGAAAAATTTTAAAAAATGGATATTGTATGCCTTTATATAAATTAATTTATTTCTCTTTTTAAGAGACTGGTAAATATTTTGAGTTTGCTTATAAAAGAAAAACCAAGAAACAACAAGAATCCATAGGCATGTGACTAACTTGCCTGAGCTTAGAAGGGTGAAGACTCTACTCATTGCTCTGGCAGAGTCACCCCTGGTAGGATGCATCACATAACTCTTGAAGTCCTCCTCTGAAACCTCATTCAGTTATACACACACCAACAACAACAACTCCACCACCACCTCCTCCACCACCACCACCACCACCACTACCACCTCCACCACTACCACCTCCACAAGAGAAGGCTGGGAAAGAGAAAGAGAGCTGATTTTCAGAGTTTAGCAGCACCCCATGAGCTGTTCTCCCCATTGTAGAGGACAACAATGTTATGCATGGCATACACTATGCTACAGAATAAGCAAGTTCCTGTCCCGTAGTCTATAAACACTCCCACTCAAAGGCTGTAGTATAAATAGAATTAGTTTACAACAAGAGATCATTTTATTCTTCATAGACCTAAATTATATCTAATGCTTGGTCTGATAAATTGATTAGTTATACTTTTATTAGATCCTTAATGGAACAGGGTAGTAAAGAAGGAAGGTTGCCTGATAAGATGTACTTGTGTTAATGGAGGTCCAGTCTTCTGTCTGAAAGCATCCTGTGTTAATTGAGTGCATTCTTGACTTTGACGAAGTCCTGGGACTTTCTTATATCTCAAAATTGTCAGCCTATCTATCAGAGTAGGGATGTCAGCAAAAATTCACACAATGGGTAAGGAGATGGGCTCAGACTTGGCTTTCTGAGCATTTTTTACTAGTAAAGTGGGAATATAATAGCTATTAAAAGAATTTTGTTTGTAATGGTGTTGATTTTCAAGGTAATTTAAACCAGTACCATACAAGAAATACTTACTCTCTGATAGAACTCATAGTGGAACCAGTAAGGCTAGCTTCCTATTGTGAAAATGGAACAGAATAGTGATAGATATGTCACCAAGATATTAATCATCTACAGCAATGCAGGTACAGTGATCACCCCCCAGATAGTTGAGTAAGGTCCTTCATTTCCTCAATTCGAAGCTCAACCAGCCATGATTAGTAGAATTCCATGAAACACAGTTAGATGACTAGCTCTTTCTAAATCACCTTTTCTCAAAGTGTGCTCTAGAAGACAGTGGGCTTGCCATAGATTCCAAAAGAAAGAGGAGGAGAGGCTGCGATTGAGAAGAGTAAATAATATCAAATTTAAAGAAAATAAATTTAAACAATAAAAGACTGCTTGCCAAGCTGAGGAGAAAGTTCAGGCTTACTGAACAAGAAAGGAGGAGGGGAGTTCAGACCTCCAGCACCTACATAAATACAAGTTAGGTGCAACTGCTCTCATATCAATTGCAGAAGGCATAGTGGATTCCCTGGATCAAGCTGCTTATAAAAACTAGCTGTATCTGCTAGCTCTAGGTTTAATTGAGAAGTCCTGCCTCAAAGAGATGGAGTAAAAGAATGGAAGATTCTGAGATCCCCAGCAACTATCTCATCACCCTACAAAACCTACACACGTTCATGTGCATCTACTCACCCCTTTGCGCCCAATCAGTGTGTATTCCAACTCTGGCAAGAGTGTACCCACAAATGTACATAGACCATATACATATACACACAAAAAGATGGGAGAGGAAAGGATTGTTCACCAAGAAAGTTTAACTATTGATCTGTATATCATCCCATTAAAAGATAATCCCATGACAGGAATGGTGGTGCACACCTTTAATCTCAGCACTTGGGAGGCAGCAGCAGGAGGATTTCCATGTCAGCCTGGTCTACATAGTAACTTCCAGCCTAGTTGGGGCTACATAAGTACATCCAGTAGCAGATTAACTAACTAAATAATAGCTACAAACTGAAAACTTTTCCAAAAGAAAAAAAAAATGTATATGTCTTTGGCTAGGATCCCAGTCTTATTGAGCCCTAAAGGCCCTTGCTTATAAAGAACTTTTCTATGTTAGAGAAGCTGTTTGCTTAAATGGCTCATGCTCTACCAGCCCCACACTGGCTTGGAGCAAACAATAAAATGTAAACACGTTGATTGCCTACCATTTGTTTTTATTTATTTTTTTCTCTATCAAGGTAAAGACAACATGATTGTTTTTTAAGTAGGTAGGAAACCAGTAGTCGTCCTTCTTTAAGTGGCACTTTTGCAAACTGCTGACACAGAGGCACAGAGGCCACATGTCTTGTACAAAGAATAAGAATATGTAAGAGATTCAGAGTGAAAATGTGATACCTGGTATCTCTAGGATATCTCCACCACTTATCAGGCTAGAGTCCCCTTCTTACACCAGAGAGAAAAAGAAAGACCAAAGAAAATAAGGAAGTGTACCGGATGCTGGGACTGATAAGAAACATTAGCAAAACATTATTTCTCTGGATGAAGTTATCTAAAAAGCAGACACAGAATAGAATGTGGGTGTGACTGTTTATGCAGTTCCTCAGCATTGAAACAAACAGCTAAGCTGGGCGTGGGGACATGGATTTTTTTTTTTTAAATAGTTTTTCCGAGACAGAGTTTCTCTGTGTAGCCCTGGCTGTCCTGGAACTGACTTTGTAGACCAGGCTGGCCTGGAACTCAGAAATCTGCCTGCCTCTGCCTCCCAAGTGCTGGGATTAAAGGCGTGCGCCACCATGCCTGGCTCTTAATCCTACATGAACAGAAGAACAAGGCTGCCTTGGCAAAAATAAATTCAAGGCAATTCTTAGGTTAGGGTTGGGGGTTGAGTTGAGTTATACCAGACACTGTGTTAAAAACAAAGCAAAGCAAAACAAAACAAAACAAAACAAAACACATTTTAAAAATGGATTAAACCCTCTAGTTTATCTGTCCTGTTTCTCTATTTCAGTGCAAAAAATAAAATAGTGGGAAAATTGAAGAGAAAGAAATAAGGAATAGGACAAAATAAAGGACCGTGTTTTGTCTGAGTTAAGCTGACTGTCCGTGGACCCAAGGCTTTCCAAAGCTACATTTGATCACTGTGCTAAATTGGTCTCATCAGTTAAATGGGTTAATAACTACTCTATATTGTAATGGTGAGGATTAAATTCAGAATGTCCAGCTTTTGTGTCTGGTATAAGACCGTGTGTGTGTGTGTGTGTGTGTGTGTGTGTGTGTGTGTGTGTGTGTGTGTGTTCTCCCTATCCTTTTCTATGTCTCTATGTCTCTATGTATCTCTTCTGTGTAGTCCCCAAGACATATTTCAGTCCAGTCCACATCCACATCTGTGTCTTCTTAGTTCCTTCTCCCTCTTCTATTCTACCTTCTCACTTCTCCCTTCCCCTCCCCCTCCCCCTCACTTCTTAGCCCAACAATGTCAAAACAGATAGAAATCAAAGAAAAGTCAGACAACAAGAGGACAATGACCTAAGACATTGGAACCCTGGTTTAGTCTCAAATCCCTCTGCCTTCTATCATTTTAGGGAAGATATCCAGGATTGTATACTTGCAGGAGATAACTCCTGACCCCAGCTTTCATAAGTGCACACAAGCCTCATTTCTAGTTGCTATCAACTTTTCCTTGCTAGACTGGAAAATGTCTGAGACTTGGCAATAAAGTCCTAAATTCTGTTTAAAAAATATAGCATTGACCCACAGAGTGAAAACATTAAACAGCAATCCCTCCAAAGCCAGGATGTAGCTCTGCATATCACTATCTGGAAAAGGCTAGCCCCAATTCCCACTTTCACCATCTCATGTTGGTACCTCATCAGCATCTATGGAAGAGACTCTTGGGTATTGCCACTTGGCATTCATCTGTACATGAGATACAGAGCGAGCCCATTATTTTAAAAAAAAGCATAATTATAATAAAAATAGAAGTAATGCATTTTCATTGAATTAAGAATTGCTGAAATTCTTACTTCAAATTCAGAGACTTTTATAGTGAAAAATTTAAACTAAGCAATCTGAACATATCTAATAGTTGGACCTTCAGTCCTGGGCAAGAGAGAAGAAACAAGGATTTACTGGAGCCCCTTTATGGGCCATTAAGAGGTAGGGTTTCCTCTCAGTCTATATACCTGAATTGGTTCCTAGACAATGAGTTCTACACACACACACACACACACACACACTCACAATAATTGTTAGCAGATATAGCCCTGAAAATCTAAGAGACAAGATCTTAGTACCTCTACATTATTATGAGTTTTAGAATACAATATGTATTATATCTTTCCATTGAAGAGCCAACTCAAGTATTAAAATACAACTTTTCATTATTGCTAAACTGATGTGGCATCATTCATTTGAACAATGTTGTATTTTTAAAACATTATGTAGTATGAGTACATAGTGTTCTTCAAAATAGACTAAGGCAAGGCAAATAATATTTATCTTAATTTGTTAAGACAGCTTGGTTACTGCATTAGGGTAAATGAGCCTTCTTAAAGTATATCATAGAATATAAACCCTAATACAGTGAGAAATAACACCCATTTTTAGCTCCTGCATCTATCTAACCTGGTTGTAGCTTACTGTACGTATTTAAGTCTCTTTTAATTCACAATGCCCTAATATTGTTAAAAGCTTTGGAACAAAATATTATAAGAACAAAATGATAGAACTTGTGAAGAAAATAGGTGACAGTAAGATGCTTCAGGAAAAGATAGAAAGTGATGAATGTGGAGCCAATAGTGGAGCCTAAACCATGTTACTAAAAAAAAAAAAAAAAAGAAAGAAAGAAGGGAATGTCCGAGTGAGGCAAACCAATTGTAGTGAAGCATGGTCTCTTACCTCTGACTAATGTACATGTGGTTCCTGTCTTAGTCGGTGTTCTGTTGCTGTGAAGAGACGCCATGACCATAGCAACTCTTATAAAGAAAAATATTTAATTGGGGCTGGTTTACAACTTCAGAGAGTTGGTTCATTGTCATGGCAGAGTGTAAGGAGGCATGAATGCAGACATGGTGCTGGGGTGATGTTATCCTGGAGAGATAGCTGCAAGCTCTACATCTGATCTTCAGGCAGCAGGAAGAGAGAGACACTGGGCCTGGCTAGAACATTTGAAATCCCAAGACCCACCCCCAGCTTCCTGGGATGACGTACTTCCTAATTCCTACCAAGTAGTACTACTTCTTAAGGACCAAGCATTTAATATATGAGCCTATGACAGTCATTCCTATTTGAAACACAATTGTTCCATTCTGGAAAAAAAAAACAAAACAAAACACAGACACCCACATATCAGACAAAGCCACAGGGGAGGGCTCAGCAGCTAGGGTCACAGAAAGTCTAGAAGGCCATTCTGGCCTGCATGGCTACATCTTGCTGTCCAGTCACTGAGACATAATTTCTTTCTTTCTTTCTTTCTTTCTTTCTTTCTTTCTTTCTTTCTTTCTTTCTTTCTTTTTTGTTTTTTGTTTTTCTTTTTTCCTTATTTATTTATTTATTATTAGAGAATTTCTTCATTTACATTTCAAGTGTTATCCCATAAGTCCCCTATACCCTCCCCCGCCCTGCTCCCCTACCCACCCACTCCCACTACTTGGCCCTGGCATTCCCCTGTACTGGGGCATATAAACATTGCTAGACCAAGGGCCTTTCTTCCCCAATAATGGCCAACTAGGCCATCTTCTAATACATATGCAGCTAGAGACCTGAGCTCTGGGGGTTCTGATTTGTTCATATTGTTGTTCCATCTATAGGGTTGCAGACCCCTACAGCTCTTGGGTACTCTCTCTAGCTCCTACATTGGGGACCCTGTGTTCTGCCCTATAGATGATTGTGAGCATCCACTTCTGTATTTGTCAGCGACTGTCAAAGCCTCACACCGGAGAGATGGCTCAGCGGTTTAGAGCACTGACTGCTCTTCTGAAGGTCCTGAGTTCAAATCCCAGCAACCACATGGTGGCTCACAACCATCCATAATGAGATCTGATGCCCTCTTCTGGTGTGTCTGAAAACAGCTACAGTGTACTTACACATAATAAATAAATTTTTTTTAAAATGTGCTGGAGGGATGGCTCAGCCATTAAAGGCTAAACCCGGAGTGAGCGAAATTGGGACCTACTTTCACACATCCCTTAGTTTCTCTATGAATTCAGTGCTTTATGATACTACAGTACATTCCCTCAAGAACAGGGCAACTAGGGACTTAACTTTATTTCAAGACTCAGATGTTCTTTTCTCTGTAAGTCTTTTGTACCTATTAGTTGCAGATCCTATCAGTTTTCATTTACCTAGTAAACCCAGCTGCAGGAGACCCAACTCCTCTTTTGGATCTTACAGACCTCTGTACTCACATACATATAACCACAGCCAGGCAGGCAGAGAGACAGACACACACACACATTATATACACACACATATGCCATATCCTGTCCCAAACACATCACACACATTACACAAACACATATACCACATAATACACACACCTCACATATCACACACACACACACACACACCTCATAAACATTATAATATACATACACATAAACCCATATACACATACATACATACATACATACATACATACATACATACATGCATACATGCATACATGCATACATGCATACACGCATACACGCATACATATATACATATAATTGCAGTGCTGGGGATTGACTATAGAGCACGACTTTGCAGAAGCTAAATGAGCATTCTACCACGGAATTACATCACTGCCCACTTATGTGGTATGACTTTGCAGCTGTATTTGAAAGAACATTCTGTTGTTTTTGAACAATGTTTCTTGGTCTTCTCTCTCTGGTATTATGGCTCAAACATTGTATAGTTCATATATCATAGACACTGTAGATTCTATTATGTTTTCCTGGATGTATTTATTTGAAGTATGTTCATTTCTTCAACAACTAACTTCTCTGACCTCAGAATCCAGATTCTGGCTTTTCCCAATACAGGATGACTGAAATCTTTTTGCTAGTTTTTACAATTTGTGATGATTGCATGTATCCTGTCTAAACCATTCAAAGGTGAGCCAGGTATTTGAGCAGAGTTTTGGGATAGCATTTAGCAGCCAATGCATGTACTTCTTCCTTTATTGAATTATATACTTCCCTTTATAAATCACTGTTATCTCTATAACCTTAGACAAAGACTATCAAGTATACCTTCGAACAAAGCATCTCATTTTCTTCCTTATCCTACATTATTTTGATTGTTCTCATGTGTCTTTGGAAATTTTTCACATAGTTTGTAATTGCTATGCAATAATATTGTTTAAATATGAGCACTTCTAAGTGTCAACCAGTAAAACTTCCATGTCTATGTTTTACTGGAGATACTTTTATTCTTAGATTCATATTGTTATAATTCCTATCAAAAGTGTACATTAAAATAAAATGAAAAGGCCTTGAAATTATAGCTTAGCATTAAGAGCATATACTACTATTGAAGATGGCACTAGTTCACATTGGGTAATAGCTGTCTCTAATATGTCCTTCCTACACACACACACACACACACACACACACACACACACACACACTATATATATATATTTTTTTTCATGATATATATATTCTGCCTTGGTCATGTATCTGTTCACAGCAGAAAAACCCTAAGACAAATTTCAAAGGATAACGACAATAATTCTAACTAAGAGGACTGCAAGATGACTCAGAAGGTAAAAGCAATTAGCACAGAAGCCTGGCAACCAGCCTTCTATCCCTAAACCCCAACACACATACTAACCCACAGAAAGAGCTGACAAGTAAACTTTGTTCTCTGATCTTCATACATGTACTGTAGCATGTTTTTATACACACACACACAAACACACACACACACAAATAAATAAAAATTTAAAACTATTACTAGGAAAATGGTGATAACTCAAGATAAGAACATCATTCAAAGTGAAATTTATTTTTATGGACTTAATTGGGCAGATGGCTGATGACATCCAATAAATGACCTCCAAAGATGCAACCCCTTGATAAAAAAATAAGTTGTCACCAATAAATAAAAATACTGTTAATTATACCACTTGGTCTCTGACACTGTGTTATGACAGTCCTGAGTAGTTAACAGTTTTAACCATGCATCCATATGTAAATTCTTTCATTTAATAATTTATTGTTGAGGTTCAGTAATCTTGCCATCTAGGACACAACCAACACACACATACACACACACACACACACACACACACACACACACACACAGAGAGAGAGAGAGAGAGAGAGAGAGAGAGAGAGATCTACTTATCATTTTTCTTCCTTCTCACACTGTCAATGATAACCGTGGCTCTTGTGCCATCCCTGCAGTGATGGTGGTCATTAGCACTGGCCAGGAGCATGATCCACATGGAGTAAACCTAGTTTAATTACCCCCAACCTGTAGTTCCAGGTGGAGGCCTTAGTCAGAACATCTGTGATAGCTGTTAGAAAAAATGATCAAAGCGTGCTGTTGAAATAACGACTCATATGAAGATAATGCAGTGGTATGTTTTTCCTTTCAGAATCACAGTATGCTCTGGGGGTGGTTATGAGCATTTATAACCACCAGCTATTTCTACCATGGCCACTGCAGGTAGTCTTAACCCAGAGCCCTCCATCCCCCCCACCCCCACACACACATATCTTAACTGGCCAATGAGATGATTTTTTTTTTTTTTTGTATTCCTACCTCTATGCTCACCATCAAAAGAGTGTTTGCAGGGAGCATGTATCTCTCTATCAGTGCTATTTAAGTAACTGGAATTTTGGTACCCACTATTTTTCCTTAAAATGTTTTACCTTAGGCAAAGTAGCTATGGCATCAGATCACCCAGTGGGGATTTTTTTTTTTTAATAAAAATCATGTTACAGGGAGGTAGTCTTCTGCAATGTTCACAGGATGGATTTCCTAATTAGGTAGATCTCAGCTTCCATACTTACTGGTCTTGTATGCGCAGTACTGAACTCACTCTTTGGAGCAGTGATTTTCTCAGCTATACCATGAGCATTAATGACATGTAAAGCATGATGTGCAGAGTTAATTCAAAATCATTAGTACTCTTCTTTCTGGCTCACCACAAGCAGTATAACCGGATGGGTACATGGCTCTTTCAGTGCTTTAGCATGCTTGAATGACAAGATGATTCCACAAAAAACAAAACAAAACAACAAACCAAACCAAAACAAAACACCTGCTGTCATCAACCTGATCAGGATCAGAAGGGCTGATTCAGACCCAGGAAGGACGAGGTTAGCCCCATTCAGCCACATGTAGTGTTTCTCATAAAGGCACTAGCCCCTTGAAGGCACCTTATACCTCACTCTCTCCCAGAGAACTTGATATTCACACTGCTACATCAAAAGGTTGGGGCAGCTATTATGTATTAAAATGTGTCATTTTAAATTGCCTTTTTTGCTAGCACTAGCAATATAGATATTGAAATTTCTTCAGGAAATGCTTATCTCATCAAGACTAAAATTATAGTATATGAAATACTAATTACAGTATTATGAACAAGGTTGAACTTTCCTGTGACATTCTGTCTATTAGGAGAATACTAATTTTCTCTTTCTTAAGGCAGATAAAGCACCTATTACAAGAACTGTGATCCCGTCCCTTCTTCTGCCACCCTGTGCCATTTTCACAGAAGGGCAGGATAGGACCTCCAGTTCTTACCCTTACCCTGTCTCTCACACCTTTCCATCTGCTTCCAAAGGAGGCTCAGTAATTAAAACCAGATATATGTGCTCAACAGCAGTAAGAAATGCAGAGGGCAAGGAACTCTGTCATTGGCTACATACACAGATTATATGGGAGTGTATTCATATAGATTTAAATGAATCCAAAATGTATTAATACTTGAAAAATGATTTACAATCCCTGTAATATCATAGGCAAGTATTCTAGCTAGCATTTTTGGTTATTGTAATTATATTCATATGGAATCCTCTTGATTACCTAAGACATGCATTTCATCTGCATTTGCCAGTTTAAATGAAGTATGTGCAATAGCTAACTACTGGAGGAAGTAAATCGTGGGCTAGGATCCTGGGAGCACAGATCTCATCTGGTCCCCCATTCGTTTAATGAACACTGAGCATCTGCTCCACTCTATGCAATGTTCTAGTGCTGCACACACAGAGATCAGGAAACTGCTGTGATCTTAGTGAAGCTTTTTGTCCAGAAGCCATCCACAGGGGTGCCATGTTTAGACAGGGGCAGTAGGGCAGCCCACAGCACAGCCATGACATCCTTGCTCTCCTATTTACAAGACAGGTGAAGTCTAACTGATAGAGGGACTGTCTGGTCTCTTGGTCAGGCCTTCTTAAGCATCTGAATCCAAATTATCAAATGAACATTGAAAGGCTACAATGTCTGGTAGATGGCCCTTAAATTAAAGCATTCTGTTTTAACAAGATACAGGGCTGATACAGAGTTCTTTTGTAATGGTTCTGAAGTCTTTGAACAGAAATTTTTAGAAAATTCAAGCAGAGGAGGCTGACTTATTGCTACTCCGTGCCATACTATACACTGATAAGCATGATATGATTGACAGCCGAAGGCCAAGGTCCCACTCTTCTAGCATTTCTGAAAACAGAAGATGCCAAATCACACATTACTAACCCATGTGAGACACAGTACTGTGGCCACTGGCCACCAGCAAGGGCATACTTAATAGAAAGATGGTAGAAAAACAAAAGATGGGAAACAGTAAAACCAGATAGCTTTAGAGTGCTCGGAACTCATGTCACATAGATGTGGGGGATGTGATCAAAGCCTCACGTTCCAGTAGAATTGAATGTTAATCCTTGACCTCCCTGGTCGTCCATTTCTTCATCTCAGAACAAACTGAGTTGGACCTAGTACACCGTGAAGACGAATCAACATCAGCTTTCTTCCCCATCTTTGCTAGCAGATGTGAATGTATCCAAGTATTTCCTCAGGTCATTTTATTTTGGCAGTATAAATAGTTTGAACCTTTCATTTTCTTCAGAGATTCTTTAAAAAAAAACAAAGCAAGTAAGCAAAAAGGAGATTAGTCTATCACGGACCCATAGTGTACAATATTTAGAAATCACTGGTTTTTCAGTACTGTAACTTTTATCATCTCCCCCTGCACAGATTCCCATTGTTGAAGATTTATCTAAGCCTGAAGTTGCTTGATGGCCGACCCATTCCTTGCTTCTGTGAACATAATCTATGTCCCATGGAGTGTGAAGAGCTGAAAGAAACCCAAGTTTAATGACCAAATTTTTATAGCAGCATATTTTTTTTATTTCTCAAATATGGAACATTTTTGTTTTAATTTTCTGATTTCATATTTTACTGTCATAAAATTGCCACACGAGCATGACTTAAGCAGTTAAATAGTCCTAGAAAGATGAAAAATGAGGTGAAAAGTTAAACCCCTCCTCAACTTTCAGGTTCAACTTTTCACTTTTACATATGTCAACCGTTAACACATTCTGTTGTTCTTCCTACGATATGTGTGTCTCTGTGTGTCTGACATACTGGGCATATTATTATTTTTAAAGTATGAAAGGGCATAATAATATCTCCATTGGTTTAAAAAATGAATTGAAGTAAAGAAAAGTATTGTATTAATGTCACAACAGTAGGAAGAGCACTGCAGGGGTGGGAGGAGTCAGAGGATAGCAACAGGCTGCTTCTGCCATAGGCTCCATAGGGAGACGTATAGGAGCCTTGGTGAGTCAGTCTACACCCGGGGTTTTTGTACACTCAAGGTATCTCAGTCACTGAACTAGATGTGACTATCTTTGTCAACTAGGGTTCTAGGAAACAAAGAATATTCTCTTCTATTAAATTTGGTCTTAGACAATTACACACACACACACACACACACACACACACACACACACACACACACACACACACCACTGCCAATCTCACCCATTTTCATGTCCCTCCTGTCCCATTATACCCTCCAAATTTTCCCTATCAAACTTTCACACTTTGTTTTGTTTTGCAAACTGCTGACTTTACAAAATTTTTAATGTACATTTAGTGTATTGTCTTACTTCTATTTACACAGATGTATATTAGAGTAGGCCACATAAGTGTAGGTGCCCATCATGGCCCAAAGATAGCCTCAGATTTCCCAGGCAGTCATGAACCTTCTGATGTGGGTCTTGAGATGCAGGTCTTCTAGAAGCACAGTAACTGCTGAGCCATTTTGGGATAGAAAACTATTCTCTAATTACAGGCGTACATAAGGCAAAAGCATTGTAAACCATAACTTCTTTGCACACAGATTTGAAATAAGTCCTCATTGCCATGTCTGCATTCACATCTTCTTGGGTGGTTTTCAGTGGAGATCTTACTTGGATCTAGGGAAGATTAGTTCATTTCTTCTGTCTTTCTGGGTGTTAGAGGCTACAGCAGTCTCCTATCCTATTATGCTACGATTAACTCCATCATAGTCACTATCCACATTTCTGAAAATCTGTGAAACTCTCTTGCCTATTCTGGTCTGTTCTCTATTCCCTTCTTAACGCTGCTTTTTAAACCACTGAAACATCCTTTTAATTTCATTTTAATAGAGTTTTGAGAGAGAGAGTGAGACCAAGAGAGTGAGAATAAATGTGTATAGTCACTTTATTCTTTTATAGCTGGAACTCAAATATGACATTTATTATCTACTTATTTTTACTTTTTCATTCTCTAAGACACATTTAATAGCCATTGAGTGACTGCTATAATAATAAAATGTTAAGAACAACATTAATAATGTTCATTTTTAAAAGTAATATGGTGTTTTAGAATTTTAAAAGCTCTTTAACATTTAATCCTCTATGTGGAGTGAATGTTTTGTACCCTCATATTATATAAAATAATTGAGGTTAATAGAGTTTAAGTAATACATTTATGGTCATGTAGTGAGTCAATAATGGGGCCCACAAATCCTTGCTCTGATATTATTTTAGAATGTTACCAAAGTATTTTTGGTTGAGTGAAATGTCAGCAGGAGTAAGACTTAGGATGTGTCATGGGACACTCTTTCTGAAGGGGAAACTAGTCTATTTTAGCTTTATTATTTCAGATGAAACAAGTTTATCTTTCTATATCAATAGGTTGTACTTAGGTACTTAGAAACACAAGAGAAATATAGGCCTGTTGCCCTAGGCCTTGCCCCCTCAGAATGGTCCTTGGGAGTAGGGAATAAGAATGCAGGGAATCAGTGACTAAGATTCTGAGAGTTGGTGAGCATCAGAACCATACTTGTTTATTTCGGGATCGGGGTATATGCCTTTATACCCTCCACCTGTGTCCCATTGATCCATGATGTCTGCTCTCTGTAAGTGGCACCATCCCATTAGTCTTTCTGGTCACAAGCTCTGTTGTCATCTTGTCTCCAGGTATCAGGCAGATTTCAAGGTTGCTGTTGCACACGTGTGGGCCATTATGGGCAGCCGGTAAGAGTATGCTGGCTCATTCCTCCTAAGCAGGCCAAGATATTATAAACAAGGTTAAATAAAAACCAAAGAGAAGGGGGCTGGAGAGATGGCTCAGTGGCTAAGAGCACTGATTGCTCTTCTAGAGGTCATGAGTTGAAATCCCAGCAACCACATGGTGGCTCATTCCATCTGTAATGGAATCTGATGCCGCCTTCTGGTGTGTCTTAAGACAGCTATGGTGTACTCATATACATAAAATAAATAAATCTTTTAAAAAAAAAGCAAAGAGAATTTTCTTTATATGTAGAATGGATTTGAAAATTGGGAAATGCCAACTGGTTTGGTTGAAAAAACTGATGGGCCATGAAGTGCATACACAAGACTCTGTATTCTTTTAGGGAACTAACCAGGCTGTAAATAAACACAAGTTTGGGTGGTGGTAAATTTTATGGATCATTTGAGTGAACATGTCAGAAGACAGACTACTCTGGTATTTCTAAAAAAAAAAAAAAAAAAAAACTTTGCTAGATACAGTAAAGTACCAAGAAAATTGTTCTTTCTGGTAAATTCCATTTCTAACAATCCAATTGCATGGCCATCTGACCCTGTCAGAAGATTTCCTAAGTCTCAGAAAAGGACTCTGCTTTGCTTGGTCCAGGGTGCAGCCCGTGTGAATTGTACTTTATCAGAAGACAACTGGCTCTGAATCAGAACGATCTGAGAAAGTTAGAATTTGAGTCTGGACCCTGAAAGAAAGCCAGTCCTCTATGCAGAGTCAGAAAAGGGTCAAGGATGGGAGAAAAGAATAAACAAATAGATGGATGGTGGCATCTGGCCTTTGCCAGTAAGCTGAACTGGTACTGAACTTGGCATAGTGTTTTAGAGTTACTTCACAGGGTTAGATATCTTGATGAAAAATTTAAATCACTGAATTTTGTAAAGAGAAACTGCATGTGGTGATGTGAAAGTGTGATTGCTTTTCATGTCTCTCAACCATTTCTTGTCCAAATAACTTCTTAACCATCATACATATGCCTGCACTTACTAAGAAAGAACGAGACACCTGCATGCTGCTTCCTTGTGCTTAGCGCTCTGGACGCTGTGGAGAGAATGAAGGGTTGGGGAAGGGGCTTCTTTCATCTTTGCTCACATGCACAGGTCCACTGATAGGGACCTGGTGCCTGGGAGATCTGTCAGTGGCCATTCTGTATTTCTCAGTCTCCATTAATTATTGCTTTTCTTCCCAGGCAACAATGGAAACAACAACATACCTTTATGAGGGAATATAATTCTTACTTTCCAACCAATAGGATTACATGTCTAAATAAATACTTTGGAGGAATGGCTTACAATTCACAAGCTCAAGATAAAACTGGAAAAAATAAATCCTTAATGGGAAAGAGTTTAGAAACAGAACCATTGAAAAGCTTTGGCTGTGTGTGTGTGTGTGTGTGTGTGTGTGTGTGTGTGTGTATGTGTGTGTGTTTAGTAAAAGAAAGTAGTAATGACAGAACACTCAATATACACAACACTAATGATATTTTATGTGTCCTAAATTGGGAATAATGACTTCTGTGCAATTCATTTTCACTTACTATTTTTTCCAAATGTCCAGAGCGCTGCTGTCCTGTGTTTTCTAAGATAGCCTTGCAAATTTGTTTGCTGAACATTATACAGAGCAAAAAGCATTGTTTCTTTGTTTTTCTCCTCAAATTACTATATATTCCTGTTCTATCACTAAAATTTATTTATGACTTCCCATGTTCTTCTCAAAAAATCCAAGACCTATGAATCCATGAAGTGCAAAAAAAAAAAAAAAAAACCTAGAGAAGTGTAGTGACTAATAAGTAGCTACATTTTGATTTTTAAGATTTATTTATTTATCTTTTTGTTTGTTTAGTGTATGTATATGTGTATGCATTGTGTGTATGTGTGTGTGTTTGTATGTGTTTGTATGACATGGAGATGCAGATGTTCATAGAAGCCAGAAGGCGGCATCAGATCCTCTTCTGTTCACATTACAGGTAGCTATAAACCTCCTAATACAAGTGTCAGGCACCAAACTCAGGTCTTAAGGAAGGCTAGCAAGGAACCTTAACTGCCAAGCCATCTCTCCAGTGCATACACATGTTTCAGGACCAAGTTTGTGTTCTGAGCTCAAGTCCAGAGAGACCAGGTACAGGCTCTGTTGTTAAGGTTCTCTTCTTGTATCCGGAAGCTTGCATTCCTTATCTCTCCTAAAGCACTAAGAAGAAGCAATCGGAATCATTTCTACTATTGTTCAGAGGTGTCTATCATTCCATCATTTTCAACCTCTATTTTCTTTTTTTTTCCAATTTTTTTAATTAGATATTTTCTTAATTTACATTTCAAATGCTATCCCGGAAGTTCCCTCCCCCTCCCCCCGCCCTGCTCCCCTGCCCACCCATTCCCACTTCTTGGCCCTGGCGTTCCCCTGTATTGGGGCATATAAAGATTGCAATACCAAGGGGCCTCTCCTCCCAATGATGGCCGACTAGGCCATCTTCTGCTCCATATGGAGCTAGAGACACGAGTTCTGGGGGTTCTGGTTAGTTCATATTGTTGTTCCTCTTCTAGAGTTGCAGACCCCTTCAGCTCCTGGGGTTCTATCTTTAGCTTCTCCATTGTGGGCCCCGTGCTCCATCTTATAGATGACTGTGAGAATCCACTTCTGTACGAAACAGCTATATCTTCTCATTACCCTCAGTAGTAGGTCACTAAATTCCAAACATTGACAAATTCTCCAGGACGTTACAAAGGTATATGAAAAATAAATCCTTTACAGAGGAGCTTCAGGGAGGTCATCATTAGAAACAACAGACCTCCCCACCTGAAAATGCACATAACTTCAACTTAAAGTACTATGTTGAGGTGCTTTGTTCCCTTGAGAATCATCTATTCAATCCCTTAGAGTAGACTTAGGTGACAGACAAAAGCAATAGGAATTAGTTCCAAATCAATGGGTGGCGTTTCTCTTTCTTCTCTAGCTTGTTAAGATTGGAGGTGCCTGCCAGGTATTGTTCTCTCTCTCTCTCTCTCTCTCTCTCTCTCTCTCTCTCTCTCTCTCTCTCTCTCTTTCCCTCTCTGGAAGTGGCCCATAGTTTCTCTCAGCAGGGTTGTTTTTCAAGCTACTTCCCTCAGGACCACACCACACCACTGACAAAGATAAACGATAGTCTCGTCCCTAGTATCTAGACAAGAAGCTACACTGTTGTCCCTGTTATGGAGACAAAAGCATGCAAAAGATATAATTGAGCACATGCCTTGTCATGAAAGAAAGACACACCCTACAAATCATCTAGTATTAGCTGTGAAATGGGATTGGAACCACAGAAATTTTGAGGAAAACAGGGCATATAGACCATCTGAGGGTAGAGCTCTGCTCTGCATACTTCCATTCTTCCCCAGGATATCCCTTTGAGTTATAATAAAGTAACTTAAAAACAGAGCTAAGCATTTGTGATATCCTTTCAACCTCTAGTCTTGCTCAATGAAACCATAGATCTTTACTAGTAAAATATAATATTACTACTCACTTTCCATAATGGGAGAAACAGAGGCACAAGGAAGGTAAGGACCATATGGATTGAAGGTGCTATGTTTTCATGTGCAATCATATGTATGTGCACACATACAGTAGATATTTCATTCTATAAACTCAACAATAAAATATGACTATGGTAGAACACACTGCTGCTGTTCAGAGGGAGTAACCATTGATACTCAATTATCTTGCCACACCTCTACGATATATCAGACAAGGTTGTAATGAGATGCAAACAAGAGTCTTAAGAAATGGCAAGAATTCCTTCAACTTTCTGTAGGTTCCATTTTTAAAACTCTACTGGTATTTTATTGAAAGGTGATAGAGTGGAATGAGCAGAAGTCAAATGCATAAGACAATCATCTGGGCAAAATGTATACCTCTGTCTAACCTCCAGCCCTGTGGAGACAGTGCGTGTCTATCACGCAAGAAAGTGTCTCATGTCTCCTGCCAGTCAACACTGCCATCTTCAGCATCTTTCCTTTTAACTGTAAAGGACTAGGAAAACAAAGTCCATGATTCCTCATGGCAGGTAGAAAACTCCAGAATGTTTTTTATGAGTCTCTAAACATAGCCCATAAACTGAACCTCAGTCCTTTCTTCTTAGACAAGTTTCATTAAATACATATTCTTTAAAGATATTTTGATATCTCCCATTGCTATTTATCAGAATAGCTAAGTATAATGTCTGGATGAAAGTATTTTGTCTGATATCACAAGAGAGACACCCCTAGTGCATGCATGTAAATATACCTCTATTCCTCTGTGATAAACTGTCTTATCCACGGACTCTTACAAACTGATATATCAAACAATATACCATGTATTTCTGTACCATAGATAACATTGTTTTGTTTTTAAATTATTAAGTTGATTCACAATAACTCTCTATTGTCTTGAATCTGATGCTGATATTTTTCAGAAATATTTAAGGCCAAAGGCCGACTAGTACTTGTACATAGCTTTTTTTTAGACTAGCATGCCAGCTATTAAGTAACATCACAGCATTCTAAAAATAGATTTTCTTCATTTAAAATAAGAGAATTTTGTGAAACATGAAAATTCCCATGTACCTTGTTATTGGAAGCATTTTCTTGAGCATGGCTTTTGAGTAGCGATCATTCAGATGGGTGCCTAGAGTTTGAAATATATTTTATCATATAACCAAGTCTAGAATCTGAATATCTAATTTCCACTTTCCACCTTTTATTTCATCACATGTGTTTCATGTATATCAGATAAACAACAATAACCACAAAAAGTTTTCAAGGGTCAGTAAAATTCTTCAGCTGGAGCCAGAGCGGGAAGAGTCTATATCACAAGCCAGAGGCTCTGAAGCATCCCATAGTGCATAAGTCTCTTGGGACTCTAAGCCCTTCCACCAACTACAGCTGCCTTCTTTAGTATTGTACTTGAAAACTTAGTTTAGAGAAAACACTCAATGCAGGTTGAAGGAACAAATAATCAAATACAGAAAGCGGGTTCCTAGTTGTCTTACTCTGTTTAGATTGCTAAAACAAGAACACTGGAAAGTTGAGCAACAAGGTATTCTGTCATGGCTCAGGAGGCAAGGAAATACAAAATGAATGTACCTAGTCAAGACTAACCGTGTCCAGGCTGCACGTGGTATAAAAGACTTGAGACGTTTCCAGGCTCTTCTTTCATAAGAACACTAATATACTTACTTTCTTTGGATGCCAACCTTATGAGCTAACCGCCCACGTCAGGATTCCAGTGGTCATTCTTCATCACAATGGAGGCTAAGATTTAACATAGTGGTTTGAAATGTGAAATACAACTTTTAGTCCATAATCCTATGCATGCACACAACTGTGCCAACTATCCTGCTACTTGCTACGCCACTGCCACTTGGCTCAAAACTACACAGAACTATCCACACTTCTATGACAGAGCCCCTGGGAGGCATGAGAATGTTTGAAGGCCCACCTTAGAGATTTGTTAAGGAACTAATCATGATTTACTACTGGGCAGTTGGAAGAGTCAAAATCCAACATAACTTTCTCAGTGCCGGAATGGTAGACTGATTCCATTTCCTATTTACCAGTTAAGCAAGGGGAAACCTCTTAACCTCACACAAACTTATATGCTCTCAACTGTAAAATAGAAGACTGGGATTAAGCAACATGTTTTATGAGGGAGCTTCCTGTGTGATGATACTTAGTACAGAATGATTGGAATGTCTGCCTCCCTTCATGTTTTCTTTTGGAGTAGTATCTCCCTCATAAATACGTATGGTCTTGTGGAAGCAAGAAAGGCTGAAGATGCGCTTCTTTCCCTGGACATACCCTCGAAGTGTGGCACTTTGGGCTATGTTTGCTTAGAAGTCAATTTGGGAAACAATGGCTCCTACTGAGCTGTTTCCATCATTCTAGAATAAAACAAATTCTCCCTGAAAGTGATCTGTCAGCTCAGTTCGTGCTCGGTTTTGTCTTCTGCTGCAGTTTCTGAAAGCAGGAGCTAGCAAGCACAGCCTTGGTTTGAAGCCCTCATCCAAAGCTTTAGAACATACATACACGAGCTCTGTCAGGGCTGTCACTGAAATGAAAGGTTATATTGAGATGCTGTTAGGTGCTTCCCTACCTATACTATCATGGAAAGATAGTAGAAACCGGCTCTTTTACAATCAACAAAATTACCTTAACTTTGCCCATTGTGGAAAATATCCTTTAGACACTCAGAAACTGAAGGTAATATCAATCTACCACAGTCCTGAGTTGAGAGTAGTTTGGAGGCAAAGCTACCATTTCAAAGCACTTGAAGGTCAATTGGCCCTTTGTGGTGATACTTACTCTAAGGTTGCCTTGAGCTTTTCACTTGTAGTACACTTGGGATTCTTAAAGTGACCAGATCAGGCCACTAGCTTTTAGAGTTTCATGGTCTGATTTTTCTGAGTTTCTTTA
Organism: Mus minutoides; assembly: GCA_902729485.2. NCBI lineage: Eukaryota > Metazoa > Chordata > Mammalia > Rodentia > Muridae > Mus > Mus minutoides. Next base: position 1,756,592 of record LR749667.1, on the reverse strand, counting down.
TTCTGATTTCCTCAGAGAAGATAGCCACCTACCTGTACACAGAACTCCAGATCACACCAGTATGTTCCTATTAACCTTAAATCTAAGAATATGGATACTACAAACATATCCTGTTCTCCTCTGTGCCTTTATTTTTACATATATTAGTTAACAATCTTGATTATTCTTACTGTTGCCTTTCATAGTTATCTGACATATTCTCATATTCGCTAACTTTCTTGGGTTTTCCCTCAAATGCTCACAACATACTCAGTGTACAGCTTCATAATAGCATTGACATATTCTGTCTTCCTTTGTAGACTTAAAGACTGGCACACATACACAGAGAGAGGCAGGGTGAGGATGAGGAGGGAGGAACAGAGAGAAGAGAGGGAAAGAAAGAAAGAAAGAAAGAAAGAAAGAAAGAAAGAAAGAAAGAAAGAAAGAAAGAAAGAGAGAGAGGGGGAGGGAAAGAGACTGAGTTTGGAGGCAATGTTGCTATCACAAAATGTATATTGTACTGCATGTTTAGCTGAATCACAATAAAGACTCAAGAAACACTTGAGAGATGAATTCAGCAGTAATTTTCATTGTCTACCAACCTAGCCTATAAAGCTGCAAAGCGTGTGTGTGGACGGGTAATGAGGAGACAGAGTGAGTACAGAGATAGTACTACATGCCTGTCTCTGCATTTATAGGCTTGAGAGTGACAAACCAGTCGGCTTCGCTGTCAGGTTTTAATGTAACATAAAGATCAGAAGTGACCCTGCTGTTCTAAACACCATCTATCATGCTCTTGCTAAATAGTAGTCACGCTGCTTGACAGTTAATCATTTCAAGCTTCTAATTAGATTTAAAATAGCATGCACGTGTATTTGTTTAATGTTTGAGGATTTCCTAAATCTATATGCGCTTGTGATTATAGCATGTACTGTTAGATAGAGGCTAACTTCCTGGCTTCAGTATTTTCTTAGATTCCAATCTTAGCTGCGCCATTTATTGGCTTGTATCCTTGGGTGCATGTTTGCCTTTCATTCTGTCTCCTTGACCAAAAGGTAACGATACTGTGTAGTGGATAGGCTGCCACTACCAGTGGAACATCTCTGACCCTCGATGTGTGTATCATGTCTGGTTGTCAGGGAAAGCACATGAAAATCTTAATAGCGATAATGATATTTGTGGGATTTTATACAGAAGACTGTGAAACAAAAGGAGAGATTTATTTAATCTCCATTTATAGATTGAAACCTTTAGACCGGGATCATAAAGCTTCTAGCACATATGTCATTTCCCCAAGGACCTAATTATGACATTGAGGTAGAAATTTAATCCCTAGTTTTCAGATTCTGATTTTAGTCTTTCCCCACTACTGTAATAGATTCCCTACAACTAAAAATAACATCCCACTGTTCCCTTGTTGGCTTGCTGGTCTTTGTAGTATCAGCCTTGGCTCAGGTCTATGAAAAGCAAGTGCAGGGGAAGGGAGAGAATGATGTTCACATGAAACACAGTTAGGAAGGAACAGAATTTAGGCATTCATCCCCACTGAGCATATTTGAAGGAAAGCAATTTTCGTATTCTCTACAAATCATTTCCAGATACCATGAGCAGTCCGAGATTAAAAAAATAGTCGCGGCACTTTATTAAGCTTCTTTTGAAAGGAAATCAAAAGAAATTCATTTATAAAATCTTGTAAAGGTATGAAAACACTAGCAACTACAGAGCAGACGGTTGAAGTAAAACAGGAACTGATCTTTTCTGACAAGAATTTCTCGTCTGATACCCCTGCCTGTTTTTCCCTTAAATGTACCATCTGAGAATCTGGCGTTAATCAAACCACATTTTAAGTAGACTGTTCCATTAAGGAAGGCACATTTGTCCTCAGAGATAATGCTGAATTCATTTCATTCTGTATCAAAGCACATTTTAACTGACTGGCAAATTAAGAAATACATTCCCTGCATAGAATATGAAGGTTCAAAAAGTAAATATAATAAAGAGATGTTTTTTACCCAAAGGATATAGGTTTCACTAGCTGCAGAGTTGGATAAATGGGCTCTTTCTTAGGCTACATTCAGTTTATTGTGACTTGGATCAGTTACAGGAACTCTATAGCATAGCTGAAAATGAATAATACTTTATATACAACCACATATATGATAAATTATGTACTATAAATAACATAACATGACATTGCTCTTTCCTGAACTAACAGTACATGACTTTGCTTACATATGAAAATGTGACCAAATAGTTGTTCCTATCTGTAAACAGTCTCCAACCTATCCAGACCCACTGATCCTATAGAGAGGGTGGGAGAAGGGAAACCATTCTTTACCTAGGACTTTTAGTGAAACACATTCCATATTCAGAGGATGGTACCATATGCTTTGTTGTTAGGAATATGAACTATGACCAAAGTAAAAATTTCCATTCCTAGCCCTTACGGATAAGAAGTAATTCTAATTAACCATGGTGAAAATTAAATAGTACTTATAATAACAGAACCCACAACTCACATTTTATAAGATTTTTCCTTTTTCAATGTATTTATAGCCAATATTCAAGGATGCGCATCAACATTGTTGAGTAGAATTTAAGCCAACATTATTATGCTAGGATATAACTAAATAAGCAAGTGCTGTTTTGAAATCTAAATTATGCTAATAATTAGCACAACTTAAGCTTAAGTCCACTGCTTAAAACCATTACACAATGAGACTTTTCAAACTCAATGGTCAGGTATTCAGGAAAGGCCTAGAAGTAAGGAAAAGACGTTTTGTCTTATGAGTTGACTCAGCATAGGTAGACTGTCTTACTTTCTGTAATCAAATGCATCTGTATGCCACCAGACTGTGACCATCGTCTTCTGCCATGGTGTCCCCAGGACGCGGTGATACAAAGTACACTTCTTTAGTTTCTAGAAAGCAGGACAAGTAGGTTGTTATTGTGCTTCCATCACAGGGTCTTGTATGGTAATAATTCTCTTCCCAGTCTGAAGATGGTCCCTGTAGTGGTCCATTTATAATGAGATCCCTGCCAGTTGTGCAACTTGTTCTGGTCTTAGCGTCAGCTCATGCTTGTCATCTGAGCTGGGTACCCCCCTCCTTTTGCAGTTCAGGAGTTTCCCTTCCTGGGCTGTTCTTCCTTTTAGCAAGAGCAGAGGAGCCTCTGCTTCCTGACTGAATGTTCTCCTGACCAGATACCCTGTTCTTTCATTCATTTTGAGAATCAGCCTCTTGGCATCGTGCATGTCACTTTTGGAATTAGAGAAGAAGCTTATACATTGGTTGTGCCTGTGGTAGACCTGTGGTAATAAAAGGATCATCTTTCCACCTGCCATCCTAAGCAGTCCAATTCTCATTCCACAGAGGTAGTCTCTGAGGTGTCACCTCTAACATGTCTTATTATCATTCAGACTACATCCCATTCCTTATACCTGACCTTGGCTGTCTCTTCTTAATACAGGAATTTGGCTGTGTTTTTTAATACACAAATGCCTTTGTTTTTTAATCTTATTCCTCCTCCCTCACTTTTTTGTTTATATGGTTAGTTGGTTGGCTTGTTTTTGTTTTGTTTTTGCTACTGATCTTATACTTGAATCTAGTCACTAAAGTTGTTTCCCTATACTTACTACTACTTACAGGTCATGTCTGTTGAGATGTATCTCTACATTTCATCACTAAAGTACACCAGTGTCTTCATACATTTTCTTGGCTCATTTGAGGTTTAAAAGTAAATTCCGTTTTGAAACCTAGATATTTTAGATGAATTTTAAGGGAACAGCAAAGCTGGATAAAATGTATAGAGTTTCTCATATAACACTCATGCCCTGCTCTCTTTGCAACTTCCCTCACTGTGGACATCCTATATCCCAATGTAGGGTTTTCTATATAACTAATAAAAGTACACTGATATATCACAATAGCATGCTTACTAGTTTAAGGGAAATTTTCTCTTGTTATCATCTGTTCTATGGGTTTCAGTAAGTGTAAACTTCTTATGTCCACCACTGTATTATTATGTTGAATAGTTTCCTCTTCTATCCATCCTACTCTCTATCTTGATAGTCACAGGTATAAGTAATGTCCTTAAGATCACCTTATACGTAGAACCATATAGTTTGAAATTTGCTCAGGTTAGACTTTTATAACCCCCCCCCTAATGTGTTTTCCTTTGATAGACCCTTTCATTTTACCTCCTAATGATATGTATGATCTATTAATGGTTTTAATAGTCTAGATGTTCAACCTTTTTATTTATTTATCCACCTGCAAAATGATATGCTGATTGCTTCCAAAATCAGTAATTGTGAGTCAAACCTTTTTAGAATATCTGAGAAAAGCCTGACATCTTTCTGAGATTTTCAAAATAGATTATCATTGGTTCTTAGAATTACTTACTATGACAACTGCTTGGAAAAATCATCAGAGATGGTAGATCGCATGCCCCAAATCACCAAGTAAAAGCAGTTGTCAGAATCAAGCTGCCTGTCATTGAACACAAAGCCAATAACTCCATCCACTAACGCCTCTTGCTGCAGGAAGATTTTGCTGGCTGGCTACAGTATACTTCACTGTGAAGCCGCACTTACTGCCAGTTGCCAGTATTAGTGAATTCCAGTTGACACACAAGATGAAATCCATATGAAATATGTGCCAACAAGGAGTACTATGTGTCTCCTTAAAACAGAAACTTTCAGTGTTTTGTCATATTTTGGCAGGCATCAAGTCATAGGTTTTAGTATTATCGGTATAATAGCCTCATTCAGAAAATGCTACATATCTTCATGGTCTTTTTATAGCTTTTGATACATTGGCAATAAAACCTAAATTGTGTTAAATTATTTCAGTTCTTACCAACTTAACCCTACCTCCATGCTTGCAAGTAGATAGACTGTTTTACTATTTGACCTTTCTGTCTCCTTATAAAAGCTCCCTATGTATGTAAAAAGTGAACCTTCAGTTACTAATTCATGTATAAGTCTCTATTAAATTGGGACTGAAGACCAGCAGACAGGCTCAGAAAGGGTATGACTCTAAACTTGTATTTGTTTCACTTTTTCCGTTGAAGTTCTCAGTATACCAGTACAACATAATTTGTGCACATTGTCCTTAATGTAGGTCTAAAATTAGTATCATTTAGAAGAAAAGATCACAGTTGTATGTCTTGATTTATTAATATCTCATAAATTATATTGAAAATTCATTTATCTCTAGGCTGAATAACAAATTTCCATACATCTAACACCATAGAACACGGGACATTTATTTTTCTCATGGTTTCCATGGAGCCAGCCACTCTATACAAATTCATCTATGTTCTCTGCTTAGGGTACCAAAGGTTCAGGTTAAGAAGTCATTCTGTAGACACTTGAGTAGGGAGGAATCTGCTTCTTTTTCACGCAACTGTCAGCAGAAACACACATGATCTGCAAGAAAACTCTAAAGTCTTCTAACTTAATCAGAGGGGCACCATTCCACAACTTTAGCCATAATCTATTAGTTAGAATCAGTTCACAGGTTCTGCTCACTTAGGGGGAAAGATTTGCAGAAATATGAATAACAAAAGGGACACTCTCTTTTGACATCTCATTCCCTGGGACCGTTATACCATGATGGATATAGAATCAGGGAGAATTCATAAGTCCTGGTACCCAATCTTGACTTTCACAACAAAAAGTCTTTGGTTTCTTAAACAAATCAATATTATGGCTAGTTGATGCCATCGTCTGTTTTTGTGAATGCTCAGTGAGACCATCCCAAGATTCCCTACAAATTCTAACGTTCTAAAGTCAACAATTCCATGCAAGTAATAGGTGGGAAATAAAATTTACTCAAGGTCAGTGACTGAATTCCGAGTTTACTCATTTATATATACTGTGTATTTGCTTTCGCTTCAAGGTTATAGTTATTACATGTCCCTTTACAAATCAAGGTATTCTCACACAGTCTTCATAAACACTCCTAATGTAATAACTGAAATATTCATTCTTCTGGCCCTTGAGGCAAAGGCATGTTCCAGGTTGTTTCTTGTAATATCCGTACGACCTCAGACAATAGCCAACATGTAGAGAGTAGTTGGGAAATATATTAAATAACCCTTGTTGGCCACTGTGGCTCATCAAACAAAACTCCAAAGGATTGTCTTAACAACTTTAGAAGCAAAAAAGATTTTAGTAAGTTCAATTTCTTTGAAATACTTGCTGGAATCTCTGATTTTGTTTTAGCTTCTGACATATGTATAATATTAGTACCAAGCTAAATTAATGTTTTCCTAAAGCTAATTTTTTCCATTTTAACAAAATAATTGTGGAAGAAGTGGTATCATGTGCTTTCAAATATGTTTTAAGTTTGTTGTTTGTAAGAAGCAAAAGGGAACGGTTATAGATTATGTGTCAGAAAGTGAAGTGTATTGTAACAAGAGGCTAAGTAAAATCTAGTATTCAATTCTGCTTCTGTTCTGATTTTTCATTTTTAAAGATTTCATTTATTTTCTCTCTCCATATATATATATATATATATATATATATATATATATATATATATATATATATATATATATATATATATATATATATATATATATATATATATATATATACAAATACCTGTGAACCATCAATATATCTGTGGAGGTCAGAAAAAGTCATCAAATTCCCTGAAACTCACATTACAAATAGTTTTGAGTCACTATGTGAGTTCTGGGAAAGAAATCCAGCTCTTCTATAAGAACAAGTACTCTTACCAGCTGAGCCATGTCTTCACACCCTTCTTCTGCTTCTTACTGTGTGCCCTTGGGGGGAAAAAAATCTCTAAGTTTCTCTGGGATTCAATTTCCTCATCTACAAGGCAGTGTCATGTTTCAAAGTCCTTCTCAGCCTTGGTGATTTGTAATCTGAGTCATCTTTCTTACGTTAGGTTGTGGCCTGTTACTTCTTCCAGGTTGTTATACCAGATGAGAAGGAGGAGGAGGCGTGCAGCGCAGTGCAGATACCAGTCCTTGAAACTCCCCATATTTGAAAGCACATGATACCACTTCTTCCACAATTATTTTGTTAAAATGGAAAAAAATAGCTTTAGGAAAACATTAATTTAGCTTGGTACTAATATTATACATATGTCAGAAGCTAAAACAAAATCAGAGATTCCAGCAAGTATTTCAAGTCCATGAACTCCCCATGATGTGCACAAACCTCTCCTGACAATAATATCCAATATTCTCATGTCCTAGCATTTGTTGAATATTCTCATGTCCTAGCTTTTGCACATTCATGAGCCTTCATCTTTATCAATAACATCAAGGGAGCCTGGTTCCAGGGTCAAGTTGGTGATGACTTTAAGATTTTAATTCTCATAAGAAATCTTCAAGGAGTTACTTCTGCAACTCTAGATCCACTCCAGTGCCAGAAGTCCAGAATAACACTGGTTAAAACAGCACTTAGAAAACACAAGGTAAACAAGGGTGTGGTACCTATTGAAAACAAAGGTACGTGAAGACTCATAAATATCTGCCAAGTATCACCCATTATGAAATGGAGCATTCTGAGAAAAATAAATGAATTCATTCTTACCTCACTATGAGATTGTCTATAACAAGAAGGTATAATCTATCACAAGAAAACTAATAAGTAAACATAATAAGTAGTATAGTATGGTGTGATAAGTGCCAAGGTAAAAGTAGGTAAGAATCACTATAGAAATAGACACATGCACATGAGAGCAGGCTTCAGGAAAACACAGATATTCTCACCCTGGAAGAGAATGTGTGCCAGCTTCACAAGGACAGAAAAACTCCAGGGTGCTCTAGATAGTAGATGTGTGTGTGTGTGTGTGTGTGTGTGTGTGTGTGTGTGTGTGTGTGTGTAGTGTTCTAAAAAATGAAATAGGCAAGTATAACTAAAGACAAAAGGAGTAATATATAATAAAGTTTTCAAACAAATTGATGCCTTCATTAGAAATCTATAATCAGTATAGGTAAAATATAAACTATGCTAGGTAATGGAAGATAAGAACAGAAAGGTTGCTCAGGTCTGAATAAAGAACAGCTCTGTTAAAATACACCATGTCATCAGATCTAGATGCCCTCTTCACAGAAAAAGAATTCTGAAAATATCTCACCAGATAATGTATATATTGCGTGTGTTCGGTATCCCCTTTCTCAGAAATCCTTGTCCTGTAAACACCTTAGGAAAGTAGTGAAGATAGGCACACAAAGAAATTGGTATTAGGACCTTCCTTTCCTTTCCTTTCCTTTCCTTTCCTTTCCTTTCCTTTCCTTTCCTTTCCTTTCCTTTCCTTTCCTTTCCTTTCCTCTCCTCTCCTCTCCTTTCTTTCTTTCTTTCTTTCTTTCTTTCTTTCTTTCTTTCTTTCTTTCTTTCTTTCTTTCTTGTGAAACAGTGAAAATTTTTTTAAATCCTCATCAAGCTAGCTATTGTGGCCTATGCCTTTAATCCCAGCATTCAGAGACAAAGGATCTCCAAGTTCAAGGCCAGCCCTATTTACACAGTGAAATCCAGAACAGACAGAGCTTCATAGAGAAACCCTGTCTCAAAAACCAACCAATCAAACAAACAACCTCATAACCTCTTCAAAGTATTTAAAAATAGCATACAATGCAGAGATGGGTGGTCTATTACTTAGATTCTGTGTTGACCTAAAGAGATCTCTACAATGTGCAGTTAAGGTATAAAACTTAGTATAAAGTTATACAGAGTTCAACTGTACCAGCTGCATGTCATTTAATACCTATAAAGTTTGGAAGAATAAAGTACAAATTATTTGATTGCCTTGGAAAGTGTGTATTTTATGTGTTTCAGATTGTTTTAAAGATGTTACAATATTCTAGAGCAATGAAGGCACTTCGATCTTGCAAAAAAAAAAAAAGAGAATTTTTATAAACATCACTATAACATGGAGACTGCTGTAGAAGAGATTATTAGTGAGAGCTGTAGTGTACTATAATGAAGATGCTCAAATTATAGTGTTCCAGGCAAATTTGAATTGATTTTCTTCTCATGTAGCAAGTCAAGAGCCTAGGCTTTGCATACGCAAGCCCTCCAGGGACCTACGCTAGGAGAGAAAGTATCCCATTCCCCCAAATTAGTGCCTGAAATGTTTCTAACTAGTTGTTATTTGCAAAAAAATGGAAGAGGTGGGAAGATAACAGTCCATAACAATAGCTTTTATTACAATAACTTGTAAGCTGCATATTTCCCTTACTCTTATGAATCATCGCTGAGGATCTAGTTGTAGAAGAAACTAAGAGTACCAGATGAGTAAAGAATTGCGCATTGGAAGATTGTCATTCAATGCTATAAAAATTGGGATTTAAATTTTGTTGTTATTATTAATCCTATTTGTATATGTTATATATATGTGTGCAAGTAGATTTATACATGTTGATATGGTGCATGTCTGCATGCAGGTGTGCATATTTATGTCTTCAAGTTCCTGGATGTCAGAGGTCAACTTGGAACATTGTTCTTCCATAGCCATCTTCCTTTTTCATTTATTTATTCTTTTGAGACAGGATCTCTCACTGAGGCCTTGAGCTCACTGATGAAGCTAGCTCAGCTAGGTAGAGAGGTCCAGGCATGTGCCTTTCTTTCCCTCCCCAGTACATGAACTATAGACATGTATGCTACCATGACTGGCTTTCGATCAAAAATCTTCATGTTGGCGCAGCAAACACTTAATCACATGAGTCGTTCCTGAGATTTTGTTACTATTTATGTTTAATGAACCTCAGGTGTATAGAACTGAGTAATATTTGGTTCAAATTTATATTCTCATCATGCCTCATATGAGATTCTCATTTGTGTCTTTGTTTATTTAAAATCTATTATTTAACTACATAAACATAATTAGTTGAATCTTTAATATAATTATTCCCAAACTCAATGGTGTAAATTAATGGCTTTTATTAATTTCTATCCAAGATGCCATGGGTCAGTATTTTGCCTTGACTAACTTGGTTAGTTACCCAGATAGCCTATAAAGCCTCATTTAGAGTCCTGTGGAGATGAGTGTTGACTGTTGGTTATTATAGTCTATATCTGAGTGCTTGGGTAACTAGGTCATATCTATCATGACTCAACGGTATTTACGTACCAGTTGTAGCAATATTCTGCAGAGAATGAAAGAAAAAGTTCAACCTGCAAGAATATTCTAAGCCAACATCACCATATTTACTCTAATTTCATTGGTTAGGCCAATTCATTCTCAAGTCTGTGGGCAACTTGACTATAGTCAGTAGTCTTCCTAAGTCTATAAATATATGGAGACATAGACATCTTCAGGCCAATACTTCAGCATTCTATGAAGTCTACAACATGGTCCTCAATTCCCCTGCCACCTGTCTCCCTGATCCAAGATAATATCTTGACATCCATACTATCATTCTCAATGAATACAGCTTTCACAAGATTTATTATACATACATATATACACTTGATTTATTTCATTTTAATTTTATAGCAAAAGGGGTCATGTATTGTATACTTCTTGGAGACTATGTTTAAGAACATTATATTTCAAAAAAAACTATATTGTAGTGTATAGCCATAAATTATTCATTTGTCTGTCATATTCCACTATTCAAGCATTACTTATCAATATTTATACACCCTGCGCAATGTGTTGCTTGGTAATTCTGTTCTTGTGAAAACATGTATTTTCACAAACTAAGATGACTGTGATGTTAGTAGGTAATATAATCACATGGGGCCAGTGTTGTGCATGCAGACTGTAATCGACTAAAACTTCGCTATACTGTACATGTCTATGCTACATTTTATCTGTCCTTTCATCTGACGGTGGATGGGTTGTGTTCAGCATATTGATGACATAAGGAGCACTACCATGAACATCTTAAGCCGAATTCAAACTATACATATGCAAATATTTCTCTCCTACATATAATTGGACATTAAATTGTGAACATTCAGTGTTATGAAATGATGCTAGGTTTTTTATTAAAGCTGCTAGTCCACTGTCCCAACAAAGCATTGTTCACAGCCTCTGAGATCCCTCTTCTGGGCTTCCAAGAGAAAGGATCAGACTTTTACAGCATTAAGACCAAGTGGGCTAACCTTGATCAGACTTAATTACCTTTTTCTGTATTCAGTCATGTCAAGTGAAGGGGTGATTTCACTGTGGTTCATGAAGCTGTAGTCAACTCTGATAAATTCAGCCTACCAATTTTTTACACAAAGTTTCAATGGTCACAATGTAGGGCACTCTTGGTTATTCCACCCATACATGAGCTAGACAGATCTCTGCCAGGCACACTTACAATTAACATTAACAGCAATAAAAGTAAGATAAGCAAAGGCCCTGCCAGCTACTTAACTACCATGGAGGAAGAGTGCTTTGTTGGAATATACTAAGCAACCAGCCAGCCTGAGTATCAGGAAACTTATCTTATAAATGTGACTCGTCAAAGAACTCCTTGGGTGACTGAAAATTCCTTGATTTCTTTGTTTGAAGTTTCCTGAGAAGTGTATGTAGAATGCTTGCTGAGCTGAAGTGTATTAGATCTGAGAAGTGGTCATGGTGAACTAAGACACCCCTGCTACCCATGGTGAACTCAACCTTTCACTATACCTTTGAGGATCACTGCATAAAGTATTCACTGACTAGCCTATGCTAGAACACCCCTCTTCTGAAGCTCAGGGCCCTCTGTTGAAAACCTTGCCAAAGGCTTCAGAACCTTGAAAGAATCAGGGTTGAATAAAGGGCTTACAAAGATGGCTCCTGTTTTTTCAAGAGCCCATACTTATATTGCAAATGACACTGAGACTGAATTCCCTGATATTATAAAGAACATTGGTGACTTTACTACATTCTGTACTTCTGTTTCTGTGGCCATTATGAATGAATGGCTCTTCTCTGGGATAAACTTGCCTTCTGAAGTCAACACAGACATTATTGCTACAGCAACACTGATTCATGTGTAGGATACTTGAAAAAAAAAAAGGTGACTGAAAGACTACATTTGAACTCCCCTTCAAGGTAAGTGTATGAATGTAAAGGTCTAGATCTTTCTCCAATAATTAGGATATAAGCCACAATTTTCCTGACCACCTAGGTAATTTTAATGGCTTCAGTTTCTTACTTAGAGCACATGGATAATAACTGTAATTCTACCTCCTTTGTATAACCATTTGAGATTCCAAGGAGATCATGAACATGATATGTATTGGTGGCTGCTGGTACCATCTGCATCGGTCTCTGCGATGGGCCCTGACACTTAGCTCCAGAGAGTGCTCACTAGTCTTTAGCTGATGGGACACTGTCATAATGATCATCTGGGTACTTTATGTTTACACAGCGCATATTCAGAGGAGCCAAAGGCAATGTGGCTTCTCTTCCTTACCATCCCCAGGGACATTCTGGTCATGTTGCAGCTCAGGGTTGCAGCATAGTTGGAAGGACAATCAGATCCAATTCTCTTCCATTTAGTTTCAGCCCATTTCCCTTTGCTACATTCCCTGGGATCAAACTTCTGTCTCTTGCATTGGAAAGAATGCCAGCCAACTGGCTTACATAGGCCAATGCTGTTGCTTATCTACATAGGGAAGAGAGAGATTGTGATTGGTGCCCTGATACTGGAGTCTGGAAAATTGTTATCACATCAGTGACTCCTATCTACTGTGTTGCACCTGATCCTCACTGTCCTGCTCTTGTGGTAGGAAAGGAGAGGCTATGTGCCAGATGAGATATACAGAACACATCTGTTCCTTTGCACCCATGTTCCAGTGTATACAAGATTTCAATCTGTCTCTTCCTCATTAGTTCCCTGACCTGCTGCAAACCACTAAACTTTGATTACATTTAAACAAAGGTGATGATATGCTCCTTTCTGGGTCTGTAGTTGGAGTTAAGTAACTTAGGCTTGTCACTTGTTTGTCTGTCTATTTTTGTATGGTTCTTTAAAAATAAAAAATCTTTTCTGAGAGCTCAGGATTAGTTCTGGTTATTACTGAATTGTCATTTGATCTAAATGATCTCATTCCCAACTTGAGTCTCGATTGTGTTAATAACTTTTTTTTTCAAATATTAGCAATTGTGCATATGCTTTCTTTGCGGAGAATTTGATATTTCTGAACCCTACCCCTCAATTCTCCTGTAAAGTACCCCAGAACTTTGGTGTGCATCACAACCAAGAAACAAACAAACAAAAAGATGCAGTCCCCTCGAGCCATGGCTTTTAGATATTAGGGTTTGCTACCTTTGGCAGCATCCCTGGCTTCTTTTCTCCCATTTGTAAGGTGAGTTCTGTAATGGAGGGGCTTTAAGTATATATGAGTTTTGTTAGTTCCTAATGGGAGGTTTTCTGTGAGATTAGAAGGAGAAAGAAAAAAAAAAAGAGTGTCCCTGCCCTCAGCTCCTGCCTCAGATATATCTAGTTTTTCCCTGCTGTTCCTGACCTCTGTGGCATCCCTCAGAGTCTAACTAGCTCTTCAGCTTACCACCATGTACAAATCCTCTCTTAAATTCCCACTGTCTTTAAGACTGGAAGGGGTTTCAGCTTTCCCAATAGAACTCTGAGTGGTATAAATTTCTGGAATCCTGCTAGTTTCATATTAGTATCAAGGTTATATTTTCTATTTCCCACACATCTATGCTTATCTGTTGCTTACACAAATAAGACACTGAGTCAGTATTGTGTCATGTAGATGTTTAATCTCCTTATTATATAACTAAGGGAAGCCAGCAGCAAAGAGACACACACTTCTTCTTTGCAGCCCAGGCCTTGTTTAATTACACAGCCCTTCACATAGCCACTGTGCCGCTTCTCCTGTGGCACCTGTTTATAATTGTGTATATAAATATGTGCTTGTGGCAGTGTCTAATCATCCAGTAAGATGATCAGAGCCATAGTCATGTTCCATGTAAACATCAGAGTGTCTGCTTCAGGGGAGTCATTTGGTATATGATTAATAAACAAAGGAAGGGATATGTAGATGATGCCTGAGTGATTTACCTATTATTTAATGATTCAGGAATGAAGGTATGGATGGATGAATGGACAGAAGGAAAGAAAGGAAGTGAAAGGGGAAGTCATAAGATGACAAGGTGTCTAGAGGAATTATACCTTGGTCTCAGTATGAGATTGCTTCTACTACTGCTTTAGAGTCTAACCCAGAGACATATACTACAGGCTTGCTTGAAGGAACAAAAGAGAGAGCTACTAACCCACTTTTAAAAGTCACAAGACTTTCCCAAAAGTATAAGAGTGCCACTCAAGATGAGCGCCCCACAAATGACCACTCTACTGACTCTGCCCCACTCAGATTTCTGGGGAAAGTAATTTAGGGGCTGACAACTAGGAATCAGATACCGAAAATCATACATCCATCACTACAGTGATAAGGATGATCCCTGAAACACACACTTTATAAAGAGACTTTAAGAAAAGTTGCCCACCAGCAAGGGAGGAGTGTTCCTCTTTCTCCACATCCTTGCCAGCATCTGCTGTCACCTGAGATTTTGACCTTAACCATTCTGACAGGTGTGAGGTGGAATCTCAGGGTTGTTTTGATTTGCATTTCCCTAATGACTAAGGATGTTGAACATTTCTTTAGGTGCTTCTCAGCAATTCAGTATTCCTCAGTTGAGAATTCTTTGTTTACCTCTGTACCCCATTTTTAATAGGGTTATTTGTTTCTCTGGAGTCTAACTTCTTGAGTTCTTTGTATATATTGGATATTAGCCCTCTATCAGATGTAGGATTAGTAATGATCTTTTCCCAATCTGTTGTTTACCTTTCTGTCTTTTTGACAGTGTCCTTTCAGTGCCTGACAAATACAGAAGTGGATGCTCACAGCTATCCATTGGACAGAGCACATGGTCCCCAATGAAGGAGTTAGAGAAAGGACCCAAAGATCTGAAGGGTTTTGCAGCCCCATAGGAGGGACAACAATATGAACTAACCAGTACCCCCAGAGCTCCCAGGAACTAAACCAGCAACCAAAGAGTACACATGGTGGGACTCATGGCTCCAGCTGCATATATAGCAGAGGATGGCCTAGTCAGACATCAATGGGAGGAGAGGCATTTGGTCCTATGAAAGCGCTATGCCCCAGTGTACAGGAATGCCAGGGCCAGGAAGTGGGAGTGGGTGGGTTGGTGAACTGGAGGGTAGGGGAAGAGGTGGGGAGGGGGTTCTCAGAGGGGAAAACAAGGAAAGGGGATAACATTTGAAATGTAAATAAAATATCCAATTAAAAAAAGAGCTAAAGACCCAGAAATAAACCCACACAAAAAAAATGTAGGCAGAACACTGTGTGTGTGTGTGTGTGTGTGTGTGTGTGTGTGTGTGTATAATATTTTTAAAGAGTTGAAAAAAAAAGTTGCCCAAGATTTCCCCAATGACCAATTGGTCTAATTTGATTTGTTCCTAGGGCTCAGCAGCACGATATGGTTCCTATCCTTGTCATATTTATCATAGTACATAGAATATGGTTTAGCTGCAAAGCTGAGAGAGATGTGTGGCTATCCGCTTGGATATGACCAGACCAGGGACTCTAGAAATGTCATTCTACCTGAAATTGAAAACAGGGCACCTTGTACAAAAGAGATTTTTACTAAGTACCCAGTAAGCCTAAACAACAGAATTGTACAACCACACACTGTCCTTTAGAGTTTAATCTTCTTTTCAGTACATTTTAGGTCAATTGATTTGATTTTTACCACCTCCACCCCAGTAATGGTGTGAATTCTAATCTGGTACTAGCTGGGCTCTACTGTAGAGTCATCGGAATGGCCTCAAGAAGGAATCCATGCCAGTCTCCTCCCAAGTCAGGACACCAGCACCCAGCCCACTTCTGAGCTTCTTTATGTTTTCCCTCTTCAGGTGGTTCCTTCTTTCTCCCTGCTTCTTCACCTAAAGGTGCAGACCTCACCTTTACAGTCTGGAGACATCAGTCACATACATTGATCTCTTGTCTGTTCATTCATTCATCCATCCATCCATTTGTTCCATCAACTCCTCCTGAGCTCAGGGTAGCATACTGACAGGAGATCAAATATGTATACACATGATCTCACCCCTATTTCCTAAGACTTCACAAAGTTAAACCACACAGAAAAGCTAGCACTACGTAGCAAAAAGGAGGGGAGCAGACAGGAAGTGTTTTCCATTCCATTTGGGGGAAGGCATGAGGGATTTCCTGGTTCAAGGACAGGGCACTGGTGCTGGAGTAGATGAAAGATGCAGCTGCCAGGCCCAGCGCTGGGATTCTTGGGATGCTGGCTTCATCCTGGGTGGCCAAAGGAGATGATCTCAGTATGGAAACTTCCAAATACAACCCAGTACCCAAACAAAGAAACTGAGTTCCTAGGGTCAACTGCTGGTAGCAGCCACCTTTTTTTCTTATCTACTTTTGGTTTTTGTCTGCAAGTCTTGCTTCCTGGCAGACCATAGGGTACATGCTAGAGAGCAAGCCACTAAGGCAAGGTTCATAGCTTCATCCCTCAGGGCTATAGCCTCTGCAGGAAGCTCAGACAACCCAAACAACATCTTACTGAGAGATAGTAAATAGCAGGTAAGACTACACTCCAGCCACCAGCAGCCTGTACCTATAGCCTTGCAGGCCTTCTCACTTCTGTGTTCACCAAGGGATTTTCAGTAAAATGACTGTGCCCAAATCCTTCATGCATGTAGAGGGTATAGGGGGTGGAGAATCCAACTATCCTAAATTATGGGGTTGTGTCCCGCCTCAGATTCTTAGAGAAACAGCCTTTCTGTCTGACAATGTACTGGGATGTCAGAGAGTTCAGCCCAGACTAGAATACACTCCCAGAGACCCCAGTGACACCCCTGTGACATTCTGGGACCTAAATGAACCTCGGGTTTGGTAGCTGTCTGAAGTGTACAGACTTAGAAGCTATCCAGGAATATATAATGCTAACACTCAGTTCATAAGCACTCTGCAGACAAAGCTCCAAGCCCAGGCTGTAGAGCATGGAGAGAGTTCCACTAATGCTGTCCACTGGTAATGCTGTCTACTACCCCTTATTTCCATTTTGTCCCTTGCACCAGTGAAGCTTTTAATTTTTTTTCCTACTACACTAGATGACTATGGTTCAAAATCAAAACATAAAAGAAAGAAAAGAAAAAAAAAACCCTAAGTAAACTAGATTAGAGAACTGTGGCAGACTTTCTTCATCTCCATGAAAAATGATCACAGGAAACAAGATACATAATCAGGAGGAAGATGAATGCCATGTAAAATTGCCCTCTCCAAATAAAAGGCAAACCACACCGCATTCTTCCCATCACCGCGTCACGGAAACATGCACACCATGGCTTTGAGCCTGGAGTGTGTGAGGGACCCCTGCAGGCACAGAGATTTGGGGAGCTGTAGGGTGCAGAAACCCACAGTGCCAGAAAAGCAGAGATATGATGGTAATTTAAATGTTTTGACTGCACAGAAGATAGGATCCAATGTCAAAGCGCCTCCGGAATACCTGATGGGCTGTAAGCAGCTATGTGAGCTGTATGCTCCCCAGCCATCAGCCCTGAGACCAGGACAAGTTAGAAGGGAAGACATGGGTATGGCAAGGATATGGACCACCCACTTTGTGTAGGGACTTTTCTGGACCTGTGATGTTGTTTGCAACCCTGTGAGGTTGGTGTTCTGAAACGCATGTCTGGTCAGAAAGACAGTGGGTGTTTCAATCACTTCCTCTCATTGCTTCATAACAGAGTAGATTGTCAAGGAAAACAGTCCACACCCCTTATTCCAAAGCAGTATATCAGAATATAAATGATTGAAGATTACATTATGGCAAAATGATTCTCAATTTATTTTGTATAGTAAAGCTAAGTTATTCCATACATCTGTGTTCCTACTAGTATCATTCTTAATTGGCAAAGGACAGAACAATGTGGTTGTCCATGGAAATGGATGAATCAATAAATGAAATGTGGGGTATGACCCACATTACATTACCTCAAGTGAAAACAGTTCATCACGCATGGCTGCACACGCTATGTCCTGTCTGTGAGATGTACAGAATAGGCAAATTGATACAGAATTAGAAGGGCAGTGGCCAGAGGCCATGGAGAGGCAATGGTATGGGGTTGTGGTGACTGGATGCACAGTATTATGGGTATGCTTAGCACCACTGAACCCCATACTCAGTGATGATTGCAAGAGTCACACTGAGTGATATGTGTATTATTGTATGTGTATTATGTGTATTTTATCACAACTGAAATTTAAATCCTTTAAAACTGATTTTTGGTCTTAATATTACTTATGATGTTTTATTACCTTACAAGTATAAAACGGAAAGAAACAAAGCTAATAATAGTCAGTCTCTGGAGGCCATATTCTCCCATTCTCAGGAGGTCCTCGCTTGGTCCCCTTGCCGCCATCGCTCTCAGAGTGGGGTGCTGCTCTTCCTAGTTTATGAAAGCCAGTTCTTCACATGGATGGTGTAAGGACCAGCACAAGGCCTGTCTTATAGCTGTGACTCTTAACCCTGCTTCAAGGTGGATAAATGCTCTTTGCAAAACAGGGCCACTTTGACAGGCACCTGCTGGTTTGGGCAAGAAACCCTCCTAGGATCCTGCACTGCCTAACGTCTAAAAGTAAAATAAACATTACCTCTGTGTGGTACTTCTTTCCTCTTCCTTCTTCCTGGCTGCTGCTCTGCAAATCATTCTTTTTTTGAATAATTCTGCGTTTGAATATAAATGCCCAACTTGTGTTGCATAAATTAAGTAATATCTCATAAGGCACTGTTTCCATCCATTTTCTTTCTTCTCTCCCTTGTGTCTCCCTTTCTCTTCTCCTCTCTTTGCTTTCTCTATTCCTTCCTCTCTGTTCCCCATTTGTTTTCAAGTCTTTTCCAGGCTACAGATGCAGATGTGAAAGTCCTTGCTTGCCAGGACCCCAGAGTTCAGCCTGGGAAAGTTGAAACAAGCTGTTGGTGATGGCAGGGCAGGTGCAGAGGGCATTTGTAATTGTTTGTGATGAAAGCCTGTGGAGGAGGGGGAGGCAGATCTGGAAAAGTTTCGGGGACAGTGTTAAGACTGAGATGCAAGAACAAGGGAGGTGCTGACCACTGTGACAATCATGAGAGTACAAAGACCTTCTAGCCATGGCTTCAGCATGCACATAAGTGTGGAGCTGACTACTAGGGGAGACAGACAGCCTAAGGGGAGACAAGCTGGTACATGCATTCATACACAGGGTAGGAAGGAATGCCTCCACAGCTTGTTCTTCCTGGGTGGGAACATCTTTGTCTCCAAGCTACCTTCATTTTGTCTATCTATCTATCTATCTATCTATCTATCTATCTATCATATATAAGCCTTATAAAAGTACATTAACTGACCTATTATTGTAAATTCCTATGTGTATGTATAATGTATAAATGTATAATGTATATGTAATGTATACAAGTAGAGATGTAGAGAATTGTGTGTGTGTATACCTATGTGCATGCATGTATTGATATATAGAGCTGTATGTGAATGCCTATGTATATACATGCATAGAGGTGTGCAGGAAAGGGAGCCTGGAGGTCATGTTTTCAGGCAGGATTTGAAGCCACACTTTATTTGTAACTAACCCACCCTGTTAGCTGCCAGGAGTCAGTCCTGTGGGACCCAGAGCAGTTGAATTAATGAGTCCAAAGTGTGGGCATTTTAGTTTTAACTCTAAGACACTGGTGATAAAAACAACAAACAAACAAACAAACAGACAGACAGACAGACAAAACAAAAACAAACAAACAATCAGCTCTCATCTTAAAGGGAAAAAATAAATAGTTTGTTTTGGAGCCATTTTGAATGACAATAGTCCAGGAACACATATTTAGTTTACTCCATATTCCATGTTCCAAGATAGAAGTGGTTTACAGTGGAAGCTTTATGGGTTTACAGAACAAAGAAAGCCATAAATCAATGTGAGTTTCAAAAACATTGGTAGGTATATTAAAGCAGCAGTTGCATCAAAGTGGGAAGAACTTTTCCAAAGGCTTAAGATGATACTTACGACTTTCTTAGCCTTGGGGTTGGTGGGGAATAGTTGTTCGCTAAATTAACAGTTCCAAAATGTTTTAACTTATAAGGCATAGGAGGGTAATTCTGACATGGGGGTGGGTAAGGAATAGTGGTTCTGGAGCTTAAGCTAGCCCAAGATAAGATAACTAGCTTCAGATCTGCAACATTCCAACCTCTCCATAGTGCTGAAGTTCATTACAACCAATCACCCTCTGCCGACACAGCTTCTTTTCAAAAGTTTCAGCTTAGACTATTAGGTAGAAAATAGTGGAAGTTTTTTCTAAGTCACTACTTACCTAGTCTCATCCTTAGTCTGTACAAAATGTAAATCTTGTTTCCTCCACTTTTCTCTGTAGGCTTACAAATAGCATCTTTTGACAAAGACCGGAAGTTCCAGACAAAGGGAACTGAACTCAGAAGACAACCCCCATTACACTCCCCCCAACCCCCTTTGTGCTGTGCTTTTGCAATATTTGCCTGTGCTCTGAAAACCTGCAAGTCCATCACACTACAGGGAGTCCATCACACTACAGGGGACATCTGCATCCCTTCTGCATATCCCTCACCCCTCTCTTGCTGCCTATCCTGGTGGGACATGATCAAGGAAGGGAAGCCACTCTGAGGTTCTATGTGACTCTTTTCAGGGTTTCTATGGTACCAGGCTTTGTCTGCTATGTCTGTCTCCACATCATCATGAAGACCTTTGCAAAAAGAGCCCTTGTGTCTGGTTTATCATGTCAACCCTCTCTCCTGTTAGAGTTCCTATCACATACACAGTAGACTTTGTGTATTTGATTGTTGCTCAAATTATGCTCATTGAGACAGATTTTCCAGGAGAACAAAAGTGAAGATAGCATCTTGGGGGACAGTAATGGTGAGAGGGGTTGTCTTAAGTTTGGTTCTGCAGACAGGGAAACTTCATTTGTTGGCATAATATGCATGGAGTCCTGGTTCAGGATACAGATTTATAGGGAGCTATAAAGGAGCAACATGTCAACATTTCCATCCTTAATAGAATGACTATGATACTACTACTACTACTACTACTACTACTTCTAATAATAATAATAATAATAATAATAATAATAATAATAATAATAAACAATGCCACCATTAATAACTTTACATTTTAAATGATGATTAGAATGAGAAGAATTATAACTGCAAATATAATAACAATACAAGTAGAGAATCCATGAATGCTTGCTAGATCTAAAGTTTCTGCTAAACCTTTTATTTCATAAGTTTGATAACCCTTACCACAGCTCTCCCAGGTAGTCATGGTTATACTGGTTTGATGGAGGAAGAGATTGAAGTTCAGAAAACTGAAGCAAATTGTCCAACATCACACAGCAAAGAAACAGTGAAGCAAATTAAACAGCTCTGATGAAAGACTCTGACTGGAATGTATCTGCAATATGTTCCTGACTGCACGGCTCAGTAAGAGCCCTCTCAGCTTCATGTCTCTCTTCTTTCTATAATAGAATTACAAAGGTTTGCTCTCACTGAGTTTTGTGACAATTAATAAACGTTATGGACAGTGGAGTGTTTCCTGGTCATAAAGCTCTTCGGGAAAGATGCCAGACTTCTCAATGTCACTAAATGAATGAGGGGTTTTGGAGACTCTGCATATTGTAGAGTGAAGAAGCCTCCTGGGTTTGTGTGCCTCTCTTTTGTTAGTTCCTATGAATAGTTATGAAGGAAGTGGCATATTCATAAAATAAGGTGATCCCTTTCCCTTCCTAATCATGGATGATCAGATTTTCCTTTTGGGCATTTCTCAGCCCAAGACCAGCAGGAAAAGCCCACCAAAGGGGATAGTGGAGGAAGTATGTCAAAACAATAAGGCATTATCTCATTATGTGCCTGTCACCACACTTGAACTCTACAGGACTGATTCTTTAATTTATATTATAAAATCTGTGCAGTGATCTTCTCTTGGTTTGCTCTTTGTGATTAGCTACCCATGGTCAAAATCGCTTCCAAAATATTAAACAAATAATTTCAGAGATACCCAATTCATTAGGTTTAAATGACTCCACACCCCACTCCGTATTGTCCGGGACTTGCATTGTGCCTCTGTCTATCGTATGTACATGGTTTGCACTATCCAGCTGCTCATCTGCTAATAACATAGCAACCTGCATAGTTATCAGATGAGCTGTCATCATAGTGCTGGTGTTCAAATAATCTTGATTTTTTTCCCCTAACAATGGCCCCAGTGTGCAAGGGTGGTCATGTTAGTATGTTGGATATGAGAAAGAAAGAAAGAAAGAAAGAAAGAAAGAAAGAAAGAAAGAAAGAAAGAAAGAAAGAAAAGGCAACATACTTCCTCTCAGTGACAATGTGAAAATTCTTGACTTGAGAAAAAGAAAAAATGCCGAGCTTGCTCAAGTTTATGGTCAGAGTGAATCTTCTCTCCCTGAAACTGTGAAGAAGAAAAAGACATTTGGGTTATTTTTGCTACCATGCCTCCTGTCCCCCCCAAAACTCACAGCCACTGTGCTGTAATGAGCTGGGCTAAATAAGAAGAATATCACATTCAACTCGAGTGTGTACACATATGAATAAAACAGTGTGCAAAACTTAGTACTGTGAGTCCCAGGCGGTCTCCTGGGGGTCTTGGGGAGTAACCCTCACAGATTAGGTGGAAATACTGTATTATCCTCTCTAGGTTGCCATGCCAAGCCTACTGCTATCCTCATTTTGCAGTTAAGGCAACTCCAGTGTGGAGGGTGAGTAACTCCCTGGAGGCCCCCACCAGCAGGAAGTGATAGAAGAAACTTCCATTCAGACCCTGCCTCCCAGCCCTGACTCTTAATTACTCCACAGTACTGCCTCTCTCTTCAGCAGAACAATTAAGCTGTTAGGATTTTCCACAGTGTCCTGGAAAAGAGAGCTGTTTACCCTTTTTAATGCAATTCACCTGACACACTTAGAAAACACATTGGATGAGCCAATTTACCCTGACAAAAGGAGAAGAGTAATTAGTTAATGACAATTGATTTGGGCCTCCTCCATCATCCCCAGGGGGGCTGACACGTCAGAGTTCTCCTCAACCCGCTCCACTACCCTGCATTCACAGCTAGCCATCGCCCCTCCAACCCCCCCAACACCAAATGAATGAATCGAAACCTGGGCAAGTCCTTAGCTGGGAGGAATGGCCCCTCTTCTTTTACATTTGAACGCAGCATCAATTCCATCTAGTTAGGGGTGGAAACAGAAAACCCGAAAAGAGAAAGAGGGACTCACCAGGATGTTGAATGGGCAAAAGAAGAAAGAATAGAAAGAAAGAAGGAAAGAAAGAAAAAGAAATCTCTCAAAAGGCACTTTGATTTCATTGTCTTCGGGCCCAGCTTTGTGTGCCGTCAGGGCTGTGATTAGCCCGCTGTTTAGTTAGCTGCAGTATCGATCTGCCTGTCACACAGTCTTTGTCTGTCCGGAACAAGGGAAGGTGCTGACCCTTCCGTAGAAGCCTTGTGATGGGTCTGATATCTGATAATCGCTTGCTCTAGGAAGGTTTCATTTTGTTCTTTCATGTATACTCGACAACTAGTGCGCCTTTGAGGTCTCTCCGACATGCCAACTTTTACCACCTCCACCCCCAGCAGCTTTCATGCGGAATAAAACAGGCGCCCATTTCTCTTTGCTGGAGCTTAGACGTTATCATGGTTCCTATTTTTTTTAAGTATTTATTATGATGTGTGGGTTTTGAAATAAAGGAAAAACAAGCATAGGGACTTTGAATGAAGAGGCTAGCCATTTGTTCCGAACTGGAGGGATAAGATTTTAGATGAAGAGAAGTGTGATTATGTGGTAGCTATCAAATTCCCTGGCTTTGAAACCAAAAGCTGCAAGCTGGGTCTGGTTTTAAGCACAAAGCCTAAACAGAGAGAAAGGCAAACATTCTTCCCTCTATCGCTTTGTGTTCTTTACACAATAGAATAGAGATGAGTGAGCCTGGATTTGTTGAACAGTGGGAATTATAGTCCAACAGTGTGGGGTTTAGTAAAACCCACAAATATGCAGTTTTATCCTGTGCTTTCATTCTGACCGGTAAGCTTCCTGATATTTTAATAAAACTTACCGTAGGCTGCTGATTGAATTATATTTATCAAAGGATCGGTAAGGCAGTTTAGAAGAAAAATATGCAACTTATCCTGAGACCCTGCCTTGGAGCTACTCAGAGGAATGTTCACCTCGGTTGGGGTTTGTAATCCAGTCACTGCTGAGCCTTCAGTATCCCCTTCTGAGGGAAGTGAACAAACAGAGGTGAGGTGAGCGTGACTGAAAGAGTTGCAGGGGCACAAAATAAGACAGGGCCACCTTTCTTGCCTGGAAAACAAAGAGAGAGAGAGAGAGAGAGAGAGAGAGAGAGAGAGAGAGAGAGAGAGAGAGAATACCATGCTCCAAAAATCTGTTATGTGAGTCTTTTATGTCTTATTCTCTTGAAGAAAAGAACTTAGTTAAGAGATAAAGACGGTTCAAGTAGAAGTTTATTTAACAAAGTAGAGAAAATACTTTAAAGAAAGATCTCTAAAAGAGAGATCAGGCTCCCCCGAGGTGGGAGCAGCCCAGTGGGTTCTGCGCTGTGGATTTTGGAGACATTTTTTATATGAGGTAGGAGGCATATTCATGGGATAACCTGTTTTTCTCAAAAATTCCCGAAAGTCTGGACCTCCCCCTTACAGCATTCCTTCCATGATTTTCCAGAAAAGCTCACAAAGGGGGATGTGTTACCACCACGATCATCACCAGTATGCATGAGGGAAAAAAAATGGCCTTAGTTTCTGATATAGTGGGAACAACCCGCCTGTAGCCGCAAGGACATTTATACACAAAGACTGCTAACAGATGCAGACATGGAAATGCAGCTGTGGCTCTCCTCAGTTGCCAGGCGTCCAGCTCCTTGCCCACTTAGTATCAGACCCAGAGCATCTCAGCAGGTTCAGAACACCTGACTGCCGTGTCCTAACTAACAGAGGGTATGAAGGGACACGTACACCACTCTCTAAAATCAACTGTCCCTGCTGACATTATTTCTTTCATCTCAAGTTGAATTGATATGGTTGAGGCGATGAAGGGCATGTGTGACTCTTCGATTCCAGGCCCTACCTCCCTGCCTCATGCACCCCGCAAGCTGGTCTAATCAATATAGGACAGAAAGCCAGTTAGATTGGCTTAAAAACCCATGTCCCAAACTACAGTGCCTCATCAAACAGAACACTACGAGGTAGTCCCTTTAGGAGGACTGTGACTATGGTAGTGACAGCTCCAAAGCACTGCCAGGATGGTGACATATTCTCTTCTTTGAACCTTCCTTAATTTGGGATCCTTCCAACTTTGCAGAAGTCGCTAAGATAGAAAATCCATGGAGATCTGTTCTTCTCTCTCTTTGACATCTTGTCACATTTCTGAAGTAGGCAGACCAATAGTATCATATATTACAGTCTCACAAAGCAGCGTTGGGCCCAGCCTTTGTGAGCCCCTGTCTGACTCAGAAATCCCCTGTAGTGCTTACCATTTCCTTCACTATGAATCTCAGCTTCCTTAAAATGATCTCCTGGGGTTCTTTCTACTATTAATTTCTCTTCCATTAAAGCCTATGATTTCTTTATAGCATAGCATCCTGAAGAAGAGAAGCAAAAGGTAGTTCCCAAATGAGGCTACTCTTCTTCCTCCAGATGATACAACACTTGGACACCTTGGTCAAATAAATATATGAGTTTATTTAAGAGCATTAAATAATATTGCTATAAACTAGCTGTTTCACAGATATCAGTTCATTTAATCCTCAAGATTATACTATGAGATAGTTTCTGTGGACCTGATATAGAATAGAGAGACTTAGAATCTAGTCCAAGGCTATTCATCTAATAAGATATTGAGTTAAGGTCATGAGCTCATTCAATCTGCTTTAAATTAATCCTGCTCTAGTTGTTGATTTCCTAAATGTTATTAAATCTTTTCAAGTTGTCCTATGTGTTAGGAGTGCCTAATTTCAGCTTTACTCTTTTTCTTCTAACAATTTAATGTTCAGTCTTCGGACAGAAAGCTTTCCTCTGATATAGGTAATATAAAGGTGATATTTTGTCACTATTCAAATGTAGTATGACTTCACTATAGCTCTGTTAACCGAAGAGGTCGGAATATAAAAACCTGACATACATATAAGAGGAATGCAGGTATACACGCTCTTTACATTCTACAATGGAAAGAAATACCCAAGGTAGAAAGTCTTGAAAACCCCTAATTTTTTTTTAGTACAAAGAGTAAAAACACATTAGTATAACACACACAAATCAAGGATGTATTCTGATGGACAGTATCTATGCATAAAATCCTGACACACTTGTACAAACCTGAATAGCAATGATTACTAAAGCCATACAATTCAAACTCTAAGAATTATCCAAAAGTTATTTTGAGAGGTGGCATGGGGTTACTTTCTCTTAACTTTGCTTGTTTTGTGTCATAACTCATAGTGCAGACTAACTTGACAAATTTTCACACATTGCATAGATATGGAACCATATAGACATAGAACATTGGAGGGATTCCAATGGCTCTCTTCTGTTCCCCAGAAGCCAGAAACATTCTTTTGACTTCTGTCAGCAGAGGTCAGGTTTTGATGCCAATGTCATGTTTGTGACATCAGATGAAGCAAATGTCACTAAGTCATAAGCAGATGCTTCCTAAATAGCACTAGAGAACTTGGGAAACATCTGGAAAAAAAAGGAAAATATAGAAGATGCTTGAGTCATCACGGGAGATTTTGATCAAATGGGAAGAAATTAGTAATACTGGATCCATGACAGAAAAATAACAGTCTCACCTTGCTATAAGTCCATACAGAAACTAGGCCAGCACTGGCTGGTAAGATATATTCTGACTCCTACACAGGGAGAGCATGGAGATTTCCAAAAAGTACTAAATAAAGCAGACAGACATATGCAAAGTTTGGAAAAGAATATAAGATAATTTATATAAAGTGGCACATGAAATTGGGCACTGGATTAGCAGAATCTTCTAAGCCTCTCCATACACAGTCTCAACATCAAATCAAATGAGCATTTTCATTGTTCTTCTCCAATCCTCAGCCACTACCCTCCTATGAGTCTTTCTAAGTTGTACCTGCTTAGATCAGTCCTCCTCAACTTCAGTATGATTAATCTCAAAACAATACTATCTAGTGTATGTGAGCCTTCCATGAGCACATTTTCTGGAGGGAAATTCTTGGTAAACTTATGCATACCCTCCATCTAATTGGTCATTTAGGTTAAATCTAAGCACTCTAGTTCTGTTTAGACTCACCTTGCACTTGACTTTGCTGCACTCCAGAGTTTCCCTCCCTTTCCCGTAGGTGATTTTCTTATTCTCTAACAAAATCCCACTGCTCTATCAAGTCCATGACAACTGTCACTCTGAAAAGTCACTTTACTAAAAAGAATCCACAATCTCCACATTCAACATATCAAGATCCTATCTATGGCTTGAAGCCATTGTATCACTGTGCTATATTAGCTGGCTGTATACTGGTCATTGCTTATGCTGGCTCCACTGCAAGGCATATGGCAGCTACAAGGACCAGGAGGAAAATGGGAACAGTCTGCACTGGGTTAAAAGAACTGAGGTTGCTACGTAGTCTCAGCTTCCATTGGTGGGTGGCAAGGACCATAAATTTGGTCTTAATGAGTTTCTGCATCATTCTCTGAATGATTTTCATTGGGGAGGCAGATATAGCAGCTAGAATCTCTAAGTCAAGGTGTAGGGCTGTCAGAATGGTCACCTATACCCATCTTCTTCCTGCCCCTCATAGGCTACTGTCATGTATTAACTTCTATTTTTATATTTCTTATGTATGGATTTTCATATGGCACAATTAGCCTTAAACTACAGACTGTGTAAGTCATCACACAAGCCCTTAGAAACAGAGAAATTTCTCTGGTGCCACTAAAGATTTGCCAGAGAAACTAAAGTAATAAAAAAAAAAAATGTGATAAGAATTAAGTTTCCCATTGCTGAGTTGAAAGAGCCCATTTGCAAAGAGCTGAGACTGGCTTCTAGAAATAGGCAGCAGTTTTTGACTGATGGCTAGGATGGGACCCAAGTCCTATGAATGTAAGGAAATCAGGCAGGCTAGCAGCCTGAGCAGGTTTGGAAGAGATAATTTCCAGAGTGGAACCTCTAGATGGAAAAGAAGCTGGAGGACACCTTGACTTTAGCTTCAGACACCCAGGGTAGAGAATCCAGATAAAATGTGTCCATTTTAACACCTGAAAAGTGACATAATAAATGTGCTCTTTTAATTCCCTACATGTGTGGTAAATTGCTACTATGCAATAGAAACTGGAGGCAAGCTGGTACTTACAACTCCCTGTAGTAGGACGTTTGTGGGTTCCCAGAATCTTCCTAGATTGGAATGCTCCTGACTAACCCGTTCAACCCAGATCACATGAGCTACACACAGCCAAAGAATAGGTATGAATGGGGACCAGCCAAAAAAGTCATAAACTATGATTTCATAAGTTGTGAAATAAAATGAATTGTGGGTTTTTGTTGTTGTTGTTGTTGTTCATTTGTGGGTAGGGTTTTTTTTTATGATTTTTTGAACTATATAGTGCAGTACTTGAATGTGTATGCTGTACATGGTGATGTCATCTCTCAAGTCAAAATGTTGAACATGTTTTATAGCAAACAGTATATAAAGAGGAAGAGGCATCGAGCCAATAGTCAAGAAACAGGTCATTTTCCAAACTTTGATTCCATTTTGCTATGTCCAGTAATGAAAGCAGAGTGACGCTTGAAGAAATAGGGTTAAGTGGGGCTGGTTTTCCTTGTTAGGCACAGAATGCCAAGTCATTTGAGACATAGGCAAGGAAAATTAGGGTAGCCAGATCAATGGCAGAGGCCAACTGCTAGCAACATTGAGCCTTACCTCCTACTGTTCTGAGGCTATTCTAGACTGAGTCTGTCTTAGAAATCTCCTCAGCATGAGAGCAGGACACTGGTAAAGGCAGCCTAAGGACCCATCCCCTTCCCCCTCTAGAGTGTCACTTGAACATTCTTCTCTGCAGGACTATCTCATTGATCTTTGCTTCCTTAGCCCTAGTAGCAAAATCTAGAATAAGTGAGTTCACACTATTTGTCAAGTGGGAATTGTACAAATCCCTTGTGGTGTGGAATTGAAAGTGGCCAAGCGACCTATTTTGTCACTTTCATAATTTATTGTGCTTTAATGGAAAGATCTGAGGTTTGTAGCCAGAAAGACACAAGTTCAGGTCTTGGTCAGCATTATTAACCTCCATGAACCTTATTCTCCTGAGTCTCTGCTTGCTAGTCTTGTAGGACAGCAGCACGGAACAGGAAAAATAGCTTGTGCCTGCAGAGCTGCTCCAGTCAACCCTGTGTGTGCTTTCAAATCATAGAGCTGCTGAGTTAATCTAGGAAATATTGCAGCGTTCGAAACAAATATGTGGTCTGGTTTGTGTCTTCCATCATCCTTGTGGCATTTATGTTCTTGTTCTTTTTGAGATGAGGATTAAGTCTTGATTAGTGTCAAATCATTACACTCTGGTTCAACATGGTTTGAATTCAAGGTACTGCAGAATTTAACCACCTCTGCCTTCTCTAATTGCAGTGCTGGAAATGGTCCACACATATTGTTGTTAGGATTCATCTTTAGACTTTCTTTGTTTAAGTGAAATGAGGACTTCGAGGAAATCTCAGAGACACAGCAAGAACATAACCCTACCATGAGCCTTACTACAACCAAGAACATAGTCTTCTTTCCTTTCCAATTAAGCATGTGTACTTAGTAAATTGTCTAGTTGACTTGATCTTCTCAGCCATGATGTAGGGTGTAAGTAGAATATACCCCAATGGGGAACCTGAAGAGGCTATCAACTATAGCCAGGCAGAAGCCCCAGAGGAGGGATAATGATACCAAACCATCCACAAAACTTTTGGCCCAAAACGTATCCTGTCTAAAAGAAATATAAAGATGGAGCCAAGACCAAAGGAAAGGCCAACCAATAAATGGACCAATTTGAAACCCATACCATGGACAAGCAGCAATCCCTGCCATTATTAATGATGCAATGTTATGATTACCATCAGGAGCCCACCATGACTGTCCTCTGAGAAGATCTACCCAGCAGCAGACTGAAACAGATGCAAATACCCATAGCCAAACATTAAATGGAGGTCAGGGACACTTATAAAAGAGATGAGTGGAGGATCAAAGACCCTGAAGTAGATAGGAACCCCATGGGAAGACCAAGAGTCAACACACCTCAACCTCTGGGAGCTCTCAGAGTCTGAGTTACCAACCTAATTACCAACCTAAGGACATACATCGGTGGGAGCGAGGCCCCCATGACACACACACACAGCGGTCAGGCAGCTCAGTCTTCATAGCTGCCTTGTCTGGCCTCAGTGGGAGAGGATGTGCTTAATCTGTCAGAAACTTGATGTGCCAGGGTATGGGGATAACCAGGAGGACCCCACTCTCAGTAGAGAAGGGAAAGGGAGTAGAGGAGAGAATCACTGAGAAAGAGATTGGGGGAGCAGTGTTTGGGATGTAAATACAAAAATTAATAAAAGAAAAAAATCTCTGCAAAGTATTGGCTGGCTATCTAAGTTTTAGAAAATAAAAATACCTCAACTTCACAACAAACCATAAAGTTAAGTACCCTCACACTCTTTTGTCAGGGAAGATATTGGTAGTAAAAGAAGACAGAGATTTATATTTAAAAACCAAAAAAAACCCCAAAACAAACAAACAAACAAACAAACCAAAACCAAACCAAACAAACAAAAAGCCATTATGAGGAGGAGCAGAGAGATGGCTCAGCAATTAAGAGTGTTTGCTGCTCTTCCATAGAATCCAAGATTTGTTCCCAGCATGCTTCAGGTGAGCCATCAAGCCCCATAACTTCAGGTCAGGGTATCAAATGCCTTTCTCTGACCTCTATACATACCTATATGCAATACACTCACACAGAGAAATACACACACAGAGAAATAAAACTTAAAATGGAAGAAAAAAAAAAAGAGCTGAAACAGACCAAGCCCTGGAGATAGCTGGTTATCTTGCACAAAGGCAAAATCTAGGAAATGATGATCACATGATTATATAGCTTTAAGTATTTCATTTCCTGTGCACATCTGCCATGATGTTTTGGCTTATAAATGTTTTTTTTTTTTTTTTTCCCTACAGTATTTGCGTTAAAGGAAAGATTAAGCATATTTTGTATATCTTTCAAAATAGTAATTTGAAATTTCTCTAGCATCTATAGCCAAGCTACACAAGTGACCTCACTCTCCTGTTTCCCACGCTGGCTCTATCAGGAGTATTAGTGCATGGTACTAGGTTTAGGGAATTAGCATCAGTGCAGCATCAGTCTCTCCACCTCCAGCACTGACCTTAAAATTGAGCATGCATGAAGCTTGCACTTCCCTCTAGATAGAGCTGTGAAATGCAAACAGTAACAGACAAAACTTTACAGTGGGAAGACAGTGCAAAGAAATCATGTGTTTCTCCAGAGCCACAGAGCAATTAGGGAGCGGTAATCCTGACGTCCGTGGCTGCCAAATTTACTATACCTGTCACTTTACAAATATAGAAACGTTTGTTCATTCGCCTACTCTTTTATTCAACCATAGAAGTACTATTTATGGTATCAGTAACTACAGCAGCCGTTGTTTGCGTGACAAACAGCATGGTAAGCCCTTTCCTTGCAGGATACCATTCAACTCAAGCATCTACTCTCTGATATAGGCGGTGTGTTTTTCAGATTTTATAGATAAAGCTGAAAGAATGTAAACATCTTGCCCAAAGTCACACCAACAGTGAGTGGTAGCTCCAGAAATGGAATCCAGATTTTTGTTTTGTTTGGTTTTACTTCAGTGAAGCACATATAAAGTTACTCCCACATTTATTTCTCATTCTTTCAACAGTGGGGTCTGCTAAGTATCATACCCTAGTCAGAGCTTGAGAGACAACAGTGGTAAAATCTTTCCTTTATGTCAGCCTCCAGATTAGCATGGATTCAAAAGAGATACGAAATAATATTGGATTTAACTGAGTTACATTGGATTAGATTAGAGGGGGTTATATTTGAATTTACTTGATTGACCTTGAGTACAGCTAAGTGCATTTCTTACAGACAAATGACGGGATAAGAATAATAAAGGTATGTGGCTGGATAGAGTGCTCACTGGCTAACAGACTTCTTATAAAAGGACAAGAACCTGAGGTTAGGCCCGTAACCATATAAAGGATATGAACATGGTTACATATACTGGTAACCCCAGCAATGGGAGGCAGGGACAGAAGGATTTCAGGAGCTTGCCTGGCCAAGGAGTCTAGCCAAATGGCTGAGCTAAGGGATTAATGAGAGACTTGACCTCAAAGAAAAGCTAGATGAAGAGGAACTGGAGACATGGCTTCACAATTAAGAGAACTTGCACAGTACCCACCTTAGGGAACTCTTATTAGACTGTGATTCCCCCACCAGGGATTGTAATGCCCTTTTCTGGCATCCATGAGCACCTGAATGTGTGTGTACACACATATAGGCACACAGAGATAGATAGATAGATAGATAGATAGATAGATAGATAGATAGATAGATGTAGATAGATTAATAGGTTGATAGAGATAGATTTTTAACAAACAAGGAGAAGAACAATGGATAAAGAAAGAGATCTCAACCTCTGACCACATTTGCTCATTCATGCAAATGTCCAAACATGCACATACCACATACACACAAATAAATAAGATAGAGTTAATAGAATAAAAAATAATAAATGTTCTTTGTTCTGAAAATCATCTCCACATGAAGTGAGTAAACAATTATTAATTCTCTATGACCCTTAAGCAAATCAAATGGTACTCATCTATGACAGCAAAGGCATTTTGGGTAGGTTCAGTCAATAGCATCTGACCCTGGTCTTTCACCTGCTGAACATGGCATTCCTTTTTATAGAGATCACCAATCTAATGTCCTACAAAGAGAAAAGACTTCACACAGAAAAACCTCATTCCTTGTCTGCACTTTCAGCTTGCTATTTATGTGCCCTTGTGCTGATTAATTACCAAGGCCCCAAGTACACACTTCTGCAAACTGGGGGTAATGACATCTACATTAGTGTACTTGGATGAGAATTAATGATTTTCGTGCAGATGTACAAGCTCTATTACTTGACACAAAGGAATCACTCACTAAATATTACCTTCACCTTTATTTCAGTTCTGCCCCCCAAACATAGTCCCCTGGTGATCCTGAAGAGTATCTACTTAGCATTTCATAAACTATAGTCTATAAAACAGGGGTACTAGGGACAAATATGCTAGAAAACCCTGCATACCCTGCTCCCACTCTGAAGATTCACAGTGGATATTGGCATATAATGGTTGTAGAAGCCCTGCTGTACAAAACAACAACAACAACAACAACAACAACAAAAACCAGCCATTTGCTATGAGCCTTGCATATTAATTTATCACTGCAATTTTACCCACTCATATGAGTATCTGCTAACTCACTTTATTGTGTTTTTTATTTTGTTTATTTATGAATTCCTATATTACTTCATTTGCTATTTAATCAGCAGATGAACTGATGAATGTATGAAGCTATTTGAAGAAAGCAATGCCATGCCACATCTGCAAATTTAATGTGTTTCAACAAGAGAGTCAAGATTCTAACGGTTCTTTGCAAGGATACATTTGGGAGTGCTCCCTTGCTTCTATGACTGAGTTCTCTGATCTCCTTCAGAGCAGATGGCTCCTCTCTGTTACCTAATAAACTGGTCACGGCAGATTCTTGGGAGCTGATTCTTCTTTACATTGCAAATTGATGATGATGATTAACTGTGTGC
Source organism: Mus minutoides (assembly GCA_902729485.2). Taxonomy (NCBI): domain Eukaryota; kingdom Metazoa; phylum Chordata; class Mammalia; order Rodentia; family Muridae; genus Mus; species Mus minutoides. Next base: position 1,722,698 of record LR749667.1, on the reverse strand, counting down.
TCTCTGAGCTCTTGGGTCTTTGTTCGAGCAGTTCCTGCCACAAAGCACACCCTTCCCCTGTAGAACTGGAGGTTTGAAGTTTGGTTAATACATTCCCCAGGCTTTGCTTGTGTTCCGCTTCCCCTGTGGAGCTTTTACCTGGCTTCTTCTCACTCGAGTTTCTTACTTCCCTGTGGTGTGCCCATCAGCATTTCTGATATCAGATAGAAAGTAGTTGAGTGAATTTTCTGACTACACACATTTTAGCAATGTTACATGTCAGGTTGGTGAATGACTCTGTTTCCCAACTGTGAAATAAGACCACTATTGACATTGTTTGCATGGTATTATAATGGCTACAACATCTATGTTTAATCCCTCTCAAAGATATCCTGAAATGAATGTTAACAGCATCACTTTTGCTGAGCCTGTCAGTCTGTTTAGTCACATGATTAGCCCTGTATAGGCTGCTCTACCAGTCAGTTAATAGCCATTACTTCTTATATTGGTTATTTGGATGCTCAGCCCAGTGCTTAGTAAACACATGTGGATTTGAATTTAACTGACGACTAAGCATGTTAGTGAACATAAGGTTGACTCTGTTTTCCTTCCATGTCTATGAAAACTGTAGTTGGGACTCTAAAGTTGTTAACTGTAGACTGATGGTGCTTTTCAGAAATTGCTTATTAAATCTGGGAGTTATCCAAAAGTTTGATGTGTAACCTTTTGATATGATCACATGACTTTACTATACAAAATTCACACTCAAGAACTGAGCAACCAAGTTACAAACAATAAGGATAAAGCATCAATGTTTTAAGAAAGTTTATTGAAAGAGTCCACGCTACCGTCTCGCTGGCAAGAAGAATGGACGTGGATACCAGAATCCTTCTGCAGCAATCTTTTAATAAAGAGGAAAGACACCGAGCCCCAAAAAAGCACTGCCTATATATACCCTGACACGTCGTGTATGCTTCTGATTGGCTGCTCACTCACCACGCCCCGGGATGGGCGGTGACTCGGCACGCACTCACCTTCTGCACATGTGCCGTAGACTTGTTTACTGGGGAGAGCACAGGATGTAGCTCTCCACATGAGCTGTATACTTGTTTACTGGGGAGAGCACAGGATGTGGCTCTCTACAGTTTATGATTGTTTTAGTTGAACAGCAGCTTTAGTTACCCTTGAGGCTCATGTCTGAAGGCCACAAAGTGGTTATGTCTGCTGGGTATCTTGGGTATGTCTGCTGGGTATCTTTTAAGCACCATGATTTTTTTGCTCTTCCTTGCGTGGTTTTAGAGACATAGTCTAGTTATGTAACCCTAGCTGACCTAGAACTCAATAAGTAGACAAAGCTGACCTTGAACTTATGGCAATGTTCTCTTCTCAACGTTCTTTGGCTCTGCTCCTCAATGTCCTCGGTTACAAATTTGTGCTACCCTGATGAGCTGTGTATCTTACAGATCCTCACTGAAAGCCCCCAAGTTCTTCGTCATTGGAATCTGAGGAGTCAGTGCAAGTATTTTCCCATCATCCTTTTCCTGGCTAACTTATTGTGGATGTACACTGTCCATTGATTCCAAGAGAGAAATCAAGTGTACGTTCTACACTTAGCAGCTAGCTACTCATCAATGCAAAGGGACATAGGGTTAGCCTGAGGTGGCTGAGCAATAGCAGAGTAATTTCTTTTGAACTACATTTACTATTCAATAAGATACTGGCCTAAGATAGATAAGATAGGCAAGATACTGGCCTAGTAGTTGCTAAGAGTGATGCAAAAGTGGAAAAAGTTAAAGAAAGCAATGATTCCAGGTATAAGACCCACAACCTTTCCTAGTTGCCTTTATTCCTTAACCCTTTGAAATGAACTGTACCTACATGACTCCCCCCCTGATATTCCATAACCACACATCCCAGGTTTGTTTACTGTGAAATATGCCAAGCTCCTACTTCCCTCTGACTATACTGAGATAGAAATTAATATTTATGCATAAAACACTATGTCTAAAATGTCATATAACAATCTAAGAAATTCTTACAAAACCTTGGGCTCTAGGTAGAATGATTCATTTTGATATGTTAAATGAGAAGATTATAAATAGCAGCAACAGAGAACATGTGGCTTCTCAGGCACAGCAGGAGCACAGAGGAGGGATTGCAGTGTGTGGGGGTGGGTGGGTGGGGTACACAATAATGATCGAAAACACATACTGTTCTTGTCCTCACTAGCCTGGCAGCTAAATGACTCAGCAGTAACTTTGTTTATAGGAGGGTTTTCAGTTTCAGAATAACCCTAACTACAAATAATCTCTTTGATATAGAAAGGGGGAGTGGCAAGTTAGTGTGCTTTAGATGTATAAGAGCAGAGTTACTTTCCTGCAGAACCTCACAACTTGGTTGGATAGTAACAAACTCCATTCCTGTTAGCTAAAGACTCTCACTAATGTGAGCAGCTTAACCAATCTTCTTCGTTAGGGAAGGAATCCTGAACACACAAGGCGATTGCTGCAAGAGAAGTGGTCAGGTTTCTCTGAAAGAGTTAAAGGAGGGAAAGACAAGGTAATACCTTGTATACCTTGCAGAATGGAAGTAGATCTGGACAGGGACGCCAGCAGGCAGAAGCTGGGAGGGTACTGAATGCCATTGAATCACCATGGGAGGAGGTGACTCTAATGATTAAAAACAAAATAAAGCCATGTGGTGGTGCACGCCTTTAATCCCAGCACTTGGGAGGCAGAGGCAGGCAGATTTCTGAGTTTGAGGCCAGCCTGGTCTACAGAGTGAGTTCCAGGACAGCCAGGGCTACATAGAGAAACCCTGTCTGAAGAAAAACAATAGAGATAGAGATAGAAATAGAGATAGAGATAGAGATGATAGAGATAGAGATAGAGTTAAAGATGTGTGTGTGTGTGTTTGTGTGTGTGTGTGTGTATAAAATGAATGTGGAGACAGAATCAAAGTCACTTCAAACATCAAAGAGTAGCAAGTGGCAGAAGCATCAGGTGTAACTGTGTTAAGATGGAGGATGATTGCTCTCGTTCCCTATCTCGGTCCATGGCTTGGTACTCAGAGTTACTGATTTGGGAATTTCCTTGTAGGTCAGCTATTATGAACTTTTAAAAGCAACCAATATGGCTGCGAAATAAGTTGTCCTAAGACAATTTTGAGAAATATTGTTGGAGCGAATAAAGAGATTTAATAACAAATCTTTGAGGGGAAAATATATATTTTCAGGAAGTGACAGGGGATAGAGACAGCAAAGGAAGTAAGGAGGAAGTAAGGAGGAAGTAAGGGTGAGGAAAGGTAGCCCGGGACAGGATCCCCAGACTGCATGTTGGGATTAAATGAGCACGGAAGGGAGCAGAATAATTTCCAGAATTATGTTTATATGGCAAGTAGACCAGCTAGAATGATCAACAGCATTCAGTTTATTTTCTAAATGTTTCGGAACTTCAATTAATTGCCTTGCTTGGAATTTTCTGTAGATAGGATAGAAACAGAGACAGGATTTTCTCTTGCCAAATATTGTAATGGAAACTTTTAAGAATACACCAGAGTTGAAAAAAAATGTTATAGTGATCCCAGAGTAAGTATATCCACTTCCTAGACTCTTCCATTAATATTGACTTGGGTGACTTATAGCTTATCTATATATCTACTCTTCCATCTGTATCTTCAGTACATTTCAAAGTTAATTGCCGACATGAACACATTTCTTCCTAAATAATTCAGGATGCACATCACTAACTAGAGTTCAATATTTGTTTACAGTTGTTAATGCACAATTTCTGTGCAATGAAATGCATGGTTATTAAGTATACATTCACTGAATATTGACAACTGCACGCACCTGGGCAGCCCAAACATCCATCCAAATGTGAAACATTGCTATCACTGCCCTTCCAAGCGACAGCGTTATTCTAACCTCTTCTGCACTGTATATTTCTTCTGTTTATGAATTTCATATAAATGCAATCATACACTATGTTCTCGGCTACATAAGGCTTCATTTACCAAGCAAAATGGTTTTGAGATTCAGCCATGTTGTTGAAAGCATTTTATTCATGAATAATCAATCCAGTGAATCTACTGAAGTTTGTTTATCCGTTCTCCTACTGAAGGTTAGCTGGGCAGTCTTAGCACCGAGTGACCATGAATACAGCCTGTGGAAGTCCTTTGTGACTGTTTTCCTTTGTCCCAGGTAAATACTCAAGAGTAGAGAATTTTCTGTGTTTTGGTCCTGACCCTTTGTCAGATGTGTGTATTGTAGATTGTAATTGCTCTCGGGGCTTATTCATCTTATTTACAGGATCTTCCCAATGAGCAGAAAGCTTTCATTTTTATGAATACAAAGTTGTCATTTTCCTTCCATGGTTACCTCTTTTAATGGACTGTGTACAACCTGTCTGCCTATTCCAATTCATGATAACACTCTGGGTTTACTAAAACTTTATACTTTTGTTCTACATGTAATCCATGAAGCTTCATGAATGTTTTAAAAATACATTCCAATTTTATTTTTACCCTCTTGGTCCATTTACAAGGATATAATAGTTCCTTTTGCCATTGGATTAATTTCATACTTTTCTAAAAATTGAGCCTCACATTAGGACCTCTCTAACTGTAGGATCGCTGTCCAGGCCTTTGACCCATCTCTTCATTCCCAGACCCAAGCAATCCCCTCCAGAATAGTCCTTCCCAACCTTCCTAGTACTGTCACCCTTTTATACAGTTCCTCAGGTTGTGGTGACCCAGCCTTAGAATGATTTTGTTATTACTCCATAACTGGAGTTTTGTTTTGTTATGAATCATAATGTAAATATCTGATATTCAGGCTATGGGTCATGACCCACAAGTGGAGAAATGTTGCTTTAGATCATTGTAGCCTTAGAGGTAGTGCGTACAATTTTATTTATCATTTTCAAGACTGAATTGGGTACACTGTATATTTATATCAGTGTGAATTTCCAAACAAGATTGTCATTATATAATTGCTTCCTCAGAAAGCATCCTGTATTGTTAAGAGAATTGAGAGTTTAATACAATTGTACCAAACCATATCTTTGTACCTAATTTCTGCCCATAAATATGTCTTAGTTTCAGTGTAGAATCTTGCAAAAATCTTTTCTTACACCTCCTTGACATATTTTGCATCCCAAAATATGGATTGTTTTAATTTTCCTACCACTTGATGATATAATATGAAAAAATATGTAATTGATCTTTATGTATTAGTCTTTGATAGCCTAGCTAATTCCAGTTATCATTCTCAATAGCTCATAAATTTCATAGCATTTTCTGCCCAACAACAAGGTCATTTGTAATTATCTTTTCAGTCTCTGGCCTTTTGGTTATTCATCTTGATTTTTTGCCATTTTTGAGGATTTTATAAATGAAACCTGTATTTACATCATTTCCCCCTGATCCCTTCATTTCTCCCATGACACCACCCCCCCGAACAATTTCACAAATCCTTATCCTCTATTCTTTAATGACTACATTTTCATATAAACATGTTAGCACATGCATGTCAATTTCAAAATATAGCTTATTGAGTCCACTAAGTGTTGCACATATGTATATACATTTTAGAGCTTCCCTCTTGGGATTAGATAACCTATCCAGGACCTCATTCTTGGAGCTATTGATTCTGTCTCTGCAGCAGCCATTAACTGCCTGTAGCCCTTCATCTAGGGGTGGGACTTTATGAGATTTCCCCAATTTACGTTGACATATCACTTTGGGTTGTCAATATTTGCTGTTTGGGTTTTCTTTTTTCTTTCTTTCTTTCTTTCTTTCTTTCTTTCTTTCTTTCTTTCTTTCTTCCTTTCTTTCTTTCGGTAACCACAATGCTGAGATTTCATGGGTACACTAGCCCTATCATATATAGAAGACACTATCTCACAGCAGACATCCTGATCCTCTAGCTCTTGTAATTTTCATCTTCCATCATGTTCCTGGAGCCTTGGGTGAGGGGTTGCATTGTAGATGTATCCGTTAGGACTGGATATGCTGTGATGTGTCAGTTAGGACTGGATATGCTGTGATGTGTCAGTTAGGACTGGATATGCTGTGATGTGTCAGTTAGGACTGGATATGCTGTGATGTGTCAGTTAGGACTGGATATGCTGTGATGTGTCAGTTAGGATGGGATATGCTGTGATGTGTCAGTTAGGACTGGATATGATGGGATTAGTTGTTTTCTGCCAATTTAGCCAATCGTGGCTTCCTGCAGAGGTCGGAGTCTATTGAAAACCAAAGAAAAGAGTTCCATTGATGAGAGGAAAGAGCTACTCTTACTGATGAGTAGGAGAAGTTTGTAAAACATAGTTAGAAATTATGCTAGCTTAGCAGAAGTGGCAATAGTGGGTTCTATTGTAGAGTCCATGGTCATATAGACCCAGCTAGTAGTCTAGATTTATAGTACCAGACAAATGTATATACAGGCCACTAAAGTGTTAAGCTTCTTAAGTCCTTTACCCAAATAAGATCAAATTGGGTCTTCAGAACAAGGCATCTGAAGAACGAAGCCTAGTTTAGCCAGAGACACGTTATGGATTTCACTGTATGGCATTAAATGCCTCTCTGAGTTTGCTTGGATCCTGGAGTTTTTGAAATTCTGAGGATTAAGGCTAGAAAATATGAGTGACCTAGTCACATCCCTAGAAAAATATATGCTACTACCCAATTTCCAAAACATACACTGACAAGTGAGGATAATACCTCAAGACTTAGATTTTGAAAGTATAAATCTCAGACACTGAAAGAGAGGGTGTCTCCTCACAGCTTACTCAGTGTTGAATGGAGATAAGGAGCATACTTGCACTGTGAAATCACTTCAGCTTAATATGATCTAAAAATAAGATCTACTTACGCATGCATGATAATACCTTTGAATTTATATTCAACCCACAGCATTTGTTCTAAAGAAATATCAAATTTAAAACAATTAGCAGTGCTTGCTTAAATTTTGTTCAAATTACTTTATAATATGATAAATTGTGCCATCATAGTTCTGGAACGTGTTATTCTAAAAGTAAGCAGGGGCAAGAAAACAGCTACCTTCATCTCAGAAATAGCATGGAGTTAGGCAAGTAAATCATAGTGTTGTAGGGCTCCCTCCCAGTTGTAGGTCAGAATGCTGTGTGGTTCTAAGTTATTCCAATTGATCCCCACGACTGTAGAACACTATCTGTATCCTCAGGGCCACTGATCAAACTGCCTTTTTTTTCAATTTTTATTAGATATTTTCTTCATTTACATTTCAAATGCTATCTGGAAAGTCCCCTATACTCTCCCATCCCCTGCCCTGCTCCCCTACCCATCCACTCCCACATCTTGGCCCTGGCATTCCCCTGTACTGGGGCATATAAAGTTTGCAAGACCAAGGGGCTTCTCTTCCCAATGATGCTAACCAGCACCCCCAGAGCTCGAGTCTCAAACTGCCTTTTGAGCCCTCTCTACTTTGGCTTTTTGAGACCAAGTCAGTGTTCCATCTGACCAGACTTGGCTGAGCGTGGCACTCTCAGTATAGCAGGCTCTGAGCATCATGGCACGCACCCCATTTGCTTTGTTTCTCAGGCAGTGCCACTGTCCGCTGTTGTCCCATGGCTACTTTATTGAAGACCATTGATTTCTAGACCCTGTCCTTTTATTTGCTTCAGTGTGGTGAGTAAGTTTAGTCATTTTTATTCCATGTTGGGTGGCAGCAAATGTCCAAATGTTTAAAAAATTAATTGCCATTTAAAAGTAACAATTGGGGATGAGCATCAGCTGTTCCATTTAGAATGTTGGCTGTTATGTTCTCTTCGGCATATTCCCACTTTTGTATTTCCCATGATTTTTCTATTACTCACTGAAGAGAGCCATTTGTCACAAGACAAATTTTATATTTGTGAACATGCAGCTGGAAAGTGGCTAACATTTCTTTTTTTTGAGTTATTGTAACCAGGAAGCTTATATATTTTACCTAATTTATACTTAGAGAGGAAAGGGAGAAAAAAAGGATACATCAAAGAACTATATAAAACCAAATTCAGTTAGCAATCATCAGAGTTTAGATTGAATTAAAGCCAGATCTGACCAAGTCCAGAGCTAACAATCTTTCTCTTATGCTAAAAGAATGGACATAACTTTAGATTTTAAGTGTTAATGAGCCTATGGACTTGGTAAAAACGAAGACAAGCAGCCCCAACTAAGTCTTGCCTGCCCCAAACTGAGCTGTGGTTTCATCTGCTATGTAGTTCTCTCATAGGAGTCATTGTCATGCTTACATATATAATAAAGAAAGTCTATTCACATTACAAAAGTGTTAAATTTAAACTCTAATGTCCACAATGATACTTTTCACCTTAGAAGCTGTGTTAGAAGTATATATTGCTATCAAAACCTACATTAATTCTGCACCTGTAGGTGATCTCTTCTTTTTTTTCAATTTCTATTAGATATTTTCTTCATTTACATTTCAAATGTTATCCTGAAAGTCCCTTATATGCTCACCCCACCCTGCTCTCCTACCCAACCACTCCCTCTTCTTGGCCCTGGAGTTCCCCTCTTAGGCAAATGGATGTATCTGGAGGATATCATCCTGAGTGAGGTAACTCAATCACAAAAGAACTCACTTGATATGCACTCACTGATAAGTGGATATTAGCCCAGAATCTTAGAATACCCAAGATACAATTTGCAAAACACAAGAAAATCAAGAAGAACAAAGACCAACGCGTGGATAGGAAGACCAACTCATGGATCTCTTCTTTTCTAATACTTTGGGTCACTTTATAGAAAACTAGTGGGATAAAGTTTAGAAATTATGTCCATTTAAAATTAGTTTTTCTCCTGCCCACACCTATTTTCATGCATTTACTGCACATTTGTGTTCTGTAAGACTGAAAGCTTCATTGTGACTAAATGTTAAGTGGAGGTTCGTGATCCAAAGAGGGATAATGATGACTATTTCCCTGAATTATACAATTGTTGATTCCTCAATTTCTTAGTGTCAATAATAGTCAACTTAAAAGGTTTTAAATTCTATTCATTATTGTTTCTCTATTAATGGTATGGATTTCATGTCCTACTCTAATATATCATTATAATTTTTCTTGAAACTTATCTATTATCTTGTCATACACATCCACCTGATCCAAGACCCCTTGGGAATTAGCATAAATACAATTTCTGGCTTGAATTAAGAATAGTGATTTTTGTGGAGCTAAAGAGGTAATGTATTCTGTTTGCTTAGTGTGCATGTGCTCGTGGGCCCACATAAAACCACGTGTGGTGGCCCACACATGTAATCCTAGAACTTGGGAGATAAAGGGTAGGGGAATCAGAACTTCAAGGTCACCTTCAGCTATACAGAGAGTTTGAGACCATCCTGAGCTAGGTGCAAACCTGTCTCCAACAAAACAAACAAAACCCATTGTTTTTATTGAAATGAACTAAGTTTCTTCTTTAAAATTCTTCTTAAAAGTATCTTAATAACATTGTAAGAGAGACATTGAAGTCAGTGAATAAACATCACTTTGTCAACAGGTCAAGCCAGTAGCACAATACAAACACATCAAGACTAACAAATCAGTAGACAATAAAACTTACTAAGCTTGAAGGTCAGAGTAATTATTTCTAATTAACTTGGACAAAATATAAACTTCACCCCATTTCCTCGTGGTTGTTTTGCTTTATACTATTTATTGGAAGCTGCTATGTGCTGGGAGAGACCAACAAACATGACTACCATTTTCTGTGTACCCACTGATTACTTCAGAGACTCTAACAAGGTGTTAGCAGAAGGTGTATATTGCCTGGTAATATCACATGAGTTTAATATGTGTGCAGCTAAGGCAAGTGCCATCTCCAGAGTCATCCAGCTCAGAGACCTGAACATAAAGATCTCCTGGAGAGAGATGAGGTCAAGGCATGAAAAACAAAGTGGAGTTACAGATGAAGTTATGTGGACAAGGGCGGGGAATCAATAGAAGCCACAGGGGCAGAGAGAGGAAGAATGATTCCATACTACAATGAATGATTCCATAAGACAGTGTCATGCTGTGGCCACATCTCCAGCCCTGAGGGAAGGGATTTGATGATGTCCCCTTTAGGGTGAACTGTTTCAAGAGGTGTCACTCTCTGCAACTCTCTGGAATTTTAATCTACTGCTGCCAACTTCGGGAGGTGAGGGATATTAAATATCCTTACCTTGTTTTATCAACTCCTAAATCCATGAATCTTTGTTATGTGAGTAAATGTTTAGGACTTTGGAAGAGTGTAGAGTATTGCTTAGTCAGGGAAAGCAGTTAAACTTACAAAGTGCCACTTGTTCATGTGTATAAGAAAGCCCTGACTGCATTGATTATTATGAGCAACATCTCAAGACCTCTCTTCTTGTGGCTGAGAGGAAGACTTGCTCTTCCTTATCTTTTAGAGAAGCCCCTGACCACTGACTAAAACTAGTCACACAAAGGATCAGATGTTGAAGCAGCTAGGACTTCAACGATCGTTCTTGGTAACTGATTGCTTAAGTCTTCTTTATGTAAACTCTGAGAAAATCTCACTTAGAACCTCAAGTCCAAATGAGCCACCTGATTAGACAGCACATCCTTTGCCTGCAAGCACAGAGGCTCACCATACATGTGGGCATAATAAGCTGCTTTAGATGACACAGAGGCAGAAAGACTGTAAGAGCCAGGGCATGGAAGATGCCATGAAAACAGCATCTTCCAGACACAACAAGTCTCAGACATGTGTGAACTCACAGAGACTATGACAGCACACATAGAGCCTGCAAACATCTGAGCACTTAGGGGGACAAGTGGGCACACATCCTAGCCAGGAAGCTGTGACAAATTAACAACCACTTACAGATGGAAAATTTTTTATTTTCTCCAATGGAGTCTCAGTAGGTATATAAACCACTCTTAAAACAAGCACTGTGACCAACAGTAGATCACACTTTTTGGAGAATTTTTCACATAATGTTTGTTTGGGCATATATATATATATATATATATATATATATATATATATATATATATATATATATATTACTGGTCTTTTGTTTACATATTATGATTTTAACCCTGGTTTGTTTGATTTTTTTTATTTGCCTATTTTGTTTTTAAAGAGATAAAGAAAGAAGATATGGGGTTGGGTGGGTGGAGCGATTGAAAGGAGAGGGAAGATGATCCATGTTCAGAATATATTTTTGGAAAAAGCATTTTCAATTAAAAAAAAAAAGATTATTTGAAAGAGGTAGCAAAACCTAAAACCCCCAAGAATTATGATAAAGAAACTGGTTCTTGTTTACATTTTATAAGACAATTTATTTGATGACTAAAAGTTTCTGCCCCACTTGGGAATCCATCCCACAAACAACCTCCAAACCCAACACTATGGCAGATACCAACAAGAGCCTACTGACAGAAGCCTGATATAGCTGTTTCCTTAGGGCCTTTGTCAGTGCCTTGCAAATACAGACGTGGATGCTCACAATCATCCATAGGACAGAGCACAAGGTCCCCAATGAAGGAGCTGAAGGAGTCTGAAGCCTCACAGGAGGAACATCAATATGAACTAATCAGTATCCCCAGAGCTCCTTGGAACTAAACCACCAATCAAAGAAAACACATGGTGGGACATGTGGCGCTAGCTGTATATGTAGATGAGGATGGCCTAGTTGGTCATCAATGGGAGGAGAGGCCCTAGGTCCTGTGAAGGTTTTAGGTCCAAGTATAGGGGAATGCCAGGTCTGGGAATGAGAGTGGAGGTGGGGGGGGCTAGTGGATTTTTGGAGGGGATCTAGGAAAGGAGATAACATTTGAAATGTAAATAAAAAATATCTAATTAAAAAAATTTAGGTGAAAGCAAAAACAAACAAACAAACAAACAATAACAACAAAAACCCTTTCTGTTCTCTTTTCCAGAATTTGGATTTGTAGCATAGTGGTAGAGCATTACCATACTATGTGCAAGGCCCTGAGTTCAACCCCCAGTGCCACGACAAGCAAACAAAATCGTGCAGAGTCTGACTTATTTCATGGAGTTTGATAGGAATTCACTGAGTTAGCAAAAAACCAGTAGTCCTATATCTACATTTTGATCCTAATTATTTTGTTCTATCATGCTTTTTGCTTCTGCCTCAGTCTCTTGATTTTCAAAATTGACTAATAATATCTACAGACTGAATTGTTTTGAGTTTTGCAGACTCACTAGAGTACAAATTGAGTTTTTGGTCCACTGAAACAAGTGCTCACTATGGCCTTTCCTTTTGCTCCAAGTCCACCAATTCTGGTGATCCCACACTCTGTTCTTTCTTCATTCTTCTCTTCTTTTGGCTGATGTTCTTCCATTGTATGTTTTTTTTTTTTCAACTTTTATTAGATATTTTCTTCATTTACATTTCATGTGTTATCCAGAAAGTTCCCTATACCCTCCCCCCTCCCGGACCTGCTCCTCTACCCACCTGCTCCCACATCTTGGCCCTGGCGTTCCCCTGTACTGGGGCATATAAAGTCTGCATGACCAAGGGGCCTCTCTTCCCACTGATGGCCAACTAGGCCATCCTCTTCTATATATGCAGCTAGAGACATGAGCTCAGGGGGTACTAGTTAGTTCATGGTTATTCTTCCACCTAGAGGGTTGAAGACCCCTTCANTGTTACCAGATGGAATATCTTCTGGATATATGCCCAGTAGAGGTATTGCAGGATCTTCCGGTAGTACTATGTCCAATTTTCTGAGGAACCGCCAGACTGATTTCCAGAGTGGTTGAACCAGCTTGCATTCCCACCAACAATGGAGGAGTGTTCCCCTTTCTCCACATCCATGCCAGCATCTGTTGTCACCTGAATTTTTTTTTCAACTTTTATTAGATATTTTCTTCATTTACATTTCAAGTGTTATCCAGAAAGTTCCCTATACCCTCCCCCCTCCCAGCCCTGCTCCCCTACCCTCCTGCTCCCACATCTTGGCCCTGGCGATCCCCTGTACTGGGGCATATAAAGTCTGCATGACCAAGGGGACTCTCTTCCCACTGTTCTGTTTCCTTTTGCTTCCCAGTGTGCCAATCCTCCCACCTGTCAGTTAAATAAGAGATGTTATTAGAGATAAGTTGTACCTGAAAGTTTAATGCTTGTAACAAACAGTGTCTGTGCTTCCTCCAACACCTTGAATAATGGACACCAAAGAATGAGGACAAAGATGTGATTTTTTACCATTGGCCATTCTAGTGTCTCATCCATTTGGGAAGGTGCTAATGTAAAATATACCCTAGTGTCAGTGTGCTCCGCAGTGGATCACAGCAGCTCTGGTATCTCTCTAGGACACGTTTCAAAGCATCCCTGGATAAGCTCTCAAGATTGCTGTTTACTTAGCAACAAAGGCCTTGTGTCCTTAAAACCAGATAAAATGGTACACCCTAGGACCATATGACCAGCTAGCAGAGGGACATATAGGAGACTAAGCAAGGAATACCACTTAAAAGCTAAAATTGAAAGGAAAGTTTTCTGGATCCACATGACTTTCCTGTCTCATGTTTGTCCTTGTTAAATACTTCTCTCAGATGTAAGCTATGTGTGCATAGGATACAAATAGAAATCCAGAATCATTCTATATGAGAGAAGGGAGAAGACGTCACAAGAATACCAACTTATGCTTACATCTACAGAGCCTACGTGGGACAAACTTCGGGATCTCACCTCAACTTATCCCAACATTACTGGTAGTTGCTGAAGAGACTCTTATCATCTATTTTAACAAGGACTTCATTCTTAGCCTTGATAAAGGGTGCAGACAGACAAGAAGCAAAGAGTGAGCAACCCAGACGATGTTAGGTATATTTCCCCTTAATTATGGATCCCATAACTTGAACAGTTCAACCTTGATCATCAGTTTTCTGATTCGTCATCCTTATCATCATGTCTACCTCATATAAAAGTGGTCAATAGAAATCTGGCACAGTACACGTGCTTAAAAAAAACAACAACAAACAAACAAAATTGTTTGAATGAAAAAAGAAACTTCCCAGAATACAAATTCCCATCTACACCCATTCTTATCTGATGCCCCACCCATTTGTCACAGTCTCCTGAAAAGAAGCCTCATGCTTTATGCTCTGGTCCATTGTTAACTGAATGTATTTCTAAAGACAGCAAAGCCAGAATCTCACAGCATCGGGAAGACCAGTTTAAAAAGATCTCTTTTTAACTTTATCCTTAATTGTCATTTATTTTCCACCACCTACACTTAAACAGCTTTAGAAAAAAAAATCCTATGAAAAAACTTGATGAATAGTAAAACTTTGGATGAGTCAGCTCTTCGAATTGGGGAAGTAATTTAAGTGGCACCAATGTTGTTATTAATAACAGCACCCACATTGTGCTGGGAAATGATTGAGGTACAAAAATGAAATATTGATTTCAACTTAGCACCAAACAACAATCCCATAAAGGAAATACGAGCATGCCTGCTCTCTATACAAAGAAATAAAAACTCCAATATACTAGTAATGAGGTTTGGTTTGTGTGTGTGTGTGTGTGTGTGTGTGTGTGTGTGTGTGTGTGTGTGTGTGTGTTTGTTTCATTCTTGTTTGTTGTTATGAAGCACCCAGGAAGGAAACAGCATCTCAGATACTTTCCTTTCTCCAGCCCTCTCATTTGTGCCTTCTCAGTCTGCATTTCACTCTGTCAAAGCTCTCCTGTCGATATTCCTGGAAGAGTCTGCATGTAGGAGAGAACGTGCCATGATAGGCTCCTCAGAAAGCCACATAAGCCCAGGACAAAAGTTTGGAATGGGGCATCCAGCCTTTAAAAGCAGATGGTTCATGACAGCCACATGGTATTACCTCTGTTTTTGCTTTTCTTCCTGGAAAAGGAGGACAAAGTCAACAATTTCAAAGAAATTAGAATGAACTGCCCTTGGGATAAACTCAGGACAAAGTAAATTCTGTGATTCCAGAAAGAGTAGCTGGAACCCCTTCTAAGTTTGGGGGAAAAAAAAAAAAACTCTTGTGAGAAAACTGATATTTTACTTGTTTTCTCTATTTATTTATTTATTTATTTATCATTAGATAATTTCTTCATTTACATTTCAAGTGTTATCCCATAAGTCCCCTATACCCTCCCCCGGCCCTGCCCCCCTACCCACCCACTCCCACTACTTGACCCTGGCATTCCCCTGTACTGGGGCATATATTGTTTTCTCTTTTAAATAGCATTTTGTACAATATTTTCAGGAAAAAAACTAACATTTTTTTATACCCATCACAAATATATATTGAGCATTTATTAGTGTCTGGCATGTTTGAACACCTAGGACATAGCAATTAACAAAAATATACAAGTTCCCTACTCTCATGAGGGCTATTTTAGTGAAGGAAGGACAGACAATACCGGGCAGTGCTAACGCCTGAAAGGAGATGTCAAATTAGATTCTCTAAGAGGAAGCGCAGAGACTCCCTTGGTGAAGGCTGGAAGGCTGGAACAACTAGGTCATATGAGTAGCTCACGAATATCCTCCCAGTCAGAGAAAATGCCTTAAACTTTCCATGACAGGAGGAGCTTATATGTTCAAAGAATTTAAAATAAGGGGGGAGGGGTTGACCCATGGGATGAGCCAGGGAGCCAGGGTTATTAAGACAGAAATATAGAGAGCTACAGACCAGAAAATTTATGTTTTCATAAGCTATGTTAAGAAGTTAGTCTTATTCTGTGTGTGCATTCTGGAGCTCATGATGTGGTTGTACTCATTTATGGCACAGAGAGCAATGGCACAGAAAAGGAAAAGGGGAGAAAGCAAAGACCAAGTCCCAAGGCTGGGTAGTACAGTTTTCAGAAACAGCAAAGGAGGCTGAGCAAGAAAGGCAGCATGGGGGATGAACCATAGACTGTGATGTGGGTGAAGCCAGGAAGAGCACAGTTCACTCCAGAGATGGGGAGAGCCAGCCATGCCAGCGTCCACCAAAGGAAAGCGAGCTAGTGCAACAGAAAGTGACTATCAGGGATTACTGACAACCTTGACACGAACTGTGGATAGCAGAGATGGAAAATGAACAGGAAGAAAACCTCTGGAGAGAAAGAGACTCGGAAAGATGCTACAAACATCTATTTAGAGAAGTTTTCTTATTAAAGAAATAAACAAACCAACATTGAACAAGAATGTAAAAAAAAGGAAGAAATATTTTTCTTTTGTTTCTTCTTTTTTTAAAAAAAAAGATTTATTTATTTTATGTATGTGAGTACACTGCCACTGTCTTCAGGGTATCTAGTTTTATGTGGAGGTCCTTGATCCACTTGGACTTAATCTTTGTACAAGGAGAAAAAAAAAACACATGAGCATCTCATTAGATGCTGATAAAGACTGACAAAATATCACATCCCCTCATGCTAAAAGTATTGGAGAGATCAGGAATTCAAAGTCCATTCCTAAATATAATAAAAGCAATATACAGCAAGACAATCCCAACATCAAACTAAATGGAGAGAAACTTGAAGCAATCTCACTAAAATCAGGAACTAGTCAAGGCTGCCCACTCTCCCCTTATCTATTCAATACAGTACTTGAAGTTCTATCCAGAGCAATTAGGCAACAGAAGGAGATCAAGGGGATACAAATTGGGAAGGAGGAAGTCATGTTATCACTATTTGTGGATGATATGATAGTATACCTAAGTGACCCAAAAAATCCACAAGAGAAATCCTACAGCTGAAAAACAGCTTCAGCAAAGTGGGTGGATACAAGATTAACTCAAATCAGTAGCCTTCCTCTACTCAAAAGATAAATAGGCCAAGAAAGAAATGAGGGAAATGACACCCTATAGAATAGTAACAAATAATATGAAATATCTTGGTGTCACTTTAACCAAGCAAGTGAAAGATGTTTACGACAAGAACTTCAAGTCTCTGAAGAAAGAAATTGAAGAAGACCTCAGAAGATGGAAAAAATCTCCCATGGAAAATAAGGTTGGCAGGATTAACAGAGTAAAAATGGTCATCTTACCAAAAGCAATTGACAGATTCAATGCAATCACCATCAAAATTGCAACACAATTCTTCACAGAGATAGAAAGAGCACTTCTCAAATTTATCTTGAATAACAAAAAAAACCCATTCTCAAAATTAAAAGAACTTCTAGGGGAATCACCATCCCTGAACTCAAGCTATACTATAGAGCAATAATGATAAAAACCGCATGGTACTGGTAAAGAGAAAGGCAGGTAGATCAATGGAATAGAACTGAAGACCCAGAAATGAACCATTACACCTTTGGTCACTTGATCTTTGGCAAAAGAGTCAAACTATCCAGGGGGGGACAGCATATTCAATAAATGGTGTTGGTTCAACTGGCAGTAGGCATGTAGACTACAAACTGACCCATTCTTATCTGCTTGTATAAATATTTTTCTTAAGGAAAAAAACTGTAAAGTGATTTTTTTGGTTTGTTGCTATATAAATTATCTAGAAAGAGAGAAACTAATAACTTAGGAGAAGGAAAGCTAATTCCCCAAACCCATGAAATAAGAGAAGGAGATGACATGGAGAATGTTGCAGAGGAGTTGACTAGGCCAACATCTATTCCATATCCAACTATCTCTTCTAAGAGAGCCTATACAGCTGATGGTGTTATTACTGCCCTAGAATTTTAAGTAAATGAATGAAAACATCAAGATGCTACTGTTACTCCTAATACTCCCATTCACAGGATTCAGATACCTACTGGAGGTAATATACTGCATTACTCAACGGGAATGTTAACCTCACCTTCTAGACCTCATCCTGATGAATCATCCAGTCTCACACTGGCTTTTCTCCTTTGCTACCAGCCCAACCTTGCCATTCACATACTGTATCCTATTTTTGAATTTGAAAAAAAAAAGTGAATGTGACCCATGAGTCACTGAACAAAGATGAAAGTGTTATGTGGTAAGGCTGGAATATAGAGAAAGCTATGAGATAGACATTTTTCATTTCCAAAAGCCATATTAGGAACTTAGTCTTATTGTATGTGTGCATTCTGTAGCCTCTTGGGACCATTTTCCTCTGCATCAAGAACACTATTTCAACTCTCCAACATCTGGATAGGTCATGCACATCCCTCGGGACAAGTCACAGTCCCCTTCCTCTGCCCAATCATGCTTTGTCTTTTGCCTGCTATCACACAAACTTATCTCACTCTATGGTAACTAAAGTTACCATGCTGTGCTTTCAACAGAGAAGGAAAAGTCATGATAGAGGAACATGGTTCCATCTCGAGCATGACAAAAATGGGACACTTGCTAAACACTGTGAGAGAAGAGAAAGGAAGAATTGATCTAACTCTTAGCACCTCAAGAATTAGATGTTCTTCTTAGGTGATGTAATTATTGAGAAAACCAACTGTCAGACATATCATCACACTATTGACTAAGGAAGTAGTCTCTTACATTTTAAATCTGCTACATCTAGGGGCCTAATAATACAAGAACTTGAAGAAAAAAAAGAAGGAGGAGAAATCTCACTTGAAAAAGACATGGGTCCAAACATATAATCCCAATATAAATTGTATCAATACCTACATCCTTGGAAGAATGCAGTTCACCCTAACCTATCCTACAATGTAAGATAATGTAAAATTCATTATTCAACTATTACTAAGGTCTAAGGATGACTGCTACTATTTTAAAATTTCAAGAGATAGAATAATCTCATCTTTGGTTAAGTTTTAATCTTTATATAATAAAAAGGAACATAAATAAATTATTCCATGCATTATAATAAAATAAATTTATTTAGTTTGTATATATATTTATATCATTATAACACCTTTTTAAATATCATGGGAATGTAGGAATCTTGGCTTTAATTTTCATGTCACTATCAACAATATATAAGTCATAGGATAAGAGCTGATACTGTCATTTCCCAGATTAGGGAAGGACACTGAAGTTGTTATATTCAATGGAGACAAAGACTTTGGCGATATAGCCCTTTGAAAATGAATGGACTTTTGACACAAAACCTAAAGAAAACCATTAACAAAAATGTCTTGGATGAAAGTTAACAGTCATTATGTGAAACAAATTTTCAGTCCCTTAGAGGTTGACATATATTATACCTACGAGAAAAAATATTTAGAAATTGAATTAATTGTTTCTGACAGGAAGATGCATGGATGTGTTGTAATTAAGACAATCATGTGATCTCCAACAAAAATTTGTGTTGTCTTATACCACATCTAGGCCCATACATCTATACTGCCCCTGTTAACATATTCCAATTTAGAAGCAAAAACAGAAACCCCAGGACTGCATTAGCTTTCTTATATCAGAATCAATGAAGTATGTGCTGTGCTTTTAAAAGGAGCCACTTCATATTAAGGAGCTTAAGAGGTGAATAACAAGCTCATAAAATGTTAATAACTATGATAACTGTAGCTTGGGTAATACCTTTAACAGTGTGGAACTGTCACATGACTAAAGACAATAAAATGCCCTTGGGAGGGTAATGGGCATTGAGAAGGCTTGAGTGGACTGAAGAGGAATGTGTTAACGGCCACCCTCCACCTTTATTACCTTGAACTTAATGACATCTGGACTGTGGCCCAAGGTTTTGGAATCAGCCTCATGTGCCCTGTTATTCTGGAAGAAACAGCTGGAGTCTATCCATTCAGGAGCAGTGTACAATCAGCCAAAGTTCTGAGCCACAGGCTTTTTCTGGCTGGGCAGTATCCAGAGCTTGGGGTCTCTGATGTTCAGTACCCATGACTTAACAAGTGGAAGAACTCCCATTTCAC
Source organism: Mus minutoides (assembly GCA_902729485.2). NCBI lineage: Eukaryota > Metazoa > Chordata > Mammalia > Rodentia > Muridae > Mus > Mus minutoides. The sequence goes on along the minus strand of LR749667.1, from coordinate 1,702,956 downwards.
TCCCGTTTAATTAAACACAACTATCGTCTCTGTTTGGTAGCCACCAAAATCATGTGTTGTAACTAAAATCCCACCGTAGCATTTTCTATGCTGACAATCTGCAAGGCAGCTGAGCAGAAGGGACATTTTCATGTGGAAAGCTTTGGGACATAGCTCTCGCCTCAACACCATCTTCACTAACTTAGCTTTAAAATGTGTTCCTGTACAGAAGACTTGTTTTCCTATTCACTAGAGACTCAACCTCAGTGCCAGTTCTCAAAATTCAAATTATAATTCCAAAGCAATTGATCTGACTCATTCCACACTACTTTAAGTGACACTGTATCAAAAAGCTTCATTAGATGGTAAAATGAAAACTAGACTTTTTCTAAAGCATGACAAAGAAATTGTGCTTTCAGGGTGTTATTTTTTTTGGGGGGGGGGGCTTGGAATACAAGAAGTAAAAGCAGAGCAGATTGATAGCTGGAGGGGAGGTAAACACCTTTGCCCATCAAACACAATCTTTCTCCAGCTCAGCAAGCTATGATGCTATACCAGGGGTTTCTTTGTTTGAGTGGAGCATCTGAGAGTTCCGGTCTGAGGATGCTCAGTCTGAGGTGTCCAACTTGAGGGTAATTTTTTCCTTTAGTCATCCTCTCTTTCTGAGCACAAGCCATACAGTCTTCCTGGTCAGCTCTCTCATGGTGTGAAAGGCAGTTTAGAATCAGGCCAGGCACTGGGATTTGACAGTCGGCATTGAATTCTAACTGAATGCTAGCCTAGGAACCAACAACATGTGATGTGGGCACCTTATGCCTCGCTTTCCCTTACTCTCCTTGATGTATGGAAGAGTAATCATACCTAGTTTTAGAGTTGCTATGATAAAGTAAGTGAAATCACATACAGAGCTGAGTGTCATATATGGAGCAAGCACCTGGATGTGAGTTATCATGTGAAAAAGGAAGGTGTACTGGAGTCCAACAGATCTGAGTTGGAGAGATAAATCCTATTCCATCTCAGAGTTTCTATTGTTAACCTGGAGTGGAGGGGGAGTCTCAGAAAGATTTATGTGTAGCAGGGATGAACACAGTGGAAGCTGCTTAGCAACAATGACTGCTGTGTGCGTGGAATATGGCTCATTGGATACTTGGGACTGTGATGTCCCTGGAAGGGGTGACAATGATGGCAGCTAATCTAGTGGTATGGTAGGTCCTTACTAGCACTGGGAATCAAATCGTAATTGTGTTTGTAGGAATGGATAAGGTGAGACATTACTGGTGATAACCACGGTGATGTGGATGAACAATTATACATCTGTGTGCTATAATAACAACTCTTTCGCATCCTTCTGTCCTCCATGTCAGCTACACAATAGCACAGAAATAAGTCATGACAGCAGCTTGTTGATCAGCTGCTGAAGGAAAAGGCCTGAGCTTAGGGGGTCAGGGGCTAGGGGGATTCAGTGGGATCCTCCTTTAGTGTTCTAAAGGAGTTTGAGATTGCATAAGCTTCTAGTACCCACCACAGGCCACAGGTATTTGACTGATTGATGCAGTCAACATGCATGAGTGACAAAAGGGGAATCCTTCAAAGCAAGTTACCAAGAAACAATATGGACTGCAGGGAATACTTACTACAGACATGACAAAGAACCACTGTGAAGAAGCCTCAAGTGTCCTCCCTCCAGGGGGTGCTCTGCCCAAGAAATCCAGGTAATGCCTTTTGATCATTTTCACAGAAAGCGTATGAAGTAGCACATGACCATAGTCTAAATACTGCAGGAACAGATGCAGGAGGACTGTAAGCTTAAGGCTGGCCTGGTGCTAGCTACATAGTAAAACTCTCAGAAGAAAAAACATACAAATAGACTCTTCAAATGACCTATTATTATTATTATTATTATTATTAAATATCAGTAATTATTGTGTTATCTCTTTAGCCCATACACTTGGGCTGAGTTTAAGAACAAATACAAATCCTAATTTCCTAAAGACCTGGTAGGAGATAAACTATAATGTAGTCTTGAAGAGTTAAGAGACAACCAGTGAGAGTAGCAAAGGGGATATGGGGACAGAAACTTTACCCTACAGTCTAAGCCCCATGGCTGCCCATACAAAAATGCCCAGCTCTTCTGCCATGCCTGACTTCACTGGGCCACAACTTAGCCCTGGTCCTTTTGGCCTTAGTCAGGCTTGGCTGGTGCTTGGATTCTAGAACCAAACTCACCAGGGAAGTCTGAAAGATTCATAGTATTGCCATTGTAGAAAGGAAGACACTGACTGGCTCAGCCCTGGCAGGCACCAAATCACTAAACCAAATAGAAAAAGTCAAATTGTGCTTTTAAATGCAAAGAGCACTTTCCTTTTCAATGAGGAATACAAAAACGCCGACTGCATTACTTTTTGTCAAAGGTAACAGTGTGAAAAATGATGGCACCAGATTATGAGCACGCACGCCTCAGTATTTACTCCAAATACATGACCAGAAATGTGATGTGGACCATGAATCTTTTGTATAAAATCTTCTCAAGATATTAGCTATAAAAGTGGGTGGATGTTTACGTAGCTGAACAGAAAGAATTTGAATAGCTAGAAACTCTGATGCTTAAAAATCTGAATATTAGGAGCAGAAGACTTTTAAGAAAAATATTAATTACCAAAGGGGAAAATGAACTCACTTTATGCTTGCTTCTAGAAATTTTGATTAGGAGAATTAAGTTTTAATTGTTTCAGTCAATTCAATACTTCTCCCACACAAAAGCATTGCTTTGCTCTAAGTATACATACACTGTTCCAGCTCACAACTGATGGCTTTAATGTCAAGATACCTGAGCAAGCTCTGGCCCCCTAGGGCACATCCATGGCTCACTACTTCCTGTTTTTCAGAACCCGGGCAGTGTTTTGTTTACATACTTCCTGTGGCTGTTCTGTTCTACAGCAGCAAAGCTGAATTGTTAAGATATACAAAGGTGACCAGCAAAACCTAGTTGCTTTCATTTCTAACTCTTTACAGGATACTAACTAACCCCTTGTCTAGTCCAAGAGTTCTTAACAACATATTAGAGTTTCATGGAGAGCTGTTTGTGTGGTAGACAGGGTGCATGTATATGGGTGTGGGCATTTATGATGTGGGTATGCGTGCATAAACATGTAAAGCTGGAGTTCAACCTTTAATGTTCTTCACTGGGAACCCAACCTTTTGTTTATTAAGACAGGTCTCTTACTTGTTAAGTTCTCCAGGCTGGCAAACCAGCAACCTGCAAGGATCCTCTAGTCTCTTCCTCCACAGCACTGAGATTTCAAGCCCAGGTTTACACTAAGAGCTATGCTTCCCTTTCCCTTTCTCTTTCCCTTTCCCTTTCCCTTTTCCTTTCCCCCTTTTTTCCCTTTCCTTCTTTTTCTTCTTCCTATTTGAAAAATGTGAATTCCTAGGATTCAGGTATACATGCTTGTACACCAGGCATCTAACCAACTGAACTACCATCCTAAACCATGAGCTTTAAAAACTCCTAGCACACAAGACTTTTCCTAATCAATTGCATCATGGAAGTCAGACATTTATCTTGTTTTCGAATCCCTTGAAAAATTCCAATGAGCAAACCTGGGTGAAAACTTACATTTTAAGGAGTTCTGTTTATTCCTAGCCCCCTTTTGGGGTACTCCAGTAGAACAGCTTGAAATGAGATCTTTTGTCTTACTCAGAATTCATACCAATAATTATCTACCTATATCATCATCCATTCTGTGAGAAAGAAAAGAAAATAGAATGCTGTTCCTTCTCCAATGTCCCTGCTCCCAGTTTTTAATAGTTTACAGCAATCTGCGTTGTTAGGCTTCAGCGCTGTTCTTTGACACCTGATGTAGAATCTTCCCTTCAAACGAAGGCTTTCCCAAGACTTTGCTCAGAGTTCTCTTCCCGCAGTCTCTATAATAACAGTGACTGTTTTGAAGGAAGGGACACAGATGGGGACTGCAAAAGTGCCTCCAGGTGGCAGAAGGCAATGAATATTCAATAAAACTGTTTCATATGCAAATCAGAAGACATATAATAATAAAAGTGATTCTACCTTTCAAAGACTTTCTTACAAGCTATCTGTCTATCTTTAGATTATAGACAACTTAGTGAGTAGAGTCAGGAAGATTTAGGTATCACTTCTAATCATAAGTAGAATGTAACACACACACACACACACACACACACACACACACACACACACACACACACGTGCATGCACATAGATGTGCATGGGAATCAGAAGAACTGAGTTCTAGTCCCCATTCTGCTTCCCATCTGTATGGCCCCATTATAAGCATTTCATGTCTCTGTACTGCAGGTTCTCACACTTTGAAAGTGTGATTTCATAGGCTTTGATCACAGTTTCTGACAGCCCAGTTTGATGGGTCTGTGACCTTAATTCATTTTTAGTAGTCCATCTTATCATTATTCATTGGAGAACTGCCTTCTGAATGCCCGCTTTGCTACACACACTCTCCCACACAGAAAGAAACAGAGACAAAGAGAGGCAGATACACTTTGGTTCGTGCAGACTTGAATAAGTCATCCATGCAACTTCTGGTTTGAGCCCACTCCTTAAGCTCCATGCTGCTATAGGGACTGAAGTCTTGAGAAGAGAAAGGAAAGATAACCTTTTTGCCTCATACATGTGCAGTTTGTATAGATCTGAGTTCCAAACCACTAGAAGAGCTTACACTTTTCTCACATGTATTTTTAAATTTTTTTCGTTGAAGTTCACTACTGTGTCCAGATGAGAAACCAAAGTTTTAGAGCTTGATCTAGATCTCAGGGATTTTAGAGCTTGATCTAGATCTCAGGGATTGAACAACAGCCTGTCCTTTTTCATGTCATGTACAGGCCTAATAATTCTCTCTTATCAATACATAGCCCTGCCTCTATACCAATACAGTCTAAGGGAATAATGGGTTGTGTTACTTGTACATGGTCGTGCGTTGAGTGTCTTGTCGAAACATTTATTTTTCAAGTTGTCTGTATTACCTTAACAGTCTTCCCCCAAATGAGCAAGAACAAGTAGAACTTTCCTGATCATTGAGATTGGAGCAAAGGCACAAGCTTCCTAACTACCTAGAGATTATTTCTTTGGTCCCAGCCCTGGCCATTTCGCATCCTCACATATTCAATGCTCCTACCACCCTGCACTGCCAAGAAGGTTGATTATACTTTTGCAAATGCCCTCTCTGCCAGAGTCCTGCTGCCATCCCATGAAGAGATGGAAGCAATGGCAACCCATCCCACTGTGGGCCCTGGTGAATTTCTCTTCTGATGGATCCTAGGTGACATGCTACCATATGATTTCTGAGATCTTCTTTCCTTCTGAATGCTCACCTTGCACACACTCTGTTAGACTAGGCATGACCCCAGACAGATCACACCAAGCCACAGGTCTCACCTGGGAGATTTTATTGGCAGAGGTGGCTTCTTCAAGGGGATGAAAGGGAAGAAGAGAGCTGTGGCCTAGGGACAGATCTTTTATCCAGGCTGTGAAGCATGTGGAACATGTGCAAAGGGACATGTGGCGAGTGTCATGGCAATGAACTCAGGAGCTGTGCTGTCACCTAGAGATAACATGTCACTGGGTCCAGGCGCTGGCTGTAAAGACACTTCTAGCTGTCCACAGATGTACCATATGCTAACATATGCTCACCCACTGTTCTGTTAGGAAATGCTAGTTCTCTCTGCTCTGGCTCCTCTACCCATAGGAACTGAATGTTCATACATATTACTTTGTCTGAGAAGCCCTATCAGATTTACCAAGTTTGGGTTCAGGATTCTCTGGTGATCTCATCACACATTTACCATAGACTGATATTCTCTGTATACCAGTTGCCTTTACTAGCCCAAGAACCTTGAAAGTTATATTCAGATCCTCTCTGGACTAACCCAAATCTTGGGAATCACACATATCTGGCAGGACCATGTATCTCACACACACACACACACACACACACACAGAGAGAGAGAGAGAGAGAGAGAGAGAGAGAGAGAGAGAGAGAAACTGAATAGACATGGCTCAGCACTATGCAAAAACTTTATTTAACATTTCATTCTCACTGAGTCAAGAGGAAACACTAATAAGTAAGTTGATCTTGTATTGCACTGACAAAAGTTCAGAGTTCATGTCGGGAAGGTGACAGTTTGCTTTATAGGTTTCTGCCTGGAATCTAGCATGGCTACTGTCCATTTGTGATAAACTATTAGGATATATCCTCTGCTTTATCCTACTTAACAGAAACATCTTGAATAATAGGGAAAGAAATCAGATCCTGCCCGGGGAAGACAAAACTGAAAGAGATTGAATACCATCTACCAATTGCTGGACAACAGTCCTGGGGGAGCAAAGGGCAGGCTGATGCTTTTGATTGGGATGTGGTGCCCATGCTGGATAACCTCGCTGAAAACCTTCAGTAGAAAAAGGCATTTACCCAAATCATGAATGTGGATGTGTGGCTTACAAAGTGAGCCATTCCCCATGTTCTGTGAAACACAGGACAACCTTCAGGTTTATTAAGCCCTGGTGTCCATGCTGAAGATGGTAGGCACATACAGTTTTACTCATAGAAGCTTGCTTTGAGAATGACTGATGTTGCTGAGGGGAAAAATTCACTCTATGCTGCAAGAAATGTTTTATCTTTGCACTGGAATGGCAGGAATAAGGGAAGTGCTCTTTTGTCCTTGGGAAATCTCACAGACTGAGTCGCCAGTTCCTGAATATCAGCCTTTGGCAGGGTTCTACCTGGCTGCTAAGTCTTAGCCTGCAGTTCGTTAGAACATCACCTATAATCCTTCATTAAGCGGCAGGTAAAATGGCTGCATATTCAAAAGCAATTAGGCTCAGTATGTAGATAGATGATCATTAAACCTGTATTTTCTGCAACATTAGTGTTGATAGAACTCTTGCTACTAGACACACTGTTAGATTTTTTTTTCTTCCATGCAAATAGAATCAAAGATTGAGAGCACTGATGTTGATCTGATACCTATTCTGAGTTGGCTATCCTGGTAGACCTCTGTGATGCTAACCACAACCATTCTTGAATTTAGGAATTGCCATCTCCACTTTCCAGTTAAGGAATTGAAGAGGAGAAGTCATACCTCCGGGACACCCCATTGTGGAGGGCCTGGAGCTGTAAAGAGACTCTAGGTCTCATGATTGCCTGGTTGGCATCCTTCCCAGCATCATGCTATAGACTGCTTGCAGTCAGCCCTGTTTGAGAGCATTCTGTAGGATGCTGTAGCATGCACAGACTCTGGAAATGCCCTCAAGCCAACCCACTACTCAGTTCTCACTCTAGTTTCCTCCTCCATCTTTGACATCTGTGTGCCTGTTGAAAAAGAATACTGGTATCGGCAAACTTGTCTGTGGAGAGAAGGCTGCTTTCTTTACGTCACTGCCTGGTAGTCTGAGAGATTTCAGACAGTCTGGCCTCTCTCACTTCACTGGAAGTTGCAGCTCATTAGCTGGGGATTGATTCACGTGTGATATGACTCAGCACTTGAACAAAGAGGTTTGCTGCTGTTGTTGTTTGTTTGTTATTGCAGAAAAAAAGTATATTAATGATTTCTTTCTGGCATAAATTCTTTGAGCTAAATGATCCATTTTTCCAATTCCACCTACAATTGAAAAGCATAAATCCCAAAGAGTAGCCTTCCTGACCACTTAATATGACTTCATATCCAAACAAACATGTTCATTATGATCAAACAGAAATCCTTATGTTTTTCTAATTCTCATATCTAAATATGAATCATTTACCTGTGCGGTATTTGTTAGACCATAAGCTGAATAAAATCATGATTATGACTTTTATTTACCAGTTTCATTAGTGTCTCAGAAAATGTATGCCACATAATTCAAAATGAATACATCAATCAAGTGAGCAAATGAATGTATAAAAATCTGCATTTCTCTTTTTATCGGTCTATTCAGTTTCCTTTACTCACTCCCTTTTCTACCCTCTTACTCACCAAAGGAATAAAAGTATGGGAGAAAAAAAGTCTAAGTCAAAAGCGATTAAGAACCAACTTCGGCCCTTAATCTTACTTGTTGCTTATTTGCAGGTGACACAGCTAACTTAAAAGATGGCACTCAGAATTCTTTTTTTCTTCTGATACAGCTACATATATGTTTTAGACCTAGCAGCAAGCAATCAAAATGCCAATGTCTTGCTTTGAATATTTCAGTGTAAGAACCAAACAGGAGAGGTCAATATAAAATTGTTGTTGTTAAAGACATTTACTAGGAAACTTGCTGCAGAACTCAGTTTTAATGTCTTGTGTTCAGTATCCAACTCATTAATTTAATCAAACACTGGGCCTTGCATTCATTTTGTTAGTATCTGTATATTATACAGATTAGTCTGGGGCTCTGAGAAATTTAGTTGATGTTACAAATCATAAAAAAGAGACTGAAGTAAGATTGAGCCAAGATCTTTCCCCTCAACCAGTACCTACCATGGACCTTGAAATTATAAAATCAACCAGGTAGCTTCAAATCTTAACATTTAATGTATTATATAATAGAGAGAATGTGGGGGAACGAGACAAGGCCAAGTGACAGACCAAACATCTGAGCCTTGGGGGCCCAGCAACTACTCTCAGAAGCTCAGCAGCAGGAAAAAAAAGCTGCAGCTTGGTTCGTGCAGGCTTCATCATTGATGCCTGTGTGATTGTAGTGAAACTTATGGTGAAGGTAGAGAAAAATAAATCAGAGTTGTAATGCACTAAGGATTCTGTAACATACTTCCCAAAGTGACCTGAAAACCAGGAAAGGAAGCCAGAGGATTAACATACTTCATGCTAAGACCTCTTCTCTGTGCGATCTAGTCTCCGGCTGCATGTAAAGGTACATGTGATAGGAGTCGCATGCCTGGTAAGAGGTGAGCGCAACACTCAATACTATTGCTTACATTACCTTATGTCACCTTATGTCACTTCGAGAACTTAGTCATGATAATCGTATAAAATAAGACAATGGAAATGTGATGGTTAGTTTGAATAATCAAATTTTTGACACAATCAAGAATCACCTGGGACGAGAGTCTCAATAAAATATTATTTAGATTGGGTTGGTCTATGGGTGTGTCTGGATGGGATTGTCTTGACTGACTTAACTGATGTGGCATCACTCAGGCTGACAGGGGTCAGCCCCATTACCCAGTTTGGGGCTCTAGACAACTGCCGAGCAGAGAAACTAGCTAAGCACTAACCATGACGCCATCATATTCCTCGTTCTTTCCCATTGATGTACTATGACCAGGTGCCTCAGGTTGCTTCCATGCAATAATGGGTCAAATTGTGAGCAGAAATGGACCCTGCCTCTCCAAAGATATTTTTTGGTGGAAATATTTTATCATAGTAACAGAAATGGAAGCAGAATAGTAAATAGTTAACAGAGGAACCTCATTTCCTTAGACTACAGGCAGCAGAAGAAAAAGACTTTCCTGGTCTAAGGTGTCTGTCAATGTAAATTTACTGGGTCCAATTGGGTGCTATGTAGATCATAGAGATGACATCATATGATCACTCACTGAACCTTATTTCTGCCTCAACAACATCAGCAAACCCTGGGATACAGTAATTTGTGAGGAAAACTGGACATTGTACAGAGCTCTGCTCTTCATGATAGATTATCAGGAACTAGGCCATGTAGCTTAATTTATGATATTGCTTTATTTATGGTGCTTGACAGGAACCTCCTGTAGACTTTGTCTGATTTAGTTTATATTCCTTCTACTGGCCCAATTCCTGACTGTACTGGGGACACTGCACACAATGCATGATAGAAAGTGAAAGTCTATCGAGATTCTGTGGTTGGCTGATGCTGAAGAAACAAGTACATAGATATTCCTGGTATTTATAACTGCTTCCTCCCAAGATTATGGTGGTTGACACTCTCCTTTGACATCTCAGCACACACAGCCTCCTATCACTCGTTTCCAAAGTCTTTGACATCAATATGGACTCACATCCCATCCAAGTTAGCCCCATCATTTTAGCAAGAGATGATGCATTTCTATCCTATGCAGGGTCTGCCATAGGCATTCAAATGGTCCTACTCTTCTTTCCTTCCCTTCACCAAAAGTCTGAGCCCCTGGGCTCCTCTGAGCCTTGGCATATGACCAGTATCTGCAGTATGGAAGGCTTTCTATGAATAGTCTGTATGGTGGCTCCAGTCAACCTTGCTTCAACATGTGTAGTGTCCCTAATACTAAAGAGCTTGAGATTTCCTTCTGATACTAAAGAGCTTGAGATTTTCTTCTGATAAGTCATCTCAAGCACAAGAATTGAGCTCCAAGCTAATAGAATTAGAGCCTAAATTGTCTTCCTACAAATGTTTATGCTTATCCCTTAACTTTCACTATCCCAGAACGTTACTGCATTTATTTGTCTGGGTAATTCAAATAAAAACAAAGTCTGTATGGTAAGCTGGTTAGTATATAAAGAGATATGAAGTGGGAATGTATGGTTTCTTGTCATATGATGCTTTTCTGGAAACTATCTTATGAGGGAATGTTTTGCTGAAGCAGACATGTGGGTTTTTTTGTTTTTTGTTTTGTTTTGTTTTGTTTTCCTTCAAGCTGCCTCGAGAAAGGACATGTGATGTTTTGCTTGAGTGAACACTTGACAGGACATGTGGTCTTTGGAAAGGATATAAGTGTAACCCAACAGACAATGGACAACACTGTGGCATTGGTTTACCTTGTCACTCTTTGCTAATCATAGTTTGTCTTGACTTTGTAGAGAGAAACACATCAAAGAACTTCTCATGATATTCCAGAGGCTTCTTGTCACGTTTTCAGATTTGTTCTAATTGGCAGAGCCTTGTGGTATCTTTTGGATTAAACTTCTGTTGCTGGTTTGTGAATGGTATTTGAGACTGAATAGAGCTACTGCTGCTGATATGTGTGAACTGAACTGCAAATATCCTGACTATGAAGATTGGAATCATCCCACAAAACTTTTTCTAAATAGGTACACATCCTCCTTTGCCCTATTAACCTTTGCTTTCCACTACCTCTGATGGGTAGTGTGGTAGAAGGGAGATTACAATATTTAAGGACCCATATTAAAGTAGATTTTGAAATATCTAAGCTTACAGAGATACAAGGATGGATATGTCCAGAGGGAATGCCAAATGAGCAAACGGTCAGAAATGGACATGAGAGAACCATGGAGAAAGGTCTCAGAGAGAGAACTGCTGACACCCCAATCTTGCCCTTCCAACCCTCAAAATGAAGAAAATAATTTTCCAGGGGATCTGTCCCATGCTACAACTAGCCCATTGTATTTGTTTGGCAAACTAATACAAAAAGCAAACATGTTATGATGGAGTTTTCAATAATCTGAAAAAAATCTAAATTACCCCTCAAAGGTATAATTCTTTCCCCATCCTCCCCAGCCACTACATATAAAAGTAAAAGGATAGAAAGCATAAACTGGATGGCATAATGCATAACACAAGAACTATGAAAGTGCATTCCCAAAGAGGACACGAAAAACTGCATAGCAGAAAGAAGACACTGAAAGCTGGGACTGAGTTAGATCTTGATTGATGGGTAAAATTTGCAGAAAAGGTCAGGTTATACCAAACAACATGAATATTTATCTTGCAAGCCTTGATGAAGCTTTCTGGGCTGCACAGTTAAAATAATGTAAAAGACCCATGAGACTGCGGAGTCTTTCAAGTACTGATCAGGAACCTACTATGTGTTCGGCATGTTAGAGAGTAGAGGAGCAAAACTAAAATAGAAACCGCCATTACCCTTGAAGAGTGTCCAGGAGAGCAATGAAGAGAGCCAAGTAATTAGGATCCAAATAGCCTGATAATTATGATGGGCTCAACATAGTTGTAAAAAAAAACAAGTGGAAGAAATTTGGTTACTCTAGGGTGAAGCATGGAATATACTCCTCCAAATGCTGCTATTCACAGGTTCATGGGGGAAGGCCAACAATCAGGATGGTTTATTGGCAGGTTTTCTTGTGAAAGGGATGGTACAGGGAGATCTGGCAGGATCCAGAATCCCAAATCTGGGATTGTCAGAGAGGCCAGGGGAAAAGATGCTTTGTACTCGGTCTTTTCCCTTATGCTTCTTATTTTTCACTTGTTTATGCTTATTTAACTAATATTTAATCTAATTGCCAATATGGTTTCCCAAAGATCATTTGAACCAGAAAGTTCATTAAACTATTCCAATGACAATACTAATTAATATCTCAGTGTTCTCTCTAACACAGTATGAGAAAGTTGAGTATGTATGCTCCTTTAAAAAACGTACAAGCTGGGCCCCCACTTACAAACACGATTTGTGATAGACTATGGGTTCTTCCTTTAATAAGTCTTAAGGTTTCCATTTCTTAGCTGTGAGGCATTCTTATCTGGAGTTAATTCCTGCCATTTCTTAGAAAGACATGTGCTCAGGAGACCCATGATTAATGAGACATACTTTAGGGGCATTTGTCAGGCCTCTTTTATTTTATCTCTTTAATTTTTGGTTAACCATTTTCTTCGTTGATGGAAGAAAAACCAAGACATATGCGCTGTTCCTCCGGGAAAATCTGCCAGGCTTTTAACTGTGCTCAGGAAGCAATTTTAGAGCCAGGTGTGTTCAATTTGTTGCAGGCTAGCACATTAGCATCTGAGGGAGGGTAGGTGTCCACAGAGAGAATGGGTTGACAGACTGTTTACTGCCACTTGGGCTATGGCTGCAGGCTGTTTGAGAGCAGCTGGTACTAAGGGCTAACTTACTTCCAATCATCTCCATCCACGTGGATAATTAGGAAGACCGGCCCGAGACCATGTGGCAAAAGCGGTAAAGTCTGAGTTCCCACCGGTTTCCTGTATCCCTGGTCCATTTCCTTTTGCCCCAGGCTCAAACTATGATGCACAGAGAAAGCAAGAGGTGTGTGTACCATCCCCAAAGGTAGCCTGGAGCAGTTGCAATCAGGGATGCTTGAAATTCATTTTGTATCTCAGGCTAACTTTAAACTTTTTTTTTTTTTTGCACTGGTAGTGTGCTCATGTTTTGAACAGGGATTAATGACTTTCTACCATACTTAACATGGATCCATTATGTTTCAGAAACAGTTATGATTTCAGCAAGCATGGAGACTCTCATGCCGTTACTTAACTGGAAGGAGAGGAAATATCCAAGTTTCTCTAAAATGATGAACAACCTCCCCTGGGGGTCTTAGGTATTGTCATGTCCGTTGTCATCTTCCTTTTGTGTTCTCTGAGGAATGTCTTCAGGCCCAGGCCTGGAGTGGTTCTATAACGTCTTCTCATCTGTGCTCATTCTTTGCTTCCCAGCTCCATGCTCCATGAGCAGCTCAGCATAGCTGACCCACAGTCTCCACTGCAGCTTAATCTTTCTCTTGATAGCCTCTGCTTGACATCCTTCCCATCTTCTCTTCACTCTGGGAAAACCCTTCTCTCCTATCCTGTGATATGCTTATCTCAACACACCCAGTCATGAAATCCACCTATTACAATTAACATTGAGCTCAACAGTTGCCATGGCAGGGTTCCATCAGTGTTTACTGACAACATGCAGTATTCTTTCAGAACAAGGGAAGGCTGTAAAGCAATCCATTAAGAGAACTCCCATTGAGCAAATGTCATGGCTCAATGGTCTTCCAACCGTCCACTTTCTTTCTATTAGAAGTCCTCCTCAGGGAACTAACTTCTTGGTACTTTCTGAAAGAGCCAAACTTGAGCCAGTGCTTACCCACTCTTATGTAGACACAGATTTCTCAGTCAGTCTTCTGGATCAATCCTAGAAAATAAAATCCAGTATATTCCATTTTGGAATGTTCTGGAAACTTTGCTTGGACTTTCTGTTGACTTGTGATAGGCACTAGAGTTCTCCTCTGTGTTACAGTCTGTCTTTAGTGCCTTTTGATTCATTCTCTATAGATCATAGGATAAATCTAGACACTGAGATCACTAGGTTATCCTTCTCTGTCTTCTGTTCAGCTCTCCTGAAGTTGGTAAATTCTATTTAGAAATTCAACACTCTCCACTGTGATTTATTTCTATTTCTGAACTATTTATCATCCTCATTCTTGGAGTACAGAACCCTGGCCCCAATTGCGTCTGTAATGAGTGAAATGCAGGAAGACAACAGCATTTAATATAAAGACAATTTATACCGTACAATAGTAAGTGTCTGAAAAGTTTTTAATTTTCTCTTTTGGGAGATCAATTTTGTTAATTTTCTTCTTTAGCATAATCAAAGTTTAGAGTAGTAAATATCTATTTGAGAGAGTGTTTAAAACATGGTGATCTGTAGATCAACATTTTCCTAAGACAAGGTTCTTTTCTGCCAGTGAGCTCCAACCTTTTATATTTAAGTTCATGTAGATAAAAGCCTTTACCTTGTTCACAGATACAGGTATCTTCTCCCTCACCACTGTCATGCAAACCACACTTAGTATATGCTTTTCAAAGATATTTGAGCTCTGATCTTTTATTTTAGTCTCTTTTAGTATTTTTGTTTCAGACCTAGACTGGTCTCAAGCTGGATATGTAGCTGTGAATGACCTGAGGTTTCCTATCCTCCTACTTCCACTTACAAAATGTGAACCTTGTGGATGCTAACCACCTCTCTACTAATTAGATGGTGTCCATCCACTGAAGTCTAATTTTACCCTCATTTTGAAGAATCAAAGAATAGTGATAGTTTGCTCAAAGTTGCATAACTAATTATAATGCTGGCACCATGATGCAGGCAATCTTATTTCTAGTCCCAGGCTCTCAAAATCTTTTAATCACAATCTCCTGAAATATGTGGAATAGTTCAGAAACCTGATTTTGAATGTCTGTGGAAGGGAAGAGGAAAGTTGCATTGAAAGTAAAGCTTCAGATTTCTCTGGCTGGTGTCCAAACTTGCACATATAACACATTCTTCCCACTGTAGTCAGTGACCCAGTTATGTCTTCAGAACCTCAGTGGGAGGATGGCACATGTGCTCAAATACTGGTTTGTTGGCTAGTCACTGCAGGGCACTTGGCCCATTCCTCCACACCCTGTCTATGCACTTTTGTACTATTAATCTATTCTGGGAAGAGGGCCTTTGAAAGTGGTTGACACTGTACCCAGGTCCATGCTAAGAATGCTAACTGCATCTCCAAGGCTGTGTGTCTTAGCTCTTGCATCTCTATACCTAGTAAATAAATGTGTTCTTTGAAGCCACTTTCACACCTGAAAATCTCCATGGAAAAATAATTGCATATGGATTGCACATAAGGCCCTTAGCTCTACAGGTATAACCTGGTAGACCAATTCCTCCTCAGTCACAGTGGGGAGTTCTTGCTGCTCTGATAAAGAGCCATGCATAGAAATAGAAATGGCTTCTGTTTTCTTCTCTAAGACCTGTGAACTAAAGTTCCAGGAACGAACCATACCTTCACTTAGCCTTCTGCAAGGCTCATTAACTGCTGAAAACATCAATGACTGTGCAGAGGTAGGAATGTTGTTGGTCTAAAGCCTAATTACAATTTATCTTCACTTATCTTTAATTCCTTAATAGTCATTACTTCAACTCTGTGTTTGACCCAACATCCTTACAACTAATAGACAGAGTCTTTTGGATTGTATTAAATTCTCAGATAAATAACTTCCACTAACCAAATGGCTGAAAGGTTTTTCAGATAGCATTGGAGGTCTATAGTGGAGATGTTCCTGCTTTGCTGCAACCTGCCTACCTGAGGTTTCCACCAATTTATTTTTAAAGACTGCCTTGATTTATGACATTTTGTTCTATTATTACAAGAGGGTCATCAGCTCATTACCATGCGGGAAGATGGAATGTGGGGCCATCTAAATCTGTGTTCCTGAGCTATGTTCTCACTCAGACTCTGCCCCAAAATAAACTGTCCCTTACTCTCTCTGGGGCAAGGGTGGTACCTTTGCCTTGAACCCCCTGCCCCCTTGTCCCATCTGTAGAAGGAGCTTGATTGTGCTTCTGTCCCAGGGCCATTGTAAATATGATTTGGGCCACCATGTGTGAAGGAGCTTAGCCGGCTCCAGTGTGCTGTGTGAACAGTAAGTCTATGGCTCATCACTTTATCCAGCCTCCTGTTCTTGCTCTCTGCTATTTACCAGTGTCTCGTGTTTATTCTTCTTTTATTATGTTGCCTATCTATTTTTCTTTAGAAAAAAAAAAAAAACAAACATGATATTTTAAAGTCGAAAGCCTAACAAATCCATTGCAATTTGCATAGCTCCTAGGTTATTACACGTTGGGCAAATATCATAAGTCTTCTCCATGTTTACTGACTTTGAGTTTAATTCAAACGAGCACAATTGAATGTACTTCCAAGTCTGCACAGAGCACCTGTCTTTTCTTTCAGAAATCATTTCTGTGGACCCAGATTACATTGTTCTTACCATAATGTGGGGCTGACCCAGACATGAATAACAACTGATGTGAGAGACACTTGGGCTTCTATGCTTAGGAACCACATTCTCTTATGATGCTGAGGCTCCTGAGTCCGTTTGGAGCCTCTCCGCCACCTTGCTGTGTGAGCATTGTAAGTTTCTAAATTTCAGATTCTTCATCTGGGTAGTGGTGGTGGTGGTGCTAGTGCTGGTGCTGGTGATGTTACCGGTGGTGGTGGTGGTGGTGGTGGTGGTGGTGGTGGTGGTGGTCATGAATTGCAGGGACAGAGCAGAAGTAAAGTTTCAAAGACTTGTGCAAAACACCGAGGAAATTGTAGAAGCTCTTAACACATTTTGATAGGAATCTCATTCAAATGAGTGTGTGTGTGTGTGTGTGTGTGTGTGTGTGTGTGTGTCTGTCTGTCTGTCTGTCTGTTTGTAAGCCAGAGACCAAAGTCAAATGTTACTCTCAATCATGTTCTACCTTATTTTTTCACCCAACATCTCTCATTGAAACTGGGGCTCACTGTTTTCCTTAGACTGGCTGGCTAGCAAGCTCCAGGATCCTCTGTCTCTGCTCTCTGAGCAGTGGATTTACACACTCACAGGCTGCCATGCCCAGTTGTTAATGTAGGTGTGTGGGAATCTGAAGTCAGAAAACCCAGTCATCCTGAGTCATCAGGATGGACCCCAAGTGGTCCATTTTTAAGTTTTATAATTGTTTCCTCATTTGTCACAAAAATCCTTGTCAGAACTCTGAGGCAATTTGTGAGACATATCTTATCTGCCTTGTATTAGTCTGAGTCTTCCAAGAGGCAAACCCCAAGCCAGATTAAATGCACAAGAGTTTTATGAAAGCAAAGGAGCATTTGAAAGACAATAGAGAAGTTACTAAGGAAACTGGCCATCAGAATCTCACAAGAACAGTCTATAACCTCAGAAAAAAGTTTGCATTGAAAAGCCCAAAGGGAACACAGTACATCAAAGAAGCGGGATGGGCTCAGAGAGCCTCAGTCAGTCATGCCCTGTAGCTAGAGGCCAGAAGATGCTGGTGATGGGGTCTGCTTCACATATTGTCTCCTAAGGCTTATAGAAAAGTCTAGTTCCTGGTTTACGTCTTTAGAATGCCTTTCGTTTTTTAGATTTGCTTCAATACCTCCCTCTCATTAATTTTCCTCCTAAGTGAGACTTCAACCTTAAGATTGACAGAATAGGGAATTCAGAAATACAATGAATCAAATCTGGCTCTTGGATAATGATTTTTGACTCCATATTCAGTGATATGATCCAGTGAGTTCTGATATCTGGTAGAAAGAAATATGGTGACTATTATGTCAAGACGATGAGAGACTCTCTTCTTTTCCGAATCAATACCGGCTCTTCCTGCCTGAAGGACTCTGATCTGTTAGACATGACTCAACATCATTAAACAGCTTCTTTCTCTTATAAAAGGAACATATTAATATCTCCTGTAAATAATACTCCTGGAAACCAGGTACAAAGTAAAAGAGAAAACCAGGCACTTATTTGTCACAATCCAGACAACAAAAAAAGGTATCGAATTAGGTTGTATTGTCACTATTATAATGATCATTGTTTTATAAGGACTTGCTTTGGTGCAAGAGAAACAAAGTCCATATTGCTTCTGATTGCACAGGCACCGTGCAGGCACTGCCTTTCCTGTTTCCTGGGTCTTCCTCTCAATACCTCTCGCAGTTTCTACTTCCTCCTGAGAGAATGGTATTCCTGTTCATAAACTTTCGAAAGTCCCTATTTCCCACAAACATTTGACACTCTGATGATGAGTGTTTTGTGATTGTGCCAATATCTCTATGTACGTTTATATTGGTACACAATAATTCCATGCATGTGTGAGGTACAGAATAATAATTCAGTATACATGCATATATAATACAATAAAGTTAGACAAATTTACTTTTCAATCTCCTTTTATCTCTTTGTGGATGGAGCCTGCAAAGTCCCTCTTTTGGTTCTTCATAAAATATATTTGTTGTTAGCTATAGCTATCCAACATGCTTCATACATCAGTAGAGTAGATTCCTCTAATCTGTCTGGTTTGGTTTATTTTACCCAACCTCTCTTTATCTCTTCTTCCCCAAACATTACTTGGCTATAGCATTCACTACTATAATATTTTTGGTGATAAATTTTAGATCTATATGTGAACAAAAGTATATAATATTTATTTCTCTGTATCTAGGATTTTTGTTAATGTAACATGATGCTCATATATATATATATATATATATATATATATATATATATATATATATATATATATATCAGTATACTGTGAGAATGAAAATTTATATGGAAATTACCAAGGACTGTATTCTGTTTTTCAGAAGCACTAAACACAGATCTGCCTATCACTGAACTACCCTGCTTCTGGATATCTCTCCAGAGGAAGGGATAATAACATATTAAACAGATATTCGAATTCTCATATTTTACTGCAGCACTCTTTACTTCAACTAAGCTTTGAGATCACCCATGTTGCCTAGTGCCTAGTGAATAAAAGACAATATTTTATTCAACTTTTTTTATTATTTATTTTCTCATTTTTAGTTCTTTGAGCATTTTGTACAATTCATATTCACGCTTCCACATCCTGAATGCTTTCAGATCTACCACCTCTTTCCTACCCATGCAACTTTGCATCCTTTAAAAAACTAAGTATGGAGTACAGTGTGTGCTGCTTATATATTATAGTTAGGTACCGTCCACTTCCAGTGGCACATGCTCAACATGGCTTGAGCTTACACAGGTCTCCTCATGACTACAGTAAGTTCATATGTGCAACTGCCCTCCTATATCTGGATAATACTGTTTTCATGTAGTTATCTATCAACTATGGTTCTCAGGATTTTTTAACCTCTCTTCCATAATGATATCTAAACTCTGAGGGGCAGGTGATATAAAAGGCACATTTAAGGCTGAGCATTCTGTAATCTCGTTCTTATTCTCTGCACTTTGACCAGTTTTGCGTGTGTGCTAATTGCCATTTGCATCAAAGGGGAGCTTCTCTGATGAGGGTTAAAGAAGTATCAATATATCAGTCTAATTTTCTGAAAGCCTAATTGCCAGATATATTTTGTAGTTTCTTTTCATTTATAAAGTAAACTCTTTAGCTGGATCAAGAGGAAGGTGGATGAGGACAGCCTGTGCTTTGAGCAGTACTGAAATAGAGCAGCATAGCCCACAGGGAGCAATGAAGACATCGGGGAAGCTTCCTTCTTCTGTATCTTTTCCTTTCCTTCTCCTCATCCTTCATCACCGTCATTACTCCACCTAACATTAATTGACACAGAACACTATCAAACACTACAATGATTTCTTATACATATTAACTAAATCGATCCTCATTATAAAAATAACTTTTATAAATAAGGAATCTGAAATTTTTCATCCAAGTTCCAGACTCTACCCCCTAAGCTTATTTTTCGATTTCTCTCACAAGCTTTCCTGACAAATGTAACTTATGTGAGTAAGGGTTTGTTATGGTTTATAGTTCAGTGTCACAATTAATCCAGACTGGGCAGTTAAAGTAATAGGAGCTTGATGAAGATCACATCCTAAAACTGATAGTAAAGCATGAATGTTGTTACTCAGCTCCCTTCTTTTACTTGTGTACTCTATAGAGAATGTTGCCACCCACAGTGGGCAGGTATTCTCACCTTAATTAATGTAAGGATGGAGTCAGCAGGAGAGTTCTCTTGGGAAAAATGTGGCAGATGAAGGGAGAGTCACTGCATGGAAATGTCTTACTGATAATGTGTCATATGTGACTCCTTGCATAGCACTTGGCATGTCATTGACTTTGTGAGCATTGCTGAGTGAATAAATGAATAAATAAAACCGTGAATGCGCTTGACCCAACCATTCACTAATTCCAGCTCTCCTTTCCTTTTGTCCCTGATTTCTCTCAAGTTCTATATCAAGCATCAGTCAGGAAGTTTGAAAACTAAGAGATCTTATTTATTAAGAGCTACCAAAAATATAAATCCACTCTATTGTGTAACTTCTAACCCCACCCCCCCATAAGCAAATAGTATTTCTGGGCTTAGAATGCAGGTGAGCCTTTTTTAATATTCTGTCACAAAATACCTCCCAACACCAAGGGCTTGAATCAACGGAGCTCTTCCCCAGCATCCACTAGTCATACTCTCTCCTAAGAGTCCAGGGATTCAGCCATATTGACACTGCAGAACATCATCCTGACCTTCATGACTTGAAGGAGGGGGGAAAGGGCCCTCAATAACTAAGGGAATTACCAGTGACACAAAACCCACTTTCAATGCCAACTGGCAAAACAACATCATTAAAAACAGTTACCATCTTCAGCCAGAGTTGGAGAGCTATTCAATTTAGGACTAATGAACATGGCACTATTGATCTCTTAAGACTGTGCAGAACAGATCAGTATCATGGCTATAAATTGCATTTATGAAGACATTCAAATAGCACACAATGATTACTTTTTCTCCTGGAAGCTGGGAGAAGCTGCAGAGGCACTGCTTTTGCACAGGGTGATGGAACCACTACTTTAACAGTTATCTGACCAAGACAGGAAAATGGATATTTATTAGCAAAAAGTGAAGCCTCATTTTGTTGACTTGGTGGGTTCAGCTATGTTTTCTTTCCTGAGTGCATTCTCTTTTCAGAGAAGAAAATATATGAAATCATTCTTAACTTATCTTTCATCTCTTCATAGATCTTTGAACATTTGGTGATTCGGGGACTAGAAATGTCCTTGGGAAGTTTTCTTTGAGAAAAGAAGTTGCATTTATTTACTAAAAAGGGCCATTAATATTCAAAAATATTCTAAGAAAATGTCTATCCACAATAGACAATAACCATTGGAAAGAGTGTACAATTAAAATGTTCCTGGAAGGGGAACGGGGGTTCTACAATGTCCATTGGCTCTACAGCCTTAACATTATGAGTCAGGTTCAGGTACATTGCTTCATTCCCTGAGTAATTTTATTTTTATCTTCAGAATCTGAAGTCCAGGGAGGGTTATAATACAGTCAGCATACTTTGACCATAAAAAAAATCTGTACACTGAAATCCAAACACATAAGTGGGTAGACTTAAGAGTCGGTGACATTGATGGGTAGTGATCTCTTGATGGTAGAGTACAGATCAATAGGGTTAGGGCCATTGTGAGAGCTGATTAGTCTCAACACCACAAACAGATGGAACATTATGCTATCCACAAGGAGACAGACCATCTACCCGTGCCTTTATCTTGGGCTACCCCAACCTCCAGAACTGTGTTTTAAAAAAAATGTGTTTTCAAGTAGCTGCTTTTGTGGAAATCTGTCCTAAAATTTCCTAAAGGGACTAACATAGGTAGGGTATGTATAAGAAAAAAGAAAGGGCCTACATATTAAGATCTTGAATTTTTGTCCTTATCTGTAAATAATGTTTCAATGAAATGATTTCTAATTTTAGAAACATTCTGTGTATGTGTGTGAAGGTATACTTATGTATAGATGCATGCAGAAACTAGATATCAATCTTAATCACCCTTTTCCTTATTTTCCAAGCCAGCTGCTCACTGAACCTTGAGTTCCTTGCTCTGAGTACACTAGCTAGCCAGGAAACCCCAGGGATCCTCTGGTCTCTGTCTCTCCAGCACTGGGACTACTTGCATGCCATGCTACCCCACCCTTTTCACTTGGGTGTCAGAGATCCAAACTCAGGTGCATAAATGCTCATACAGCAAGCATTTGAAGAGCTGAATCATTTCCCCAGCTTCTAAAGCTAAGTGATTTCCTAAGGTCTTGTTCAGCCTAAGATTCTGAACAACTTTCCCTGACCAGCTCTGAGGAGGGTGGGCCATCCTCAGAGGTTGTACCAGAGCATTACACTTCAAAGGGAGGGAAAAGGACCTACTTCAAACCTCCTGTCTAAAGAAGACTCACATCTCCAGAAGGGAAGGTTCAGCTCTGCAGGGAGAGGTCAGCAGCTGTGGGAGACTAATTTAGGTTATCCCTGGCTCGTTGGCAATCAGGAGGCATGATATGCTTTTGAAAAGCAAAATCACAAACACTCTTAATCACCTCAAGAAAGGGATAGCTCATTATAACTGCACACTAAGGAGCTGCAGTGACATTTATTCCGCATTTGTGTACAAATAGATTACATTATTTAACTAAGTCAGCTTGGGCAGCTGGGCGCTACTCATGTGTCCCTGCAGAAGGCTGAGCAGTGATTAAAAGACAATACCTCTTTAATTCCAGATGTTCTATACATTCTGCAAGGGGAAGGTTTTGAAAAAAACAAAAACAACAACAACAACAACAAAAAAAAAACCTCTTTGACAACAGCCTCATGTGAACAGAGAATCATCTTTAATGTCACAGTTGAAGTGGGAGGTGGGAGATGTAAAAACCAGGAAAGTTCATTTTGGTGACCACATGGGACACATTGGTTCTGGGGCTTTTTCCACCTTCATTATGAAACATGCTACTCAACACCCCTTCCTGATATGCCCACAAGTAGAACAGCTGGGAACCAGAACCTTCTGCTTGATGGTTGGCTTCTTTAACCTGGGATCTGCATTTGCCAATAGCACATGCTTTCGGAGTGTGAGTTTCCAGATGATACCAGGATCACATGTGACAACCCCTGGCCATTTGAGATTTTTCTCCATTATTCAATCATACAATGCTTTCTTTCATTTGTTTCTTTGTTTTTTTTTTCTTTTCTTTTTCTTTTTCCCAAAAGAGAAAGCAGAACAGGTACATTCAGAATACCCTTGCCCCTGTCTTCCAACAAAATAGACTGACTGGGTGCTTTAGACTTAATAGGGCTCTTGTGGGAGCAGTAATGGAGAAAGGCAATTTGTTAAATACACATTGTGAGTTAGATATGATAGCAAACATGGTAAAGAAACCCAGTTCTCAGAACTAGGTGTAGAATCAACTTCACAAGTGGTACCTATCATCATTGTCCAGCCATGTGATTGAACTAATTTCTGTTTTAACGTCTTGAAACTTTTTTGTTCAAATACATATGTATGTGTGGTGTGTATGTATGTGTATTCATGTCCACATGTGTATGGGTGACTGCATGTGTCCAAGTATGCATACGTGGATATGCATACTGAGGTAGGAGGTTGACACCATGTGTTTTCCTTGCATACTCTGCAACATACAGTCTCTCACTTGAACCCAGAACTCTTTGCTTCAACTAAGCAATGTTTTAGGGATCCACTGTCTCCTCCTCCAAACACCGGAGTTGCACTTGGACCACTATGCCTATCTGGTATTTATGAGGGCTCTAGGAATCCCAACTCCAACCTTCATGTACTTTGGCACATGTGAACATACATTCATATGTATATATGCACATATGTGTACATAAGCATCACACATACACAAAAGATTTAAAAACTAAGTATGTTTCTTGTTTAAATCCTAATGTCAATTACAGTTAAATTAACAAAAGTGCCTAGTCTTGCATTCTACAAGGGCCAAAGAGGGGAAAACAAGCCAAGTCCCCAGGTGTCGTCAGGCTAGAACATTGAGTATCAGTCCTGAGGCCCTTTTGAAAAAATTAATTTCTTTTTCCATCAGAAAAAGATGTGACATCCATCTCCTATAATACTTCAGAACATTCAATTTTATGTTGAAATACAAATTTTAATGACGACCTAAATGACTGGAATGCATCCATGAAGCACACTGAGTACCTACTGAACATGGAGTCATATTTTTGAAAGATGAACATACATACTAGAATATTAATGAATGCGATTGGCCATCATTGGGAAGAGAGGCCCCTTGGTATTGCAAACTTTATATGCCCCAGTACAGGGGAATGCCAGGGCCAAGAAGTGGGAGTGTGTGGGTAGGGGAGCAGGGCAGGGGGAAGGTATAGGGAACTTTTGGGATAGCATTTGAAATGTAACTTAATAAAATATCTAATAATAAAAGAAAGAAATCACATTGAATAGTGAACTTCGCCTGAGCCATAATAATGTTACCTAGGAATGTCCACAACCAAGTGGAAACAGGCTCACGAATAGCATAAAATAACAACCAAGGCGCTAAATTAAGAAGCAAAGAGCAGACCAAGATTTAGGAACCAGAGCAAGCTGCATTAGAGCCTAAGTGAAGATGGAGCCAAGGAATATGCCCAAGAGCCTCACCAATCACCCAGCTCAAAGGTCGGGACCTCCACTGCTGCCCTGTACAAACTCAATTCCATTTTCAGTAAAATGATGGAGCCTTAGTTAGAGTTTCTATTGCTGTCAAAACACCATGATCAAAAGCAATTTGGGGAGGAAAGGGTTGACTTCAGCTTACAACCCTTAGGTCACACACTCCATCAGGGATAGAAGTCAGGACAGGAACTAGAAACAGAAACTGAAGCAAACTCCATGGAGGGACACAGTTTACTGGCTTGTTCCCCAGGACTTGTTCAGCCTGCCTTCTTGTCCCATTCAGTCCAGGAGCTGGATCAGCCTTAGTGGTCTGGACTGTCACTCATCAGTCATCCATCAAGAAAATACTACAGGAAAGCTGGTGGAGGCATTTTCTAATTGAGATTCCTCTTTACAGATGATTGTAATTAGTGTCAAATTGACCAAAAAAAAAAAAAAATTAGCTTAGCCAGGGTCAGCAGTTTCAGGGAAAGCTCACAGGGCGGGGAGGATCTGTATGTTAGCTCTGAGAACTCTGGACATTCATGGCTTGAAGGGTAATTTAAGTGATAAAATGGAAAAGAAATGGAAAAGAACTCTCTGACCAGGGAAGAGCATCGGCATCACAAAGCACTTGTGAATAAAGAAATGGATGACCGTTTGGAGCCAGACGAACTATGTTGATAAACACAGTAGCCAAAGACGGATGGCTAATCCACTGATTTGCAGCAATATTCTGACTCTTCACTGATTTATTTTCCTAATTTCATTATAGCCAATCAGTAGCTACAAAAGGAAGCTTTGTTATGTTTTCTTTCTTTCTTCCCTTTCCTTTCTTTTAGTTCTTTCTTTCAGCATCCCTGCCTCCCAGCTCCACCTTCAGCCAACAAGGCAGATACTGGGGTTTCTGTTACCCACAACTCTCATCCAATTTCCAAATCACAGCCAACATTGCTCGGCTAAAAGAAACATGCCATAGCACTTCCCTTCCCTACAGAGATTCCCACTAGGTCCAGGATAAAGTCAAACACTTTGTGTGCCACTAGGAAGTGCTCTACAAACCAGCTTTATGCAGCCTTCAT
Organism: Mus minutoides; assembly: GCA_902729485.2. Classification (NCBI taxonomy): domain Eukaryota; kingdom Metazoa; phylum Chordata; class Mammalia; order Rodentia; family Muridae; genus Mus; species Mus minutoides. The sequence goes on along the minus strand of LR749667.1, from coordinate 1,677,305 downwards.
GGCCTGTGTAATATGCTGCAGTCTGTGAAAGGGTCTTGGAATGAATGGAGCTGGGGGTCATATTGTGAGAAATGAGGTATACTCAGAAAAATAAATACATGTTTCTTCTTCGTATATGATAAAGAAGGATGATAAACTGGATGAAAATGCTTTATGGTTTTGAGGATATACACATACACACACATGCACACAAGCACATATATACACATGCACACATACATGCACACACACACATACATACACACATCTGCACATACACACACATACACACACATGCACAAAAACACATGCATACATACACACACACACATACACACACACACACACACACACACACACACATGCATACTATGTGGTTCTGGTATTCTCTTCCATAGGTTCCTTGTCCCTCTCATGGGCAGTCCCCTAATTGGATATAGTTTGCCTCTGGCTACCTGCGTTCTCCCTTGAGCAGACCTGTTCCTGCAGAGAGAGCTGCATTATGATTCAGTCATCACTCCGATTTGGTTCAGCGCATGAAACATCTGTTCACTTAGCCGATCAGCCCCTTTTCCAGATGTTAGTCTAAATGAGTTCTGCTGTACTTTCACCACCGCCCCCCAACATCCTAAATACACATTTGCTCAATCTGAAAACATTTGGAAGCGAGACATTATCTGTATTTTGTCACCTTCCCCAAGGCCTATTTTCCTCTTTTAAAAATCCAACCACATAGAAAACAATGTTGCTGATATTATTTTGTACTTCTCACCATGATAGGACCAGATGGTTCTCTGTGGGCTCAAGAAAGCCCTTACCCGGAGACGCCATAGATGTCGGTGCCACTGTGCTTAACTCTGGTCAACAAGTATTTGCTGTGCATGTACTACTTTTGGGTTCTGGAAGAAAAAAGAGATGACTGGATGGATTTAGAGTCTTGTAGAGATAAATGCCTGAGTAATTATCATAGCACTGCTTGGGATAGACAGATCCACTTGACAGAGCCACTCTGTGTTGCTGCGTTGTGTAACAAGCTAAAGTTCTGACTGGAGATACCTTGTGTCTAAATCCTTGGTGCTAGATCCTGGTCTTTTTCCCGCCTTTGGACTCCCTGTGAGGCTTGTCTTTATCTCTAGACTGCACTTCCTCCGTTTATTTATCCCACAGGACATGGGATATGCCTCTCCTTCCTCTGATCATGACTTGTGATTGGTGTGGAAACCAGGCACTTCTTTGTTCTTAACATCTACCTATTCTGAAAAAATTAAAAAAAAAAAAAAGAAGGTCCAGACAGATTGCAAAGAAACAAGAGAACTTCATTCAGAAGCAACACAATAGTACAGATCACAGATGTAGTCAAAAGTTATAGCACATCCTGATGAAGAGTGTTTGTGGTGTCCTGTTGTGGGCTCTGTGGGAAGAAGCAGCTAGATTCTCAGGGAAATAATTTGTGTGGCTCTTTATTTCAATTGGCAGGTTTGGCTTATGTAAACTTTCCTCTACTGCTTGTGCCCTTTCCTATGAACTATCTGATCTTAAGAGCATATCACATGAGCACCCAGTTACAGATCCGCAAAAGATGTTAAGTAGGGAATCCTCTGTAAGTGAAAATACTTTTTTTTTACTGCATCTGCACCTCTAAATCAGTCTTGACCCAACCCATCTATCTGCACTCTCTATTCCGACATTTTTTTCTTAATACATTTAAATAGAAACTCTCTACAAAGGGGGTGTTCTAAGTGATTGTAAGGGAGAAGATTATGTTGTTGGTTGAAGTGTTCTGTGTGTCCTGCAAGTATGGGTCCTGAGTTTCTTGAATGTTTTATGAGAAGATGGGCATGTGTATAGCACAAACCAAGTTGAGCCCAGGTTGCAAGCTCTATGCTTGCCTGCTACAGTAGGATCTCACTCCTTTTTCTTAATCTTGTTCACACTCATAGATACATAAATCAAATTGGGTCTATTTCTCTAAACAACCATAATACCACAAATAAATAGCTTTAAAATGGAAGGAGATAAAATGGAGATACTTGCCAGGCTAGGATGGGTAAAATCCACTAATAGGTAAGGAATTTGGGGCACGTTGGTACCGCCTATTTGTATTGAATAAATATCTGGTCAGCAATACTCACACTATCATATGCAAAACAAGAAGATATCAGATGCAACATTAATAGAAATATTATTATTACCACATTCAACACCAAACACCTTTTCTAAACCACTAAATCTTGCATATATACTTGGACATTTTGTAATAGTGATTCAAAACCTTTAGCAATAAAGAAGCCATATTAATATCTATAAAGGGAATATCTGTAACACACCCACTCTGCCCAAGGTTTAGGGATCTTTGCAGAAGAGGGGACAAAAAGAAATAAGAAGCATCAGGTGACTAAAAGGAAACAATGTTTTCCTGTACGTAGCAAGGCAGTTACATAATGGGGCACTAACCCATTTGCACATATGAGCTCTACAGTGGTCCTAACAATATATATAACACCTGTACAAGCTTAGGCCAGACCAAATTCCAGTATGAAGAGGAGAGGTGACCATGAAGTCCTATCTCTAGACAAGGAATGGTTGGCATTCAATAGCTGCTAGGAGAGGGACAGCCAGTTTTCCTTAAGAGTGAAGTCTTCAGTAGATCTAACATGCTCCAGTGGAAGGTCACATATATCAAGTCATATGGGCAGAACCAATTGGACTTGATTCTTTTTTTTTTTTTTAAAGTGGATGCAGAATTCGGTGGATAAAGAAGGGGAGGACCTGAGAGGAGTTAAGAGGTGAGTATTAGCAAAATATATTGTAATTTTCAAAGGACTTAAAAAAAGAATTAAGTATTTATAAAGTCTGAGAAAATTGCTGATTTAAGAACCATTGCTTAGTGCATGACAGTTAATCAACGACTTTATATTCTGTTGATTCTTTTTAAATAGGAAGGTAAGCAAAACCCAAGAAAGCTGCAGGCTGAGGAGTGTTCACTTCTGCAGAAAAGCTGGACCATAACCAAGACGTATACCCAAACATTTTTTCTGCATGTACCCTCAGTCAACCCTTTGAATCTACCTCTCTAGATGTGCATAACGCTGTAAGATATCATATGAAGGCTTTCTGCCAGGCGTTGCTTTCATCTATCTATTCAATAAAAGCATTGTTTCAAATTTATCATGTGACACTATCTTAAGAACTTTATTAACATATTGGATCCTCTGACTAACTGCACCCTCATTAAAAATGAGAGAAGACGCTGAAGGGAAATCACATATTCCAGGTTATGCAGCTAGTTGGTGGCGAACACTTCTGAGAGTCAAGCCAACTCTAGGTGCAGCAGTAACTCCAACACTGCAAGTTGTGCCTGATGTTAGCATTAAGTCCCAGTGCTTGTAAAAGTGTGCCCTTTATGTGTGACTCTCACCCCATATTAATATATTCAGTGGCTTAACAGTAGTTTACATATTATAACACTGCCCAAAATACCTGGATTCAATTCAGATATTGTCTGTGTAAGGATATGACTGTTGACAAATTTCCTTCTGCTTCAAGCCTCTCTTTCCCTAAATTCATTCTAGCTACACTTATTTATTCGCCCTCATATGGTGAAGATGGTTCTTGAGTTGGCAGGTGTCTATCATCCCTCAAAGTACTGAGAGAATCCTTCTATTCCTCTGGGTCGAATGTCTGTAGAACTTCGATGGTAGCTGTCATGAGCATGTTATGCCAGACCCACCTGTGCCCTTCCACAACATTAGAATGGATTGGGCAACTCTGAAAGTCACAAGGTTCTGGATTTTGAATTAGAACAATGTAATGGATAATTCCACCTACCTAGCTAACCTGGTCAGTGTGAATGGAGTTAAAGATTCTTTAACTCCAATCTTCATTACCAACCCTCGGATTACCCATCACAAAGCACACAGTATATATATATATATATATATATATATATATAAATCTATATGCGTGTATATGGTTTACCAGATGAATACAAGTTAAAGAGGCTGCAGCAGGCTTCCAAAGGTTTCAGAAGCAAACTGAGAGGGTGTGTGCATTGGTCAGATAGTGAGTCAGACAAGTGGAGAGAAAGCTGCTGCGGGAAGTGGGGGTGAAGAACAGAAGTGAGCTCTAAGAGCTGCGGGAAGTGGGGGTGAAGAACAGAGGTGAGCGCTAAGAGCTCAGATTGCCTTGTGAGGTCCAGATGGGAAAGCAGTTGAGTAGAACAGACCCGGACCAGAGGCCATGGCCGAGCCAGAGATTCAAGGATAGTCAGGAAGTCCTCTGCATGTCAGTCCTTGAGGCATACACCAGGTATCAGATGATGGGTTTGTGGGGGCCATGCCATCAGATTGTTGGATGTCTATTACTTTATGTTGTCCAGGTGAGGGGATTATATGATTTTTTAAATCTGGTGTGTCTTAAAATCCCTGGACCTGACTCCTCTGATATCACTCTGATAATCTGATAAGATGGCTTATTTTCTACTTCCAGAAAGAAAAAAAAATATTAGCCTGTGCTGCTTTGGAGGAACCTGACAGATAGCATCCTTTCTGAACCAAAGTTTATAATTATCCTTCTCCCTCAAAGTGGAGCTAAACTCTGCTTGTAAAATGGAGTCTCTTAGGGCAAGGCACAGTGTGAAAAAAATAAAAAACAAAAAACAGTTGTATACAATACAGAGTAATTTAGAGTAGTTCATAGTTTGATCTTAACCTGAATGAAAGATATTTCATTATCAACATTGGTAGTGCCTTTACGGTTATTTGAATTTCTAAATTCCATAACACCCTCTCCCAAATTTCCATCCAACCTTCCTCATGAGTCTTCTCTGTCTCTTCCACAAGCTTCTACTTTCAGACTTTTCAAATCTTGGTGATTTTAAAGCCTCCACTCTCTACCTTCTGTTCTTTTCACTATCCCTTACTGCAAATTATCAGATAAAATACTTCATGACTTAAAACTAGTGCTTAAGGACTAATAAGACAAATATCCCTCCCATTTCCACTGGTTTCCTTGATATTTCAAGGTAGATGCTCAGTGAGGACCTTGTATTGACCTTCACAACTCAGATTGGGATAATGTTCCCTCCTGTCACACCTGGATCTTCTGTATACCTGAGTAAATCTAAGCTGCAACCAGCCCTAGATCCTAAATGTCCCCAATTTCCCTCACCTAAGCAAACATAAATCCAAACCATTATCTCTTCCTCCTGCCTACTCTGCAGGTCTTTGTCAGCCCTTCTGTGGGTTGTTTCACCATGCCTTGTGGTTTCAACAAAATCATCAGCAGATTTGGAACTAATTAGCATTCTCAGTATCTACACTATACAGCTACCAAGATGTCTTTGACATTAGTGACCAACACTGTCCTCACTGGGCTCAAAAACAGGATGATGTTCTATTCAGTTTTAACCTATATCAAGATCATTGGAACCACTCTTAACATGATTCATGCTCCTCATCCCTTCTCTGCCATTTCTCCATTCTCAAACTTGAAATGTATTCTTTCCTTTAGAGTGAACAGCCTGGTTAATAGCAGTAGTGTCTGTGATGCATTGACCCACTGCACGTATCATTAACTTTGATTTATGTGGTATAACAGCTTCAGTTCTCTATTTTTTGCCCCGCAAACTGTTTTTTTTTTTTTTTTTTTTTTTTTTTTTTTTTTTTTTTTTTTTTTTTTTTTTTTTTTTTTTTTTTTTTTTTTTTTTTTTTTTTTGGCTTGCTTGTTTGTTTGTTTAGTTGGTTGGTTGGTTGGTTGGTTGGTTGGTTGGTTGGTTGGTTGGTTTGGTTTCGAGACAGGGTTTCTGTGTATACTTAACTGTCCTGGAACTCACTCTGTCGATCAGGCTAGCCTGGAATTCAGAGAGCCTCTGCCTCCTGAGTGCTGGGGCTAAAGATGTCTGCCACTACCACCCAGCCAGAAATTTCTTATTAATCCTTCAAGCTTTTATTTTAAAATATCACACTCTCAGTGAAGCCTTTCCTTGACTTACTTGCCCAAGCAAGCTTAGTTATGCTGCCCAAACAGTGGCTACAGCCACAGCATGTTTCCTAGACATGATAGTTAGTTATGATTGTCAACTTGACACAATGGAGAATCACCTGGGAAGGCAGTCTCTGTGAAGAATTTTCTGGACTGTATTGACTTATGGGCATATCTGTGAGGTATTATCTTAGGTATTGTAATTAATGAGAGAGGATCTGCCATCATGTGTAGCACCATCACTTGGAAAGAAGAAAGAGGAAAACTGTCTGAGGACCAGTGTACAATCATTAACTCGTTGTTCTCCACTCTTGAGTACGATGTGACTAGCTGTTGATGTAACTTCCCCAAACTGATGCACTGTAAGTGGGAGTGAGAATCAAATAAATCCTCTCTTCTAGATTCTGAGAGTTTCTTCAGATTATATGTATAATTATTTGTACTTTTTCACCACTAAATGAATGATCTATATATGAAGAATTTATAACACATTTACATGCATGCATTGTGCTTTTTGTAAGTTCTATGTATATTTACATGCAGCCTTATAGTATCTGTGCTTATTTCATAGACTTAAGTACATCTACAGCTTTTAAGAAGCCATGTATTTCACTCAGACATTTCACTATTACAAGTGTAGAATTTTATGCTGGTTAGGAGTATATGTAGATGGAGTTTTATGAACAAGCTTCAAAATGGTTAGAACCTGAATCACCCAGTACTATATTAAAACCTATTATAGTACATAAGTAACAGAATTTTCTATTATTAAATATCATCATATGCAAATAGTGAATAAATACAAATGAAAACAATTTAGAGCCCTGCAGCCATTTTCCTGCTAATGTCTTAATGTTATCGTGGTTTTCTTCTTTATATTTTCCATGTGTGACTGCTGTAACTTTTAGCATACAAATAGCTTTGTTGCATCAATACTCATTTTTGTATTTCCTCTGACTGACAGCTCCTTTTTGGTGACATGTATCTTGTATTTTTCAAACAGAAGAGATGGCCTTTACGGTATTTCCCACAGTCCCCTGGCAAAAGAGCTGGCTTTTAAAAACCTTATCAATAGGTGTAACTTTCTGTGTATTCTATGTATAAATTTTAACTGGGAACTAATAACGCCAGTATGCTAAAAATTGGTTCTATATACATATATGTTTCAAGTATATGTTATATGTACAATGCAAATGGGGTTGTAGAGACAGCTCAATAATTACAAGCATGGACTGCTCCTCCGAAGCCTGAATTTGCATTCCAGCACTCAAATCAGGCAACTCATAAACACCTGTAGATCTAGTTCCAGAAGGGTCTGATACCCTCTTCTGGTTTAAGTGGGCACTGTATGTACATAGTGCACAGGCATACATACATGCAGATAAAAACAAACAAGCAAACAAATAAATAAATACAAAATAAGTTTTATAACACCATACATTATATACTAAAATATCAAGTTAATATAAGATGAATGTATTATAATAGTTCTATACTGATGCTTTTACTACAATTTGAGCATCTAATTTGTTTACAGTTTCAATTTTCAGTCTTTTCTTCATAAACTTGTTGTATACATGTTGCATATTATGTTGAAAACCTAATTGCTTTACATAAGTTTTACAGAAGTATTATATATACACATAAATCACAATCTCTTGTTGACTACATTTAGAAAGGAATTACATGCTAGATCAAGAAATAGGACACATCACTGCCATCCTCCCAAAGGGCATGTTCTGTCACCTTGAGCACAATGCTTCCAAACATGAAACAAGGACTTGACAAGGGTTTAAAGGCAGGGGAAGGGGTCTGGGTGACATTTATGGCTGTTTCAGTCTTTGAGTTCTGTGGTATATGGTTACCTGTAACTCATCTCCATATAATTTTGGTAACTCTATACATTATGTAATTCCATGCTTGAGATAAAACACTATTCCCCAAAATAGCCTTGCATTGTCTTTTAATCTGTAATCTTTTTTATCCTTTTTTTCATTTTTCATTCTTCATTTGAAACCTATGTTCTAAAAAAGTTAAAGAGGCTGAAAGCCCATAGTTCACTGTAAACTCAAGACAACTGCAAGGATATCACTGAATATTTAGAAAAACACTCACCAACCAACCATCCTGATGAGAGAGCACGTGGCTTTTGTGATGGATCCCCACACATCAAACATCATTATTTACATTAGCACGGCCATTTTGTGCAGTCACAGTGCATATAATAATTAGACATGGCACAATTGTCTAAACAGATGCTTTCAGGGGCCTCGCATGCTTCATTAGTATAAACAAGGCAGAATGGAACATCTTTTGTATGTATCTGTGTTCCTTATTTAGATTAGTTACTCACAACACACTCATAGAAGCTGGAAAGTTGTACATATATATTCCCGGGAACCCCGAACCCTTGCATCTTCGCATAGTGCTACCTGATTTGACTGGAACTGACGTGGGTCAGAGTGCAGGATTTCTGGGGGCAGATTTTGATTTCCTGAACTTTCTTCACTTAGATCTCTAGAAAGCAAATAAGCCATTCTTGTTTAGATAAAAATCACTTAGGCAACCAGACCTTTGACTTACATGACTAGAGGCTAAAATTCAGCATCCCTGAAATCCAGCTGCCTCTGTGTGCTTATCTGGCACTTTCAGTTCCTCTTTGTTTGTAGGGTATCAGGGTTGACTGACAGGAATCATTACTCTAATTTGAGACTTTGGTAAATCTACTGTGTACCATAGAAGACCCCAAAAGAAGCAAATTCACCTGTCAAGGTTGGTCTGGGTAAGAGAGGATGAGATGAGGAAGTAAAGAGATAGAGAAGTGGATGGGAAAAAATGAAAGAGACAGGACATTTTTTTGTTGGCATCATTAAACTTGAATAATAAAGGTAATTACTTGCTCCAAAGATAACTTTTGTAATACTTCAGGTCTGGAATAGTGTTTGTTCTCAAAATCTCTCAGACTATACATGGAAGAAAAATATATTTTATTATATTATTTTATATTTATATGTATTCTATTATAAAATCAATAATCAATTTTATTCTTGGCACTGAACCTAAACCAGTTAATAGATATGATTTCTTTAGGTAAAGGAAATGATAAAATGTATAAGAAATACAAACTCAAAATTTTAAAAAAGAAATTCTGTATGTATAGAGTATTTTATTGGTGAAAGGTTCTACTTAAAAACTATCTTTCATCTCTTACAGAACATTCCATGAGCAGATAGAGATGATCAATGAAATCCCTTGAAAGAACCATTGAATTAAGTCTTAAAACTTGACTAGCGTGTTATCAAGTAAATAAAATATCATTTAGCTAGAATTTTAATAATCCAAGTACCCAATTTAGCCTTGAGACTAGAGATTTAAAAAGACAGATACTTAAAAAGAACATGGCCCCAACATATTAGGGTTTGCATTGTAAAAGAATAGACGAAGAAGCAAAAAGAAGCAGTACTCTGTGATATACCCAGTGGGGAGAACGGGCAAGAAGGAAATGGAAGAGACTTTCATGAACTCAGAGATGACGAGTGCTATCAGTCAAGTGAATCTGGAAACAGGTAACAGGTGGGAGTTAGTCACAGTAGATAGAGCACATGAAATTACCAACTGGAGACACTGAGGTACCAAAGGGAAACAGGCAACAAATTAGCTGAGAGAGGAACCAGCAGAAACTAGAACACAGCTCACACAGAAATAGTCTTTTTACAAAGTAGACTGAGAAGTCCTTGAAGGATCTTTTTCCTCTTGCCCCAGTGCTTGTCTCCCAGCTCAGGAGGAGCACTGTGCTGGGTAAGGACCCTCTACAGGTGGGTCATAGGCCAAGGGGGGGGGGGGCTTAAACAGAGAATCAACAGTATCAGAGTTGAATGCAGGTAGATCACTGTGAGGAGAGAGCGGAGGGTGTCCTGGACCAAATAGGTGAGATCCATGACGAGGCTGCGGTTCTAAAGAATGGTCAGCTTTATCCATCAAGAACCAGAGAGTAAAGCCACATGTTCTCTGCTGTAACTATTTACTTCTGCACCCATAGCACAAACCAGCCACAGACAGCACATAGATGACTACACTGTGCTCCATTAATACTTTAGGTATACACCATGAAATCTTAAAATATATCCCTGTGACATGCCATACTTAGTACCTTTTCTTTTGATGTTCTCTCAACTGCTTAAAAATATGAAAGGCAGGAATAACCAACGATGGCTCATGCCTGCAGTCCTAGAAATCAGAAGACCAAGACAGAAAGAGTACTATACATTTGAAGCCACCCAGGCTACATAGCGAGCAACATGCAAATCTGAGATACAATATGGGATCCCCCAAGATGCAAAACATTTTGCTGGTTTAGAAGAAGCAGAATGGTCACTCACCTGAGTCAGCAGGGAGAGGAACGAAGCTCAGTAGCAAGATTGAAAAAACAAAGAAACAAACAAACAAAAATCCTGCTGGAGGATTCAGTGATTGGCTGGTTTCCCAGGTACAGATGGGCCTTGTTCAGGATAACTCTCACTGTGGTTGATGGAGAAAAGGGTTTAGTGGGCTGGGGTGGGATCTCTTTCTAGATGGAGGATTCTGAGAAGAGGTGAGGAATAAGAGAGGGGGGAAAGGCAAGGAAAGAAGGAAGGAGGGAGGGAGGGAGGAAGGAAAGGAGGGAGGGAGGAAGGGAAGGAGGGAAGGAGGGGAAGAGAGAGACAGAGACAGACATAAAGAGACAGAGAGACACAGACAGATAGAGACTGAAACAGAGAGACAGAGAGAGGAGAGAGTAAGGGGCAGAAAGGGAAGGAGAAAGGGAGGGAGACTTGGATATTTTAAAGATGCAGTGGCTGACAAGTGTATTTCCAGATGATTGAATTTTAATGGGTTATGAATTCTGGTATTTAGAATCCTTCTGGGGAGAATATTTTGCACTATATGCACCTTTGTTTTATGTTTTTTTTTCTCCTCTTAGCAAGTATTTGCTTGCTATTCACAGACAAATTTTTTACTGTAGAAAGTAGCTGAGAGAAATTGATGCCCATTACTGATATTAATCTTTTTAAATATACCACCTCCTCTGACATTTTCAGAAAACTGTCCCAAATTAGCCCCAAAGGAAAATGTGACCCACACTCCAAGGCCATATATCTGGCTATGTACATTCTGTATTAGAAAACTCTATCAAGCAAGAGTATTCTATCATTCCTGCATGGAATATCTCATAAGATAATTAGGAGGTACGCAAACTAATGATAAATGTTGGCTCTTTGAAATAGGTTTTGATGAAATTATCATAATCTGATTATGTAGCTTCAGAGAGAGAACCTTCTCCCAAGCTCTGTTTTTTTTCCTGGTTGGATACAATCTGCAACTGTCAGTGGCCAGAACATCCTAGGCAGGGGGACTTATGGGGGCTTACTACTGGCAACAATCACTTCTCCTGAATTATAAATATTCATGGGGAACAGTAGGTTGTCTGCTTTTAGCATATGTAGATCCCAAAAACCAAAAAGAGAAAAAAAGAAAAGAATGTTCAAGTTGGGTAGAGGCATAGGAATTAAGATGCAAATAGGCCAGGATTCTAGTCCTTCACCCTTCTTTAACCCCATGGCATGTGGCTTCACTTCTAGCAGCCAAAAAGAGTAGCACATAGAAAGAACCGAGAACCTTCACTACACAAAAACACATCATCTTCACCACACCGTGGCTGTTGCTGTTCAGCTTGATATTGGGAATCAGTAAAAGCTCAGACATGACTGCACATAACTAAAAGTGTAGTACCAAATCTTTAGAAGTCACTACAAGACAAATGGAATCTGTGACTTCTTCAACGATGCTCAAACTTGACTATTTGTATGCCAATTTATAACAATCCTGTCATCGATTAATAATTACCTACATTTTATAAAGACATGAGAACTCTTAAGAACTCGAACGCTAACATCACTGTGGTTTTTCAGGATCAATTAGCTCTGTTGTCATCATAAGAGAAAATGCTAGCTCACAGGAGAGTCAAATCAAAGCTTTCCTAGGTCCACATAACTATGAAGAGATACAATAATGTTACATTTGTACATATCTGGCTTGGATTGCTACATTAAATAAAATACCTCAGCCAGGGTAAAATTTCTAAAACAGACACTCCTTTCCCATGATTCTTGAGACAGGGAAACCCAAAATCAAGGTACCAATAGACTCATTGCTTAGCAACAGAGTAATTTTGCTTTATAGATGTTGCTTTGCTGTCTTGTCACATGGTGGACAGGGTAACAAGACCCCCCCCCCCTTAGGCCTCTTATATAAGGCTACTAGTACCATGCATAAGAAATGCCCTTATAGTATAATTACCTGCTCATAACCACTCACCTTCAAACAGAAATACAAATCTTGTTCTTCAAGATAAGTTTGCAACATACAAAATTTAAGGAAAACAAATATTATCTATGACAGGTAATACATCATATGTGACTGATATCCAATATATATAAAGAACTCAAGAAGGTGGACACCAGAAAATCAAATATCCCCATTAAAAAGTGGGGCACAGAGTTAAACAAAGAATTCTCAACTGAGGAATACTGAATGGCTGAGAAGCACTTGAAAAAATGTTCAACATCCTTAATCATCAGGGAAATACAGATCAAAACAACCCTGAGATTCCACCTCACACCAGTAAGAATGGCTAAGATCAAAAATTCAGGTGATAACAGATGCTGGCGTGGATGTGGAGAAAGGGGAACACTCCTCCATTGTTGGTGGGAATGCACGCTGGTTCAACCACTCTGGAAATCAGTCTGGCGGTTCCTCAGAAAATTGGACATAGTACTACTGGAAGATCCTGCAATACCTCTACTGGGCATATATCCAGAAGATCTGGTAATAAGGACACATGTTCCACTATGTTCATAGCAGCCTTATTCATAATAACCAGAAACTGGAAAGAACCCAGATGTCCCTCAACAGAGGAATGGATACAAAAAAATTGGTATATTTACACAATGGAGTACTACTCAGCTATTAAAAACAATAAATATATGAAATTCCTAGGCAAATGGATGGATCTGGAGGCCATCATCCTGAGTGAAGTAACCCAATCACAAAAGAACTCACATAACATGTACTCACTNCTGGAAAGAACCCAGATGTCCCTCAACAGAGGAATGGATACAAAAAAATTGGTATATTTACACAATGGAGTACTACTCAGCTATTAAAAACAATAAATATATGAAATTCCTAGGCAAATGGATGGATCTGGAGGCCATCATCCTGAGTGAAGTAACCCAATCACAAAAGAACTCACATAACATGTACTCACTGATATGTAGATATTAGCCCAGAAACCTAGACTACCAAAGATACAATTTACTAAATACATGAAACTCAAGAAGAAGGAAGATCAAAATGTGGACACGTCACCCCTTCCTAGAATTAAGAACAAAGCACACATTGAAAGAGTTACAGAGATCATGTGTGAAGCTGAATCCAAAGGATGGACCCAACGACTGCGACTGCCAGGGATCCATCCCACAGTCACCCACCAAACATAGACACTATAGCATATGCCAGCAAGATAGTGCTGAAAGGGCCGGGGTATAGCTCTCTCGTGGGAGACTATACCAATGCCTGGCAAACATGGAGGTGGAAGCTCACAGTCAGCTATTAGATGGAACACAGGGTTCCCAAGGAAGGAGCTAGAGAAAGTACCCAAGAATCTGAAGGGGTCTTCAACCCTATAGGTGGAAGAATAAATGAACTAACTAGTACCCCCTGAGCTCATGTCTCTAGTTGCATATATAGAAGAGGATGGCCTAGTTGGCCATCATTGGGAAGAGAGACCCCTTGGTCATGCAGACTTTATATGCCCCAGTACAGGGAAATGCCAGGGCCAAGATGTGGGAGCAGGTGGGTAGGGGAGCAGGGCCGGGACGGGGGAGGGTATAGGGAACTTTCTGGATAACACTTGAAATGTAAATGAAGAAAATATCTAATAAAAGTTGGAAAATAAATAAATAAATAAATAAATAAATAAATAAATAAATGTGAAAAAAAACATCATATGTGGCAGTTGTTGGTAATGACAGCACTTGGGGTGTGTGTGTGTGTGTGTGTGTGTGTGTGTGTGTGTGTGTCTGAGTCTGTGTGTTTCTGTGTGTGTATCTGTGTGTGTGTCTATGTGTGTGTGCTGAGCATCTCTGTATATCAAGATTTCTTTCTTTTTTTTTTAAGATATTTTTCTTGATTTACATTTCAAATGCTATCCCAAAAGTTCCCTTTCCCCTCTCCCCACCCTGCTCCCCTGCCCACCCACTCCCATTCTTGGCCCTGCTGTCCTCTCCTTATCTTTTTTGATAAGTTTGGGTTGAAAGTCAATTTTATCCGATGTTAGAATGGCTACTCCAGATTGTTTCTTAGGACCGTTTGCTTGGAAATTTATTTTCCAGCCTTTCACTCTATGGTAGTGTCTGTCTTTTATCTGAGGTTGGTTTCCTGTAAGCAACAAAATGTTGGGTCCTGTTTGTGTAACCAGTCTATTAGTTATGTCTTTTTATTTTGGAATTGAGTCCATTAATGTTAAGAGAAATTAAAGAAAAGTAATTGTTGATTCCTGTTATTTTTGTTGTTAAAGTTGGTATTCTGTTCTTGCAACTGTCTTCTTTTAGGTTTCTTGAAGGATTACTTTCTTGCTTTTTCTAGGATGTAGTTTCTGCCCTTGTGTTGGTGTTTTCCCTTTATTATCCTTTGAAGGGCTGGATTCATGGAAAGTTATTGCATGAATTTGGTTTTATCATGGAATACTTTGATTTCTCCACCTATGGTAATTGAGAGTTTTGCTGGGTATAGTAGCCGGGGCTGGCATTTGTGTTCTATTAGGTTCTGTGTAACATCTGTCCAAGATCTTCTGGCTTTCATAGTCTCTGGTGAGAAGTCTGGTGTAATTCTAATAGGCATGCTCTTATATGTTACTTGACCTTTTTCCCTTAGTGCTTTTAATATTCTATCTTTATAGTACATTTGTGTCTGGAGGAATTTCTTTTCTGGTCCATTCTGTTTGGAGTTCTATAGGCTTCTTGTATGTTCATGGGCATCTCTTTCTTTAGGTTAGGGAAGTTTTTTTCTATTATTTTGTTGAAGATATTTGCTGGCCCTTTAAGTTCAAAATCTTCATTCTCATCTACTCCTATTATCCGTAGGTTTGGTCTTCTCATTGTGTCCTGGATTTCCTGGATGTTTTGAGTTAGGATCTTTTTGCATTTTGCATTTTCTTTGATTGTTGTGCCCATGTTCTCAGAATTTTCTGCACCTGAAATTCTCTCTTCCATCTCTTGTATTCTGTTGCTGATGCTCACATCTGTGGTTCCTGATTTCTTTCCTAGGGTTTCTATCTGCAGAGTTGTCTCCCTTTGGGTTTTCTTTATTGTTTCTACTTCCCTTTTTAGGTCTTGGATGGTTTTGTTCAATTCTATCACCTGTTTGGATATGTTTACCTGTAATTCTTTAGGGACTTCTACCTCTTTAGTGCTGTTCTCCTGTATTTCTTTAAGTGAGTTATTAATGCCCTTCTTAAAGTCCTCTATCAGCATATGAGATATGATTTTAAATCAGTCTTGCTTTTCAGGTGTGTTGGGGTATCGAGGACTGGCTGAGGTGGGAGTGCTGAGTTCTGAAGATGGTGAGTGGTCTTGGTTTCTGTTATTAAGATTCTTACGTTTGCCTTTCACCATCTGGTAATCTCTGGAGTTAGTTGTTACAGTTGTCTCTGGTTGGATCTTGTTCCTCCTGTGATTCTGTTAGCAGTCCTGGGAGCCCAGCTCTCTCCTGAGTCTCAGTGGTCAGAGTAGCCTCTGCAGCCAAGCTCTCCTATTGCAGGGAAGGTGCACAGATGTCTGGTGTTCAGACCTGCCTCTTGGCTAAAGATGAAGGCCTGATACAGGGCCTGTCCCAGAAGATGTGTTGCCTCTGCAGTTTCCACGCTCACCTGCACAGACTGGTCTCTGAGGGATCCAGGACCCAAGATGGCTCCCTCACCTGCTCTTGCAGAAAGAGCCCTCCCGGGCAGACACCTCTCCTCTGGCAGGGAAGGTGCCCAGATGTCTGGAGCCCGAAATGGGGTCTGTTTTGTTTTTTCCTGTCCCAGAAGCTGTGTTGCTTCTGCAGTCTGCTTACTCACCCTTCGAAGTCAGAGAGCTGACCTGCACAGACTGATCTTTGAGGGATCTGGGACCCAAGATATAACAAGATTTCTAAAAAAAGATCATCATCTTCATTTGCTAGCTGAGTACACTAAAACAATAATCTCATCTCCAGGGTCATGAGGGGTGCTAATGTCAAACCACCATCAAATTCCAGGGGTCTCAATTACTGTGATTTGGTCGTGAATACTGTATGCTACCCTGACCTGGAGAGTGTGGATTGTGTTCTGACTAAATATATTTAGTAAGTTGGAAACTGAAGTAAATAACTCAGTAACACACGTTAGTATTTTGTTCCAGTACCTTCCAGAGGTCTGAAGGAGTTGGCTTCGATATTGCATTTGTTAATATCAAACTAACCCATGTTTATAATTGTAATATAAGTGATGTAACATAAACTAACATCCATGTTTCCTCCAAGCTTTAATGCCATAAAACATCCTTCCCTTAGGGTCTTAAAAGACAAGGCACATACCCACATATCATAGAGATGCCTCCTCTGGCATACTGCCAACACTTATAAAATACTAACCATTGGGCACCCCTCAACTCCTCTCAATGGGAAAGGTAGGCAAAGTGCAGTTGCTACCCCAAGTGCTGGGCTTCTGGTGTGGGGTTCAAGAAAACATCCACTGTTCTGCTCCCTTTCCCTTTCCTCTCCCTCTTGCCCTCCCATACACAATAAACAGACCATGCTCCTTTCCTAGTCAGCATTCCACCTCAGAGGAAATCATCCTCCCCATCTTCCCACGTCTGCGAAATGCATGCCTCTTTGTACAAAGATAAAGGCGGTTTCTATTCTCACCACAGATTGTCTGCCTTTTGAAATACATTTCGTGGTCCATTCAGTCCATTTCCAGAGTATGAAAAGAACAGCACATGGTAATTAAGAGCAGTCACTGTGCGCGCACACAGCGGTATAGGCATAATGGCTGGGATTATGGGCCCAATTTTCCCCATGTGCTTACTAGCAGATGCGTTCACTCTGAGCCATACACCACACTGCAGAGCTGGGTTTGAGGCATCATAATTTGATGGCATGTGTTTTACATTTCCAGAGAGTCCCTCTTTAGCACCAAAGACAACCTAATCAGTGGAGACACTTTGGGCTGCATATAGCATCCACACCTTTCTGACATCCTGTCTGGGGACCCATCCAGCAGAAATGTTTCCCCCATGCAGAATACCCTCAGTCAATTCTAAAATATTGCTCTTACCTTTGACACTTTAGCATTATGTATTTATTCACTTGTTTATTTTACTGCTTTGCAGTTTTTGAGACAAGTCTCATACAAGTTCAGGTGTGGTTTCTAATTTGTAGCAATCCTTCCATCTCAAACTTTCCTAGGGCTGAGGTCACAGGCATGAAGCAACATGCCTGGGTTTATTCTTTCTTTTTCTTTTCTTTTCTTTTCTTTTTTGTCTGTGTTCTTTTTTTTATTGGACATTTTCTTTATTTACATTTCAAATGTTTTCCCCTTTCCAGGTCTCCCCTTCAGAACCCCCCTATCATATTCCTCCTCCCCCTGTCTCTATGAGGGGGCTCCCCCACCCACCTACCCACGCCCTTCTTTCCACCCAGGCATTCCCCTATACTGGGGCATCAAACACACTAGGGCCCAAGGGCCTCTGCTCCCTCTGATGTCCAACAAGGCCATCCTCTGCCACACATGCAGCCGGAGCCATGGGTCCCTCCATGTGTACTGTTTGCTTGGTGGTCCAGTCCCCTGAAACTCCAGGGGGTCTGGCCAGTTGACATTTTTCTCACTCCATGAGGGTGCAAACCCCCTCAGCTCCTTTGGTCCCTTCTCTAACTCCTCCATCAGAGATCCTGCGCTCAGTCCAATGTTTGGCTGGGTGCATCCACCTCTGTATTTGTCAGGCTCTGGGCGAACCTCTCAAGAGACAGCCCTATAAGGCTCAGCTAGCACTTCTGGGCATCCAAAATAGTGTCCAGATTTGTTGACTGTATAGGGGATGGCTAATATCCACTTACAGTGAGTGAATACCGTGTGTGTTCTTTTGTGATTGGGTTACTTCACTAAGGATGATATTTTCAAGTTCCATCCATTTGCCTGCAAATTTCATGAAGTCATTGTTTTTAATAGCTGAGTAGTGTAAATGTGTCCATTGTGTAAATGTACCACATTTCTGTATCTATTCCTCAGTTGAGGGACATCCTGGTTGTTTCCAGCTTCTGGATATTATAAATAGGGCTGCTATGAGCATAGTGGAGCATGTGTCCTTATTACATGATGGAGCATCTTCTGGGTATATGCCCAGGAATAGTATAGCTAGGTCCTCGAGTAGTACTATGTCCAGTTTTCTGAGGAACTGCCAAACTGATTTCCAGAGTGGTTGTACCAGCTTGCAATCCCACCAGCAATGGAGGAGTGTGCCTCTTTCTCCACATCCTCGCCAGCATCTACTGTCACCTGAGTTTTTAAATTTAGCCATTCTTACTAGTGTGAGGTGGAATCTCAGGGTTGTTTTGATTTGCATTTCCCTGATGACTAAGGATGTTAAACGTTTCTTTAGGTGCTTTCAGCCATTCCAGTTTCCTCAGTTGAGAATTCTCTGTTTAGCTGTGTTCCCCATTTTTAAATAGGGTTATTTGGTTCTCTGGAGCCTAACTTTTTGAGTTCTTTGTATATATTAGCCCTCTATCAGATTTGGGATTGGTAAAGATCTTTTCCCAATCTCTTTGTGGCCATTTTGTCCTATTGATAGTGTCCTTTGCCTTACAGAAGCTTTGCAATTTTATAAGGTCTCGTTTGTCAATTCTTGACCTTAGATCATAATCCATTTCTGTTCAGGAAATTTTCCTCTGTGCCCAAGTATTCAAGGCTCTTTACCCCCCCCCCCACCTGTTTGTCTTCTATTAGATTCAGTGTATCTAATTTTATGTGGAGGTCCTTGATCCATTTGGACTTGAACTTTGTACAGGAAGATAAGAATGGATCAAATTGCTTTTTTTCTTCATGTTCACTGCCAGCATGAACATGAAGATCCAGCACCATTTGTTGAAAATTCTGTCTTTTTCCACTGGATGGTTTTAGCTCCTTTGTCAAAGATCAAGTGACCAAAGGTGTGTGGGTTCATTTCTGGGTCCTCAATTCTATTCCATTGATCTACCTGCCTGTCACTGTACCAGTACCATGCAGGTTTGTTTGTTTGTTTTCACTGTTACTCTGTAGTACAGCTTGAGATCAGGGATGGTGATTCCCGCAGAAGTCCTTTTATTCTTGATATTAGTTTTCACTATCCAGATTTTTTGTTGTTTTGGTTTTTTGTTTGTTTGGTTGGTTGGTTGGTTGTTTTTGTTTTTTGTTATTCCCAATGAATTTGAGAATTACTCTTTCAAACTGCATGAAGAACTGAGTTGGAATTCTGATGGGGAATTAATTGAACCTATAGATTGCTTTTGGCAAGATGGTCATTTTTACTATATTAATCCTGCCAATCCATGAGCATGGGAGCTCCTTTCATCTTCTGAGATCTTCTTCAATTTCTTTCTTCAGAGACTTGAAGTCCTTGTCATACAGATCTTTCACTTGCTTGGTTAGAGTCACACCAAGATATTTTATATTGTTTGTGACTATTGTAAAGGGTGTCATTTCCCTAATTTCTTTTTCAGCCTGTTTATCCTTTCAGTATAGGAAGGCTACTGATTTGTTTGTGTTAATTTTATATCCAGTGACTTTGCTGAAGTTGTTTTTCAGCTATAGGAGTTCTCTGGTGGAATTTTGGGGGTCACTTAGGTATACAATAATATCATCTGAAAATAGTGGTAGTTTGATTTTTTTCCTTTCCAATTTGTATCCCTTTGACCTCTTTTTGTTGTCTAGTTGCTTTAGTTAGAAACTCAAGTAGTATATTGAATAGATAGGGAGAGAGTGGGCAATCTTGTCTAGTCCCTGATTTTAGTAGGGTTGCTTCAAGTTTTTCTCCACTTAGTTTGATGTTGGTTACTGGTTTGCTGTATTTTGCTTTCACTATGTTTAGACATGGGGCTTAAATTCCTGATCTTTCCAAGACTTTAAACATGATGGAATGCTGAATTTTGTCAAATGCTTTTTCAGCATCTCCTGGCTTCATTCTTAATTATGTAATTTGCATCTCCAATGAAATTATTTTAAGGCAACAGAGCCTATCCTTCATTAATTGATAAAGTGGGAAATGCCAGTAGTAAAGTCTCTTGCCAGAAATCCAAGTTATTGGGCAGAGCGGGAGACTGTTTGATCTCAAATTTAGCTGATTTCAAAGACAGTGTCTTTAGCAATGCCCAAGAGAATGAGAATGAGATATTAAGGTCCAGATGCAAGTTCTAGTCTTGCCTTTAAATATGTAGCCTTGATGAAATTACAAACTTTCCATGCACTTCAATTTTTGCCATCCTCTGCTATTTTAGGGGGCTCATAGTGCCACCTCAGATGGATTTGTTCCATATAATAGCCACTAAAAGGACCAAGGTACTAGAAATTATCCCATTTAGAAGCTATCTTGTTCATTTCATTTTGTTTAATTTTTAATCACATTTATTTACCATGTATGTTCTGGAGAGAAGAAAGGACATGGGGAAGTTAGAGGACAACTTGGAGAGTCAGATTTCTCTTTCCAACATGTGGCTTCCCAGTTCTGAGTTCAGGTGAGCTTGACAGCAAGACCCTTTACCTGCTGGGCCACCTCACTAGCTCCCTTGTTTTGTTTTTGAGCCAAAGTCTCCTCACATGGCCCAGTCTAGCTTTGAATTCAGCACTTAATGTGGAATTACAAGCCTATACTGCCTTATCATCTTTTGTTTCATTAGCAACTAAAGGGGTTAAATTTAGTTGCTTTCCTATTTTAATCATAATAAAAACCAATCTAAGTTTGAAAGAGTGTTGAGCTGAGCAGTTATTTTTTTTTCTACTTCTGTTTGTATAACTTACAAAGTTCTAATACTGATCATGTGATTTGATACCAAGAAAAGGCATATAGTTGCAAGTGCATCTATTCATATAAAAATATAATCATGTTTATCAAAGTGCTTCCAACTTGAATAGGTAAGAAAGAAAGAAACTGCTATAGAGCATGGTGATATGAGTATCTCTTTTCTTTCCATTCAATATGAAAACCTCAAGCCAGAGCTGGGGAGATAGCTCAGCAGGTGAAGTGCTTGTCATACAACCAGAAAGACTTAAGAGGATAGCAAGAACCCAAGTAAAAGCTGGGCATGGTTGAGCACATCTGAAAGCCCAGGACCAGGAGGCTGAGACAGGTGGATCCTGGGGCTTTTAAAAAGCTCCAAGTTCAGGAAGAGGCCCTGTTCAAAGAAAGTAAGATGGAGAGCCTAGCATGTGACCCAGCAGGTAAAGTTGTTTCTAGAAAAGCTTGAGAGCTAAAGTTCCTTTCCTTGGGACCCACATAAAAGCAAGGTGGGTACAACAGCCTGCCTTTAATGGCAGCCTTGAGATCCAGAGACAGGGAATCCCAAGCACAAGCTGTCTGCCTAGACTAAGACAGGGAGATCTAGCTTTAAGTGGGAGATCCTGTCCAATATCTAAGCTAGAAAGATAAAGGGATTTCTTGACATCACCCTCTGGCTTCTATGCACGTCCATCCCATCCACATGAATGAGTGCATGCATATACATGTGCACACGTGTTGGCTTAGTCAGAGTTCTCTACAGTAACAGAATTTACCAAATGACTCTCTGTTTATATAGAAAGGGGGGTTATTAGAATGACTTCCAGGCTGCAGTCCTGTTAATCCAACAATAGCCAGCTGTGGACGGAGAGTCCAAGAATAGGTAGTAGGTGTTCACTCCACAAGGCTGGATATCTCAGCTGGTCTTGAGTGTAGACCAGAATCTGGAAGAAGCTCTGATGCCAGTGAAGGAACAGACTTAATAACAAAGAGAGGGCAAGTCGGCAAAGAGCCAAAACTTCTGTCCTCCGTGTCCTTATGTAGACTTCTGGTAGAAGGTTTGGCCCACATCCAAGTTTTGCCTTCCCCTGTCAAGACCCAAATTAAAGGCATGTGACTTCTATATGAAAATTTATATAATTGTAGATGTATACCAAGAATACATATCACAGATGCAAATACTGAGTATATCTATACAACACACAACACACAAATACACACATGCCACCACCTGATTCTCACAGAGACATGGTAAGTGCCACTGCACAGCAGGGCAGGGTATCCTAGTGACTAAATTCCTCCCTCCAACTCAGTTGTCTGCTTTTGAGAGGCCTCGGTGTGTCCCTGGCTCAGTTTTCTCAAGGTGTCAAAAGAACCTTAACTTTTATGTGAAACAGAGTGTTTGCTCCGTACTTGTGAAGTTTCTACTTTTGTGGGGCAGATTGTAGGTGGGCGAGATGAAGATCCCAGATTTGGAAATAAGAGCAACTTCTTGGCACAATGGTCTGTCATAAAATGATCACAAGAACAGCGTTACCCAGCTGTGTCTTTCAACTGCAGTTTCCCCATCTGTAAATACAGATATTAGTTGCAACTACATGGGATATTAGGGGATTAAATAAGTTATGACCTAGTGAGCACTATATCAGCATAAATCATTATAACATGACCATTATTTCATATATATATTAAGACCAAAGGGCCTCACCTCTTTTGGATAACTATTCTTCACCCTTTCTTTCTTGGCATGATTACATATCTAATTTTATCCTAGAGACTTTTGCTTTCTAAACCAGGTTGTATTGAGCCTTCGTGCATACCATGGTGTGCCTAGGAGTGAGTGTACCCACTTACCTGTAACAACAGCTATTAGTGGTTGGGTGATGGGTCAGGGCTCCTTCACAGAGTCCTGTTTCCTCCTTAGGTGTCATTCTGCCTCGTTAGGGAGAGAAAGCTAGAGGAGCTGTCATATGCCACCTGTCATTCCTCTAGATTTAGACATGAAAATTGATTCCATACAGAAGAAAGAAAATGAGCTCCACTCATCTGTGGTCCTCATCTCTGAATGGCCCCATGTCTTTAAAGAGCCATCAAGGATGTAACAGTCAAGCATCTTACATTGAGACACCAGAACGAAACCATCTTGTATTTCACGGAGGGATGGATTTTGGGGAATCCCCTCTGAAATATCTGGTTATTATGTACTTATTATTTGTAAAATAAAATGTGTCTTTCATACAGCCCTTGCTGCCCTGTCGTGAAAGTCCAAATCTCTAGCAGATGCCTACGCTGGCTTCTTCACCAAATGCTTTTGCTCAATTGCCTACCTTAATACTGACATGGGTCTCGGAGATGTTCTGTGAGTTAGCAATATATATATATATATATATATATATATATATATATATATATATAGAGAGAGAGAGAGAGAGAGAGAGAGATACACATCTTACCTGTTTCTCCCAGAGAAGATGAAGTGACAAAGAAAAATGCCAACATTAGTGCAGATTGAGTAGTTACAGGAGAAGTCAGCAACCACACAGACAAAGAAGAATTAATGGTACTACAAATGTAGATGAAATAATTACTATAATTGAACAATAAATAGCATCACAATGTATCTGGGACTTGAGTTAATTGGTCTTTGGTTGGTGCGTGTTGTCTGTTTGCTCTAGTTCGAGTTTTGAACATCCATGATAAGTAGGAGACAGCCTTGAGCAGCAATACAGACTAGTGGGAAGGGACCTGTTCCTAAATCAGCCCTATATTCTCTGTATTAGCTGACCTGAAATCTCAACGGGAAAAGCAGAAAGTGCCCCATTGTCTCCTGCACGGAGGCCCTGAGGTCTGAACCTCCTTCACCATCAGATGCCTACATGCATCTTTTCTTTCTGCTCGGGCTCTTGCTTATGCCCACTGCCATTCCCTCACTACATGAGCCTGGGGTACGCAGATTATTGGCTTATTTTTGCAGGTTGATTTAAAAATCAATTCCATCAGAATGAATCCATTATGGCCAGTATTACATGACACAAACAACCATAGGTGTATTTCATGTCTTTTTCCATTTTCGTGTCTCTTTATTATACAAATGTTTGCACATGCCCACTACATGACCACATCTAGGCTAGGCAAAGAGAAACTCCACATCTTATGAGGCTGATAAGAAAGGGTTCTTTAAGGGGCATTCACAGGCACAGTAGAAGAGGGCCTTTGTCCAGATCAATGCTCTTGACATTAGGGATTGGTTTTATTAGATGTCCTGTTCTCTGTGACTTATAGAGCAAACAAACCTCTCAATCAAACTAAATTCCAATAGCACCTCTTCCACAGTCAGGGCATTCAAATATGTCATGAGACATTATTTGGAAATGTCCTGGAAAGGATCAATTAACTCAATATGAGAACCACTGACACAAGGCTGGAAAGCAAGAAGTATGGTAAAGTCATATCACCAACTCTAGGCCACAGTGCAGTACACTTGCAATGGCCCCTGGACATTGGCTTTCTACTTTATAGCCCATGACACAGAGACAATGACTTAATCTCTCTGGGCTTTAGTTTCCTATGTGTAAAATTTGATAAGAATACATTGTGAGGATGACAATGGTGATCAGCAATGTGTCACTTGTATATCTTTCTCCTTTCTGGTTGGTACACTACTTCTGTAGGGTAAGAACCTGTATGGCTATCTTTTAATCTAGCCTCATGATACCTTCCCAGAGATGTCAGTGCTAAGAACGGAATGTGATGCCTTTGACTCAAGCCTTGGTTTTCTGGTCTAGTCATGGAACCCAGCCACACAGCTCCTGAACACCAGGCCTATGTATCAGTGCAGAGACAAAAGCTGTGAGGAGCATTAGCAGCTATTCAGAGCTGGGTGGGGGAGACCAAATGAATTAACTACTAGGACAGTCTTCCCTGAATGGTAGCACATAGTGTGTCCCCAAATAAACATCTAGATCTGGGGACAGATGTCAGAGGGGTGGCAGAGGTAACTTCCACATTCCACATTGCTCCAGGTAGCAAGGACACTTTAAATTAGTGGTTCTCAATGTGTGGGTCATGACCCCTTTGGGGGGTAAAAAAAAAATCCTTTCACAGGGGCCACATATCAAATATCCTGCATATCATATATTTATATCATGATTCATAACAATAGGAATAACTGCTCTAGATGGTCTCCCCAGTCCAGGGAGAACCTCAGGGATAGCCAGCATCTGCCCCATGACCTTCTGTGTTTTAATGCAGCATCTACAATCCTTTTTGCCCTGCACCAATTAAGGAATACATGAACATTCACAGGATCAGGTTCTCATAGGTAACAGCAGTGTCTGCTTCACTGTATTGCCTGAACAAGTTGTGGGCATCCTCAGATGACAGGATGGCAGGGTTTCTGTACCTTCTCCTAGGCAGCTGTCCATCTCACCTCACAACCTTATCACTTCAGCTAGACTGGGATTCTTCAGCCCACAGGTAGGCTTGTTCACATTCTCAGAAACAGTTAAAGTTTCTATTTGCTCTGATGAAACAATAGAGCCAAAAACCAACTTGGAGAGAAAAACATTTACTTCTAAACAATTTGTAGTCTGTCATGCAAGGAAGTCTGGATGGTAACTCAAGGCACAAAGCTAGAGGGAGGAACTGGGACAGAGATGATGGGGCTCTATATACTGGTTTGTTCAGTCTGCTTACACACAGCACTCAGAACTACCTGCCCGGTGATAGTGTCACCCACAATGGGCCAGTCCCTCTCACATTATATCAGTCATTAACTAAGGAAATACCTCCCAGTCTCATCTTACTGCAATCTTTTCTCAGCTGAGGTTCCCTCCTCTCAGATGACTCTGGATCTTCTAAGGTTGACAAAAAGCTAGCCAGCACAGAGTTCATCTACTATCATTCTTAAAATTTGCTGTGGCAACCCATTTTCTGCCTGAAATTCCATAAATTCTATTCCTCCTGAGTTTTGATTCTCCTACATTTTTTTGAAACTCACCAGAACAGTACAATGCATCCTCATAGCCTGTAGATTCTGGGTACAATGTGTCCTCACAGTCTGTAGATTCTGGGGTGCTTATGGTCTTTCTCCTCTCCCATGTCTGCCCAGGGATTGTTAGTCATCTTGCAGCTGGCCTGTTACCTCCTCCTGTGTGTTTCTTAAGCATAATAAATAGTGAGCTAGACGTGCTTATTGCCCAGTATGTTCTAGAGCACTGGTTCTCAACATTCCTAATGCCGCTGCAACCCTATAATACAGTTCTCCATGTCGGGGTGACCCTCAACCATGAAATTAATTTGTTGCTTTTTCATAACTGTAATTTTGCTACTGTTGTGAATCATAATGTAAATATATAATATTCAGGATATGTGATATGTCACCCCCCCCCCAAGGAGTCAGGGCTCCTGAGTATTCTAGAAGATACCCCTATAATCCCCTATTGAGATGCCTGCTCTACTCCATAGACTGTGGACTACTGAGGTCCCTCTGGGCTTTACAGTTTGAGGAACCTTCTCCAGATCTGTCAACCCTCAGGTTACCCATGCATTGCTCTTCAACAGTCCCCTTCCTCACTAATAACCCTAATCCATTCCAGCCATGGGAAGACTTGAGAGATTCTTTTTCAAATTTGCCTCAGCTGATTTGATGGGATGCTGGGGTACAGCTGCCTATCATCCCAAGTTTCCCTTCCCTTCCCTCTCATCATCAACTCTTCCCTTCACAAGTAAATCCTGTTCTTGTATCATGAAGGCAGCTTTATCCAGTCCTCAAAACAATGGGGACAAGATATCCAGTCTCTGTATGACCTCACTACCATGAGCAGGATAATCAGATCCCTTCCTGCCCCAATTAGTGGCTCGCTCTTTAGCAGAATTATTTCCCTGCTGCTAAGAAAAAAAAAAAAAAAAAAAAAAAAACCAAGCTTATCTCTATTCCAGTTCCTGTGTTGCCCATTCCTAGAATACAGTGAAACTCAAAACAAGTGGTAAGGATCACCAGGAATGATTTCAGTGTTTGGTGTTTCCATGATGACACTTAGGCTAGGCAGCCAACCATTCTGCACTCAGAAACCAAGGACATCCTGGGTCTTGAGCCTAGTAAAGTAGGTTTTGGTCATACACCATCACCACAACAGAAAAAAAAATGTGATGGAGGGAAAACTTGGCACATTTTAGGACCACCAGAGTGCAGACAGCTAGTTAGAGTGAAAATGGCCCCTTGGTGGCTCCAGCAAAAGAAAGTTGAGAAACGCAAGGTGGTTTAGGAAGAGGCCAGCTAGAATGGCAAGGGAGCAAAAGATGAAAGAGCCTGCTAGTCCTAATGGCCAATGGTGCTGGCAAGCAGACTAACCTACTGTGCCTTGCTTGTTTCAGTATTGGTAAAATGACAAGACAGGGTGCCTCAGTTTGTCTAGGAAGCAGAATGCTGGAACACCGCATTTGGAGTCTTTGGTGGAGAACTGAATCACAGTGGTTGGTGAGGAGATCAGGCATTGAAATGGTATTGGTTTAGACACTTGCCTTAAATTTTGCCTGGACCACACTGGCGCCACAGAGCTACACTGAATTATTATGAGATGCTAGAATGATGTTGAGACCTGAAGTCTAAGCTTTAGACTGAGGATGGGAAAGCAGCAAAGAGCAGAGAGGAGACATCAAAGCATGAATTTCTGCAAAAAAAGGCGAGAGAGGAAGAGAGGGGAGGGAAGGAGGAAGAGAGAGGAGGGAAGGGGGAAGAGAGGGAAAAGGGAGGAAGAGAAAAACAGAGAGAGCACCAACATGTCTTCAGAGGGATCTAAGCACCTCTTTGCTTGGTGCATAAATATAACTTGATCCACTAATGTCTCTGAACTATTCATTATGGTACTGTAAATAATTCTCTAATATTCTCCCTCCTTCTCCCCCTCAATCCTTCTCCTCACTTAGAATTCAAACACAGCAAGTGACAGAGCAAGTCTGAACCATGAGGTCATTATCCACTAGAGTGTCACACCAATGTCCTTCATAGGCTTCCAGCCCCTAGTTGTCATTCAGCCAACCCTTCCTATGTGGTTAACTGGCCGTGAGTGAGTGAGAAAGGGCCCATGGTACAGTATAGCTTCATGAAGTGGAAATTCTAGACAAATTATGTAACCATTGTTCTCTTAAGTTAAAAGGACCAAGACAAGAGAGACAATGTCCCTCTATGGATGACATATAGACCAGTACAAGTGGGGAGAGGCTGTCACTTCCACTATCTATCAGAAACTGTTGAAAGAATAAGCAGGTCTGATAACTATGGATTGCCTACATCCTGGACTCATTAAGAACAGCGTCTGATGTTACAGGAAATTATGTTTACAGGAGAATAATGACAATTCAGTAGACGTAAGGGTCACCCTCTCTTAACACAAACTGGCTTTGCTGAAAAGGTTTGAATTTCCTGCCTTGAGGACTAGCATAGCGATCAGGAGGTCTTGTTGTTAAGGCAATTATGGCAGTTCGGACACACAATCTTACTCTAGAGATTTACTTTAACATCCGAGTTGTCTCAGAGCTGGAAAATCACTTCAGGTATACACATTGCAAGATGAGCAATGACTACCTGACCTGGCATTTGTCACCTCCTATGGACATCATCTCCTAAGTCTAAGTCAGGTGGGTGCTACTCTCTTCTTCCTAATGCCTCTGACTGGGATTCCCGATCCACTCTGCTCACTGGACTGTGAGACTCCAGATGATGCGGGCCATCGCTTCTACATTCCCCTTAGCATTGAACATAACATACAGTGAGAACCCTTTTTTTTTTCTCTCTGTCTCTCTTTCTCTCTCTCCTTTCTCTCTGTGTATCTCTATCTGTCTCTGTGTCTCTTGCCTCTCCCTATCGTTCTCTGTCTGTGTCTCTCTGTATCTCTTTCTGTGTCTCTCTCTCTCTGTGAGTCTCTCTGTCTCTGTGTATGTCTCTCTGTGTGTCTTTCTCTCTTTCTCTCTCTCTCTCTCTCTCTCTCTCTCTCTCTCTCTCTCTAAGTAAATGGTGAAACATGAAAGAATCAAGTGAGATCATGTCTGGAACAGGCTTTGCTATATAAAGCCATGCCTAATGGTGCCTTTACTGACCCCATTACAGGGGCCTAGCAAGAGTGCACCATGCTCAGTGCATATATTTCCAATGAATACCTCTGTAATCCCAACAGGGGACAGAAGCAGGAAAATCCAGGTGTTCATGGTCATCTTCAACTGCACAGTAAGTTTAAAGATAGCCTGAGCCACAGGGTACCCTCTCTCAAAAGATCATATTTCATGTCCCTTACTGGTAGTCCAGTAAGCTGGCGCTCCATACCCCATATCCCTAGAATAATTCCACCCTTGCTCCTGCTGTTCTGGTGAAAACAAGTTGCCATGACTCCATCCACAGAGGGGAGAGGGAAAGAAAACAACCCTAAATAAAACTGCAGGCCACAACATGAGGATTATGTTCACCTCACTGTGTTTGTTCATACCTTGCGTCTGCTGTAAATGAAAATGAAGTCTTGGTACTTTCTCCACTTTCTGTCATTGTTCATTGTTTTGCATTAATGAAGAATTATAAAGCAAAATGAGGTGGCAGGGGATAGGGAGAAACTACAGATTTCAGTTATGATGTTCTTTTATCAGCAAGTTTGGAATCAAAATAACTATGTAAAGTAAGTTCATATATGAAGATGCGGAGATTTGAGTTCCATATAGCTTGAGTGCCAGCTTACTGGACTACCAGTAAGGGACATGAATATGCTCTTTTGAGAGAGGGTACCCCGTGGCTCAGGCTATCTTTAAACTTACTGTGCAGTTGAAGATGACCATAAACACCTGGATTTTCCTGCTTCTGTCCCCTGTTGGGATTACAGAGGCTCTTAGAGACCCTCAGATTCTCAGTCAAATCACTAGAGTGGACGAGAACAGGTTTAGTTATCCTCTACACTCTCAGCATTGGAGTCTGCATCTTTGATGCCCTCTTGGAGCTAGGATCCCCAGGAAGTAGAAACCCAAAAACCAACCCATATCCCTAGAATAATACCACCCTTGCTCCTGCTGTGGCTCTGTGAGCAGCCTTAGGAGAAAAGCCCTTTTGTTCCCTTTGATCTAATAATATAAGCAGCTGCTTTATTAAAAAATAAAATTGCCAGCATTTATGGAGACCTTCTTTGTTGTCAGGGCTATGCTGAGTGCCTGTTATGCATTATTTCATTTTCATCTTATACCCACCCCATGAGGTAAGGCCTGTTCCATTGGCACATGGGAGAAATTTTTATACATGGAAATTCAGTCTTGAAATTAAGAATGCAAAAGAGCAAGACCATCCCTGAAACCTCTGCTCAGAATCTGCATTTGTACAAAGTCCCCTGCTGACTCCTCTGCTTGCTTAAGTTTGAGAAACAATCCTGGACAGGCTCCTCTTGTTCTTTCTAACTCATCCTATGTTAATTCAATCATTGTAAGCAAATCTGAAAATGTTGACTTTTATACACCCCTACTTAATACAGAAGGTTCGTAAAAGTTTTAATTATAATTTATTTTTAACTTTCAATGCCCAGTGCATGCATGTGCACCATGGAGGGGGGTCAGAAGAAGACTTTTGAGAGTCAGGGGCTCTCTCATTCCAGCACGTGGGTCGTGAGGATCCAACTCAGGCTATCAGGCTTGGCAGCAGGTGTCTTTATTCACTAATCTATTTTGCCAGCCCATATAAAGGTTGTTTTTTTTTTTTTTATATCCTCGTGTTGTTCAGCACTCAGAGAGAAATACATTCCAGTAAGATAAAAATAACTCTATTCTTGCTGTGGGCCATGAGCTTTTTTGTAGAGTGGGATCTTATCCCCTTTCTCTGCTACTTTCTTTCTGATCATGTAACTTTGAAAGCATGCACCTTAACCAAGATTTTTCTTTTATAACAATTCACAGATTTCCATGGACATTCCTAAACTTTACATGCAGTGGCCTTTCCGGTATATGTATACACACATAAACATAATGATCTTTCTCTAAGAGAAGCATTTACTATACACCATGGCATGAGTTTTGCACTCTGAGATATAACAGCAAAATCAGCATCCGTTGCTCTTTTCTTCTCTACTGTGTCATAAAGAGATTTGTTTGTACTACAGATCTTAGCAACCTTACGTTAGGATGCCCCTGTGTTGGTTTCTTCTTGCCCAAGTAAGGTGAGGGCTCTCACTGATGTGTTTATGAGGAGTAGTGGCTGGCCATGAGCACGTGGAGAGAGAGGGGGGAAGGAAAGTGGAGAAAGAGCAAGAGAGAAACAAGAGAGGAGCAAGAGAATGAGGAGGGGGCAAGCAGCCCAGTTTATATTGCGTCAG
Organism: Mus minutoides; assembly: GCA_902729485.2. Taxonomy (NCBI): domain Eukaryota; kingdom Metazoa; phylum Chordata; class Mammalia; order Rodentia; family Muridae; genus Mus; species Mus minutoides. The sequence continues at coordinate 1,645,921 of LR749667.1, read as the reverse complement.
GCTACCTGGCTATTACCAGGTAACTATGGGGCAGAGCATTCCTGGCTCTTGCCAGGTTACTGTAGGGGAGCAGCTTAGACAGAGTGCTAACACTCACCTTTTGACTTATCAGATGGGCTATATTCGTTTGGTGTATTGAAACCACTACTCTATTACCTCGGGATCATTATTGCACCCAATAAGAGCTAATTTAATGCACACCTTGAGGTCCCGTGACCATTGATCTGGTAAGTGAGGAGGATATTGAGGGTTCAAAGGGCAAGCACTACATACATGCTTGATGATAGATATGCTTGGAAAGAAATGATTCCTGGCAAGAGGGTAGCATAGTTTTTCTAGGTAGCTGGCTGGAGTGATCTGTTCTACCAGGATAGAATTTGGGGTAGGAGAGAAGCTCATCCAGTACCAGCCAGTTTAGTCTCTTTGTGACAATTGGCTGCTATCATGGATGAATGAGAAATAGAGTTCATGTGTTTGAACACTTGATCAGCCCTTGGTAGTGCTGTGTGGGAAGATGATGGAACCATTAGATAGTAGAAACTTGCTGGAGGAAGTATGTCACTGGGGATAGCTTTGAACTCTTAGAGTCCTGTCCCTTCCTGTTCTCCCTCTGTTTCCTGGACATAGAGGAAGTGTGTTTACTCTGCTTCCTGACTGCTCTGCTAGCCTCACATCCGGCTGCCATGTCCTCCCCACCATGATGCACTGTATCCCGCTCTGGAACTGTAAGCCAAAAAAGCCCTGTCTTCCCTAAGTTGCTTTTTTGTTAGGGTATTTGATTACAACCACAGAAAAGTAACTAAAACAACTTCTACCTTCAGTAAGAAGGGCAGTAGACAGCCATGCATAATAACAGGGTGCACACTACAGTACTTAACATTGAAGTTCTCCTGTGGACCTCAAGTACTGGAGCCTAGCCCTATTTGTAGCTCTAATTCAGGACTAAGAAGTCGGGATTTCACAGACCTTAAGAAGGACTAATGTCATAGCTCGCAGGCAGAGGCTATCTGAGACCCATGGCCCTGGTGGCCTCATTAGTCACTGGAACTCCACCATGCCCAGGGCCTATGGTTTCTTTTCTCTAGCTCTCCAGAATGGTGTATCAGTCTTGAACTCCAGTTCCCAACTTTCCTTCTACCTGGGCTTACTACAGACCCTGATCTTGCCCTATAAGATCCAGCAAGTTTTCAGATGCCTCACATGGCCATGCCACTGCAATAGCTGCTCTCTCAAGGGTGATTGTCACCACTGCCTTCTGCCATTGCTGTCACATATGCCTGAGTTGCTTGTGTCATAGCTAGTGCCACTGCCACTGCCATCTCCCACTCCCGTTCTGCTGCTGTAGTACCTGTCATTGCTTTCACTGTTGTGTATCTGCTGTTGCCTCTTTCCCCTACAATTTCTGCCTCTGCCACTGTCTGAGGCTGTTCTCTTGCCACAGCTCTCACCTTTACTGCTGCTGTCATTGCCACCATTGCTCTGGGTCTACTGACCGTTGGGCCTAATGGTATACAACTAGGGACTCAGGAGAACCAGGGTGTTCCTCAGCTGACACATAGAGTCAGAAAGCCTGCTAGGATATGAGGCCTTGAACCAGAACAAATGGCTACTTTCGACCGAAGGCAGCAGGAGGGTCTTTGAGGCTCATCTCAACTTCCTGGGGATGCTCTGCTTCCTAATTGTAAGGTGGGGTGACTGGACACCTGATGCTCTTGCTATTGTACCTTCCATATCAGGATAAACTGTATCCCTTCTTAAAGTGTCAGTCAAGATAAACCCCTCATCCCTTTAGTTCAGTTTTCCTCAACCTTCCTACACTGAAACCCTTTAATATAGTTCTTCATGCTGTGGTAACACCCGACCATAAAATTATTTCATTGCTACTTCATAACTATAATTTTGCCACTGTTATAAAAAACATAATGTCAACATTTTTGGAGATAGAGATTTATAGGGTCACAACCCAAAGGCTGAAAACCATTGTTTTAGATGTTTTCCTGTCAGGTTTTGGGTTATAGAAATTCAGGGACACATGTATGCATGCATACTAATAGTACCTTGAACTTTAGAACACAAGGTAGTTACAGAGTCCCTCTCCTCTGTTTCTCAACCCTGTGGGAAACTTTAGGTGATATATCAAGTTAGAAAGAGGCACATGCCCACCAGTCACTTGCCTTGAATCTCATGAGTTGAGAGTTCCCAATCATTCATTTGACATAACATATTATCTCCTAGTTCAGGTGGATGAGCAAAGTTTCAGCCTTGCCTGTATCTGTTCACTATGAGAAACTGCTGGAAGGACCTGAGTTATGTATTGGTGAGTAAGGAAAAGTCAGAAGTCCCGCTGGAGTATACCAAGCTCTGGCCACATGTTCATCTCTTCAATTACAGCTCCAGCCCACTGGAAGGTGTGCCTTCCTGTTTCCTCCTCTCCAGCCTCAACAGGACAAAGGAGTCCTGGAGAGTGGTTGCCTTGGTAGCTACCTAGTGTGAATTTCCATCCTGGATTTACTAGCTGTGAGACCCTGGGCAGGTTATTACAGCTCTGCATCTCAGATTTCGCTCCAGAAGACCAGGGCTAATCATCTTGACCTCGCAGGCGTGCTGTGAGGATGAGTGATACCCAGGGTGTAAGCACGCCTGAGGTACAAATGTCAAAATGCCAGGCACCAGAAACTCAGGACTGTTTTGCTCTTCTTTTCCGTCCTTCAAATTTAACTCAGCCAGATAGTCTTGATTTTAAATCTGGCTTCTTCTATTTCTCTTTCAATGATATGAAGATGTCACTATAGTGGACCCTTCTGAATCTCTGATCCCTCATTGTGAAAGGAGACTAGCACTACTATCTGACACTTATTTATGAGAATTAGAGGATACTTGAAAAGCCAGGATGCAGGACTTTTGATATTATTTTATTAATATTTTGATATGACACATCAGCTCTTAATATTCAAGAACATTAACCTCAACTCTTACGTCTGCATGTCCTTGTATAGTCCCTTCTTTGCTGGCCCACTTTACCTTCTGATACTCATTAGAGAGTCACAACAGGAAGCCTTTTTCTCCAGAGGGCTAGTATCTGTCATGTAGCAAGGGTTAAGGGCTGACTTTGCTTCAGTATTGGTCAGATCTTGGTCTAATTGACCATTATCTCAAGTCCAGTTCTGTGAGGTTGTGAAGTCCTGATCGCTTAAGAAGACAATTCCTTTCTCCCCATGTGGTGATTATTCATGCCTGGCCAGCCCGGCCTTGTCTGAAGGTGGTCTGTAGATCAGACTGTTCCTATAATCTTCAAAATACTTTAGTGACTTGTGTTTCCAGTCTCAAGGAAACAGTAGCCTTCGAAGAAAGCTCTATAAGAGACGGATATGTCTCTGTGTGTGGTGATTAGGAACCTGACCCAAATCTTTAAAGTGGTATAAAGCAAACAGGTACAAAATGAAGGCACAGATTGTCAGCTTCAGTCCTACCCCTAATTACATGTGGCCATCTGCAAGCCCAACTACAGTCAGGGGTGTTAAGGAACATCATCCTTCAGCCCTTTCTGTAGAACCAGAAAGAAAATATGTTATCACTTAGGAAATTGCAATACTTTATTTGTTGAGTTTCATCTACTATAACCCAGATACTAACTAAGTACTTTAGAAAATTACATCAACCTTAAAACATAGCTGTTGTTGACACCCAGAAACGACAAATGTAAACAGCCAGAATATAAATGAGCTACTAAATGTTACATGAGCATTTATCACACTGCCATGTTCAGGAAGTCCAAGGCAGACTCCTGAAGTAGAGGTAGAGGTAGAGGTAGAGGTGGAGGTGGAGGTGGAGGTGGAGGTGGAGGTGGAGGTGGAGGTGGAGGTGGAGGTGGAGGTGGAGGTAGAGGTAGAGGTAGAGGTAGAGGTAGAGAGAGGTAGGGTTAGAGTTAGGGATAGGTATAATGTGTACTGCTTTAGAAACTTCATTATTAGGATCTCAATTAGTCTTCAAAGTCTGAAATACAGGCACTATTAGCATTGTTTTGCAGACAAGAACACAACGACTCAAAGTGATCAGATCAAAAACTTAACAAAGAGACCAGAGAGGTGGCTCAGAGGTTAAGAGTACTGGCTGTTCCTCCAGAGTACCTGAGATCAATTGCCTGCACCCATCTGGAGGCCTACAATCATCTATAACTCAATTCCAGGGAATCTGTCACTCTTTTCTGTCCTGTGCAGCACACAAGGATTGCAGTCACACACACACACACACACACACACACACACACACACACACACACACACACTAAAAATAATTTTTAAAATTCTTAATGAGAAATAAGAAAATTAATATATCAATTATTTTACTCAGAGCCATGACAAAATTCCCAGCTGAAGCCACTTATGAGGAGACATTTAATTATGCTCAGTTTTTCAGAAGGGACAGTTCATCGTGATAAGAATGGTAAGGTAGTTGAAGAAACTTGGTCCCTGGTAGCAGGAGCTTGAAATTTTGGTAGATCAGAAAGAAGAGAACTTATGCCAGAATCAGAGGTGCCCACCACATTAGCCAGAAATAACACATTTCTGTTCAGCTAGACCATGCCTCTTAATATTACTAAAACATCCCAAATAGGCCCACCCACCTAGAGGCAAATCACCAAATGGATAAGTCTATCAGGGTTATTTCATGTTCAACCTGAAACTTTATATATATAGGAATGGCTATATGGTGCCTTGTTAGACATTGCCTTGGGCTTTACAGGAAAAGCAATGTACATTCAGGAAATGATGTGGAAGGGCTGCTAGAAGGAGCATGTGTATCACTGGCTTGGGTTCTTGCTCAGGACTTTTCTCATTACCCAGGAAGAACTGGCATGCCAGGAGTGAGACCTATGGAGGCTCCCAATAGATGATCCACTTCATGGCCATGATGGAATTATGACAAAATTATGGCGAAAAAAATAGCCAGCATGGAAATTAATGTGTTATTAACTTTTTTAAATCATACTTGGTAGCTAACAAGTCTGCTTATTACGGTGTGGATAGTGACATAAGACACAAGGTTCCTGGCTCAGACTACAGCATTATTACTCCCTTCGCAGCAAGGAGTCTGTGTGTAAGGATTCCCCTTGCTCCAAAGATTCATGGAAGTGACACGGATGAGGCACTTGTAGTGGCTTGTGTTATAAGAGAGAAGCCTTAAGCTTAGGGAGGCCACATCTTTCATGAATGACAGCAAATATGCCTGCCCTTTGCTTCACAGGGATATGCTATCTTTCCTCCAAGGCTATTTGCACATGCATTTCCTTTCCAAATATAATCCAGGACAAATAGAGGTTAGTGGTTCTCTTATAACTTCTGAAGAGAAAAATTAAACAACAACAACAACAACAAAAACCAGAATCATATAAATGTATTTCCTGGTATATAACAATGTATGTTTATCATTTTTATAATGAACACTAGTACTATTTGAAATGTTTTTATCACTAAAGTATAACTTATAAGAAAAGTCTGTATATCCGGGGACTATGGTGAGTCTTTTCTAGAGGAGAGGTTTCTTCCTCAAACAAACACCTGCTTCTTTCTATGTATTGTTGTTGCCCTATCACTGTGGATGCATAGGGGTGTGATCTCTGTGGTTTTCTCAAAAGACACCAGGTATAATAGTTTCAGCGCTACCATTCATATTTTATTTTCATTTAATCACTTCTTTAAAGTATAATCTACACAAACAGGTATATATATTCCAATATACTGTAGTTTAGAATTTTCAACAAATGAGTGTTTTTGGAGAACATAACACAATACATATGTAGCATGAAATTACAATTTGTTTTCAGCATTATTTGCCACCATAGAGTATAACTCAGGCATCCCTCCATCATCCATCCATCCATCCATCCATCCATCCATCCATCCATCCATTCTCTCTCTCTCTCTCTCTCTCTCTCTCTCTCCCCTCCACACTGCTCACATGCTCTTAGTTACACATATTTATTTGTGTGTGTGTGTCTCTCTCCCCCCTCCACACTGCTCACATGCCCTTAGTTATACATATTTATTTGTGTGTATATTTGTTTGTTGTGTCTCTCATCCTTTGTGCATTTCTAAGTGGTAGAATGATGAATGTTCCCCATACACTGACTTTGTATTGAACAAACAAATATATCACAGCAGCTCCAAAAAGACAGGAGACACCAGTCACTCTACCTTGTAGTGGCCATCTTTTTGGATTCCTTCTGAGATGCAAGAAGGGAGAAGGTTGAACCTTTGTGGTGGGGTAGTCTGACTTTCTGTGTTACTTATAACAGTCCACTTAATATCTACTCAGGGAGCTCATTCCCTTCGCACAATGTTGGCTCTCAGTGATCAGGTTTTTGAGATAGTTCAATTCTGTCTGTCAGTCACAATGAAGTTTAAAACTGGTGGAAAATAAATTCTGGCAGAAGCATAGTCATCCACTGAACTGGGATGGCAGGAAGAACAGCAAGGCTGAATTTAAGGGATCAGTTCCCACAAAGAACACTGAGACAGATATATAGAGAAGAAAGGTCCCTCGTGTGCTTTGTACCCTGGCTAGAAAGTGGGAAGCGCCATGCCAGCTTCCAGAGAATACCACATCCCAGAGGATTACTGAAGTTTTGAGGATGAAGAAATTGGGCCATGCAGTTTAAAAGTGGTCACAGACTCTAGATCTAACAGGGAACACACACATTCCCTTTGCCAAACCACTGATAAGTAAGTGGTTTCTATTATATCTTCATATAAAAAGAGATTAAATAAGTATTCCCAGGTCATCATTGGTGGAGTCAAGATATAAATCCAGGTAGTCTAGAGCCATGAAAACATTTCTTAATGCTGCCATATAAGCCTGAAAGTGAGCATACATGTGCATGATCAAGGATCACAGAAACATGATCCCACCCCGACATGGTGTCTCAAATTATCTACACAGAAGGTATTTTATGGCTGCAACTTTAAGACATATTTAGTCCCCAATGGATAGAAAATGACAGTGCACGAGAGAAGACAGAATACCAAGGGTGTAGGATCCAAATGAACAGAAACACAGGACAAGAATATCCAGGGCTGGAAAGATGGCTCAGAGAGAAAAAGCATTTGTGGCCAGGCCAGACAACCTGAGTTTGATCTCTGGAATTTACACGGTAGAAGAGAACCAACTCCCACACTTGACCTCTGATCTATAAATACATCACAGCACATGTATATGTGTGTACACACACACAAAAAAAATAGATAGATGGATAGATAGATAGATAGATAGATAGATAGATAGATAGATAGATAGATAGATAGATGGATGAAGGTAATTTTTAAGAATACCAAAACATATATAGCAAATCAAACTCAGTTGAAGACTATCCAGGTCAGTTATTTGAAGTGAGATTCATCAGTGGGGAATTTGTGAGGCAGAAGTGGTACCTGTGGGAGTGAGCTGCCCACTCTTGGGTAAATGCTCAGTCTAGCTTGGAATGCTTTCATTTTGTTTAATCACCTGTCCCAAAGCCAATGCTAACTCAAAATCAGGGCACATCTGCACTCAGAGTGGCTGTGTTCTCAGCGAGGAGCCTGGAGTAGGAACTAGATACTCATCCAGATGCTAGCCATGGAACTGAGAACCGAAGGAATCCTGTAAGGTTGCGTCCTCCTCCTCCTCGAGCAACCAAGAAAATTCCAAATCTTATCTGTTCTCCATATTATATTAGCCTCTGAGGCCTTCTTTATAGTCCAGTTGGTCTCAGAACTGCATGAAACTGGGCTACTACTACTTCTTGTGTCTTGTGAATCCAAATGTTACATGACTTTTCCTGGGGAGAAGTGAGTAAACCTCTATTCACTCCAGCTTGGGCACAAGAAATACATTGAAAAAAATTGATTCCACCCCAATCTAGCTTAGTGAACCAGTGAGTTTATTAGGGTAACCGGCAGGAACATGTGAGCCTCAAAAGCAGCTGGATCACCCCCAAACACACCTAAATATGAGTAATGGATAACAATTGCTGCACCCCTGGAACTCCCTCCATAGCTTGTAGACGAAGCAGGCTGTCCTCTCCCAGGCTACTGTTAATGTTCATACAACCTTACATCTTCAAGTTTCTGGAACGTCTCAACAACTGTGAGCTTTGCTTACTTCTTGAGTCTGGCAAGGCTGACTTACTCCAAGTCGGAAGGAGCTTCCTCCGGGGAGGAATTTTGCAACTTAGAGGGAGCAGCTACGAAGCAGGAGCAACTAGGAAGGCAAATGAAAAGCCTAATACAGTCGCTAAAATACTGTCCACTTCCTAACGCCTCCTCGGTCTCTTCACTCTCATTCTTGACATAGCTCCATCACTTTCCTTGGAGGCATTGCATGGACTTATGCACTTAGAAAGGACCATAAACATCTACATTCAGTAATCAAGTGCCCAAGAAAAAAACCTCCTAAGGGTCTATTTATTTTCTGTTTCAACCCAGCAGGACTGGAGTCTATAAATTGTAGTTGGAATGCAGGTCTATTCGCCAGATCACGGATGTGTTGCATAGCAATAGAGGGGCAGAGCATTGGTGCATGTCCTTCTGCAAAGTCCATTTGCCTACTGTAGTGAAACAGGCATGCTCAGTGGGCAGCAAACCCTGAGGTGGGCCAGGCAGCCACAACCCTCAGCACCAGACAGGAACCATGGAGACAGGAGACAAATAAAGTGGCTTTGAGCAGGCTCAGCTCTTCCTTTAGTGGCTCTGGAGGATTTTCCACATGAAATGAAAGCTGGCTTTTGCTAAAGGCAACTGTAGTGCCTTACATGACTTGCCATTCTATTTTAAGTATATTTAAAGCTTTGGTGTATGTGTTGATTCTCAGGCTCCATGCTCCTATCCAAACGCAGTCAGCACACAGCAACAAAAACCAGGAGGCCCTTGTGACGGAAATGGTTTTAAATCTTATCCCTACCTCCTTAGGATGTGGAACTGAACTCCTCTGAGGTTTTCTCATATGGAAAAGCATCCAGTAAAGTAGAGTTTATTATAAAATAAAACAACTGTCCATCACATAGTAGGCACCCAATGGCCTGGAGCATGTTTAAAATGGAAAGTGCTTGTATGCACACAGGAATACTGCTGAGCCATTCAGTTCAGCAGAAGGTCTTAAGGAGCTGGCAGTCAGATCATACTGGCTACCAATTCTAGCTCTTCCCACATCCTGGTCTATTATCTGTGATTATGCTATTGAGTCTTCTGTTTGTGGAATAATAGTAATTTCCGTCTCATAAACTGGCCAGATATCACCATGCCCTTATAGCACAAAACAGAGCATCCTCTGCATAGAAAAAGCTTAGGAAACATGAGAGATTTTACCTTCCCTGGCTAACAGAAGTCTCAGATTCAGTTTAATGAGACAGATTTTAACCAGGCATGGAAACATGTGCACGTAATGTATAGTTGTATATTTATTGCTAGAGAAAAATAACATTAAAATCATCTTTGGTTGAATTGTTAATCCAGCAAGTGGAACCTGTTTGTGTTGGCTCCTTATTAGAAGTGTAGGTGCTTCACACTGTGATGGGCACAAAGATGAATAAAGGATGTGGATAAAAATGATATACCAAGCATCGGGCTGAGGATTCTCCAAAGGATTATCTCACTTAATCTGTTCATAGAGTTTATATTAGTTTTCTTCAGAAGAACAATTCCTAGTCCTTGTGCAGAGCTTGGAAAGAGTAAAAGAATCTATCTACAAAATAAACATCAAACTTGCTCATAACTGTTATTATCTATGTCCTGTGTGTCTCTCCTATGCTTTCCCTGGCCAAATATCACAATGCCCTTATAGCACAAAACAGAGCATCCTCTGCATAGAACAAGCTTAGAAAACATGAGAGATTTTACCTTCCTGGCTAACAGAAGTCTCAGATTCAGTTTAGTGAGACATATTTTAACCAGGCATGGAAACATGTGCATGTAATGTATAGTTGTATATTTATTGCTAGAGAAAAATAACATTAAAATCATCTTTGGTTGAATTGCTAATCCAGCAAGTGGAACCTTATTATAAGTGCATGATATGGCCAAGTTTCACATCCATTATTTGTAAGATAAGTCCATTACACCCAGCATCTCAGGGTGCTTAGGCAGAGGTGAGATGCTCTAGGAAAAGACTATAACCCTGCCTAGCATATGGTCTCAATAAATGGCTGCTTCCTCAGGTTCCATCACATGAATAACTCCAGAGAGCTTAGAGAAACAGCACAGCTAACTATACCTGAGAATATGAGGTAGCATTTCCCAAAGACTTCAAAGCCCCAGCATAGATTTGGACCATCTTCCTAGGTATCAGTTTACTCTTGGATAACAGCAAATGATACTAAACGTTGTAGTTTTTATATTTTAAAACATATGAGTTGTTGAGGATTGGCATGTTGCCAAGTATTTTAATGCTAAGTACTTATTGCCACAAGAGATGGGACCCAAATAATGCTACGTAACCTTGCTCCACAAGTTACCCCTGATTTGTTGAATAAAGATGCCTGTAGCCTATATCTGGGCAGAAGAGAGATAGGTGGAGTTTTGGTTCCCAGGCTGGCAGTCTGAAGCAGAGACGATGGGAGAGAGAGAAGGTCGAGAGAGGAGAACATGCTATAGGGTAGGTAAGTCATGAAAACCTGGCCATGAGGGGCCAATTGGAGTTAAAAGCAGCACAGATGGGATGTGGCACACTACTTATGGGGTTACTAATGGGACAGTTGACATAATGGTGTAGAGTGTAGATATCTGCCCAGCGCTAGTGCTGATTAAGTCTTATTATAAATATAAAAGGTTTGTGTTTTTTATCTAGGAACTGAATGATCACAGGTAGGGTAGAAACATCTGATTGAGATTAAAATACTATTACAAAAGTTGTTGGGATGGAAAATTCTCGACAGTGTTTATGCTCAAATCATAGAAAACAGAAAAGGACTCTGTTAGGATGGACTGACTCAAGCAAGACCAGGAATCTTGTCTCTTTCTCCATCGGCATCATGGGCCTTATGAACATACTGTAGAGGTACTGACTGCCTCTCTCTCTCTCTCTCTCTCTCTCTCTCTCTCTCTCTCTCTCTCTCTCTCGGTCTTCAAGCCTGAGTAGGAAAACACTGTGCAGATGAAACTACATCCCAAGCCTTACAGAAAGATTTCAAGCAGAGAACAGACATGATTAGACTAAAAAAAAAAAAAAAATTAGATCTTCTTGACAGTCACAGCCAGGGTGGCTTGGAAGATGGAAGATCATCTCCTACAAAGAAAAAGTGAGGCTGAGGAATGAAAAACCTAGGAAAATGTCAGCAGGGAAATATAGTGGAGAAAGACTTGGGAAAAATGAGCGCAGAATAAAAAGAGCTTTCACATGTTCAAAGTGGAGAGTGTTGAGTGGGAGAGGTCCTAGGACAATCCATGAATTCTCAGGGAGGGGAGGATAGGCTGGGGGTTGTAAAAATGAACTGGACACATATTATCATTGTTCCAGCAGAGTAGACAGTATTTGCTCTGGAGCCAGACTTCTTCTCTATCCTTTTACCTTAGCTAAAAGGACACTTAACTCTCTTGTATTCACTCCTCACAAAAACCAACTTCTAAGCTTTTGAATGACTTCTTATTTCTCTGGAAATTATTTTAAGAAAATTTCTCCCTGAAATGTGCCAGAATTTTACAATTGCCTTCTTTAATCACTGACTCTTAGGGAAAAAGGTAAGTGTGTGGCTCTGGGTGGCCCTCAGGCAAAGACTGTGTGTTCTCTGGGCCTCTGTGCAAGTCACATGTGGAATCACATCTCAGAGGCAGAACCCACTGATGTGAGGGCACATTTTCCCTGTGACAATATCAGGGCAAAAATTAAACATTCATACTATGGTAATGAAGAGCTGAATAATTTACTCTAAACCAATAAAGTAGAAGTTGGTACTGTGATAGCTCTGAAATGAAACAGAGGGGAGGAAAAATAACATTGTGTTCATTAACTAAAGCCAGGACTCAGCCATGACAAATGAAGCACGTGTCCTTTGCTGTGATTAAAATTTAGAGAAAGCATACACTCCCAAACTCTGACATTCAACAGCAATGATGTCATAGAAGGCGAATGACAGGAGATTAGGAATCCAGTGTAGTGTCCTGTAGCTAGGTATCTGTTAGATAAGCTAAGAGACCACAGACACGTTGTTCAAAAAATGTGAAGCTTTGTTTCCAAACATGATATTGAAGTTAACTAATTTCTGTCCAACTACTCACATAAGTTTATATCAAAGAGACAATAATGTGTTATTGTCATACTAAGCATACAGTAGCCTCACGGGAAGACTCATTAGTGTCAGATGCTACTGTGCTTTCTTGGCTGACACTAAGTGCTCTTCAGTGGGGATGATCTACTTTCCCATCACCCTCTGGTCATAAGAACAAGGAAATGAGATAATCAGATAAAGCAGGTAAGTTTGGAAGTCTATGGAAAAACCACTGTCCCTGATAATTACAGATATCCAGAGTGGAGTCCCATCACCATCAAGGGCATCTCAGAACCCATCACAGTGAGACTGAGAGGAGACCGAGCAAGAATTGTGCTTTCCTGTTTTTCCCCACAGAAGAAATCCTAAAGTGAGCATGAGTCATGTTCTCATTAATTTCCTTCTAATTCACTATCTTATTTGAAGTTTCCACATTTCCTCCCTTTTGAGCCCAGCATCTTTCTATTTGAAAAGAACACTCAACCCTTCCTTCTTTCTTATGATGATTTTTTAAAGTGAAATGCATACAAGAGTGTCATCTCAGATGCATTGTTCTTCATTTCCTCCCATTGAGGAGGGACGATATTGACCCCTGAAATTATACACAGAACACCTTATTACCAAGTATCACTTAATTTCTAGTCCTATTTGTGAATCTAAGTACCTATGAGCCCTTCTCTATGGCTTGCTACAGGAAACTAAAGGCTATGTCCTTAGAAGCAATTCCTGGCACACAGTCAAGGTCAACACATAGAATTTACAGAAGCTGTCAAGATTCTGTTTTCTCGTGGAAGAGTGATGAGGAAATCTTGGTTCTGCACCATGGAATCTAGTCCAGTGTTATATCCAGGCTAGGGCATGACTATCTAGCATGTAACCTAAAATGAACGGCTTTCCAGGTACAGAGAAAGCATTTCACCCAAAGAAGAACAAGTAGAGAGGGAGAGATGAGCCCTTTCTATCTGATAGAGCACAGTCAGAGACAAGGATGTGGGTGGTGTGTTGAAAAGAAGTCACTAGTTGCTCATGGCTAGAGCTTGAGAAGCCCTACAGAATCTGGGGTGGGAGGGTAGGTGGACTCTGCTGTGGGATGCTTACAATGCCAGACTAAAATTATTTAGATTCAGTCTCTTTGTGGGAAACAGTTACAGGTCTTGAAAGAGGGCGATGGTGCGACACAAGGAGAAGACACTAGTTTGAGATTTCCCTGGTGTCAACTTCACATCCTGACCTTTTTATGTACCCTTGTTCCAGCAGGGTTCCTTGCAGCCAGAACAGTACACGGTAGATAGATACACTATAAATATTTGTTGAACAAGTAGTTAAACAATCATCCTGGACTTTTTCCTCCTCGATACATTAGGAGGAAATACTATTCATGTGAACTAAGTGTCTGGCTTGGGGCTGAGAGGAGAGTTCCGGCTATGGCTGCGTGGTCTGCAATTGCTGGAAGGTCACCTACCCTCCCTGGGCCTCATTAGCAATCAGAAATGGAGGAGGCAAAGAAAACTTGCCTCCCAGTGTCTTTAATTAGAATTGGTTTCCTCATTCCAAAGGGAAAGGAAAAACACCAAAAGGCAGTTCTCAGAGTCAAGGTCAGTTCCGTGTACCAATCAGGTTGGGATGGCCTGAGCCTGTCACCTGCACTTGCCAAACCTACTCCCTTACAAGGTGAACGATGCCTTCCCATGTGTACCTTTCTACAGAAGCCAGGCTTGTGAACATTTTATGTATCAGATTATATGAATGTATTCAGTGGCAACTAATTTGTCCCATTATTTATATTAATCAAAGACATATATCAGCCAATCAGATTATAAGGCATGATAAATAGGTTATCACTTACTAATGCGGTATATTCTAGCCAAAAGCAAAGCAATTTGTCATTTTAATTAACCTTCACATAAGTGAAAGTTATTTGTTAGCCTTTTTGAAATGTGCAAAATAATCTCCAGTTTTTTTTACAAATTCTTAGATAGCTTGGAGTCTTGTGCCAGAAGTCAAAGGTGGAAGGCTCAGTCAGTCTAATTGCTAATATTATAATAGAAATAGTCAAACCAAAAGTGTTGACCATTGCCTAGTATATTCATTTTATTTCAGTGGATTATTTTTAATAACATGTATTTAATAACCAATTTATGGCTTAGTATACGTAAAAGTATAGTCTTTGCCTTAAATAGGTTAATTGTTTGGTCATCTTTATACAAATATTTCCTGTGTGTCTATGGAGTGTCAAGTACAAGCACTGTGCCTAGGCCCTACGTATGAGAGATAGAAGTATATTTTCAAGATGGTTTAGTATAGTGTTGCAAACTTCTCCCACACTGGCACATCCAAAAAACAAATATCAGTAGCACCACAGGTCTCTGAAACATCCGTTCTTGCTGAGGAAGTAGAGGGAAAGAAAGGCCTCTGTCAGAGGAAGCATCAGTGAGTTGAAAGAAGAATAAGTTACTTGACGTCGGATGGCCCCCTCTGCACCCAGCCATGTGTCCTACAACACAGCCCAGGTGGTTCTGTAGATCCTGTTGCTCTGAAGCCTTGTGGTCCAGTGGGGAAGAAAGGGAGGGGGAGGGGGACTTGTCTGCACAGAAGATGCTTGAAGCTGGTGTGCAAACTCTAAGGACAGGGTCACTGTGATCCACAAGGATGGTCATGTGCCCTGGGTTATAAGAATGGGAATGAAAAAGAAAGGACACATAGAAACTGATGCTGATGCTGAATGAAGAAAACTGGGACATGGGTGTGAAGAGAAAAAAAGAATTGCAAGATCCTGATGGCTGGGAGGAGAGCTAGTGTCAGGAATGGGAGTTTCCTTGATCAGGGTCATGTCTAGGGGTGTGGGGAGAAGTAACTGAGAGGAAGTTAAGGAGGAAGTGATATCTCATCTTCTAACAGCATTGTGTGGTACACTGTCCACACACACCATTACTTTGGAGCATATAAACTCTTTATTGATTGTTAAGTAGTTTTTTTTTTTCTCATACAAATGGATCACAGCATAATGCTAATATTTAATTCCCATGACATAGGAGAGTTTTGGGTCATGCTAGTTGTTTTAGGCTTTGTGTTTTGTTTATTTATGGTTTTTTTTGTTTGCTTTTTTGTTTGTATTGAGATGGACCTCACAGAGCCCAGGCTAGCCTCAGAGTTGCTCTACTCAGTATCTCAAGTTGGTTTTACTCCCGATCCTCCTGCCTCTGTCTCCCAATCCTTGGGGTTACAGGAATGTTCCAGCATGCCCGCCATGTCACCTAACTCTGGTCATCTCTACCTCAGCTTGTGTGTACTCACTGTTTACTACTTTATTTTGGCTTTTATGATTCCTGACATAATGCTTCACTATCACCCCACACAGGCAATATTTCTGTCAGTTTACATACACATCTGTTCATCTACTTCCTTCCACTTCTTAGCTTTTTGTAACTTCCCTCTGAAGTCATTTCGTTTTCTGTCGAAATATGACTAGAGAAGCTGGTTTACTCAAGCACTATTACTGCACTCATGCTCACAAAGCTTTTGTGTGTCCACAATTGTCTTTATCTGAGGCTCATTCTGGGGACACATATGTCCAGGGTCAATTTTTGTCTCTCAGAATTCTAGTCACTGTCCCACCAGCATCCCTTCCCATCACTTTCCTTCTCAGCCTGTCTCCTCTTCCTTCTCATGTGGTTGCTCCTTTCTCTTCCCTGCTTTAAGCCCCTGCCATCTTCCCAACTCTGTTTCCATATCCTTGTGACTGGAGTGGGGGTGGGGTCTTTTTATTTATGCTGTTTGATAAGTTTTATACTTCTCAACTAAAATTTCTACTTCCAGTCATTCTGGAAAATCCGGTCATTTTCTTTGAAAGTGTTTTTTCCCTACTCCCTTGTTTCTGTCTGGAACTCCAATTATGTATAATGTGTATTTTACACGCCCTTCACAGCTCATTACTCTCCTTTAAAGTTTGTCCCCGCCCCTATCTGTTACATACTGGGCAACCTTTGCAGAAGAAAAAGAAAACAACAACAATAACAACAACAACAACTTTCCACTGGACTGTTTTCCTAGATGTCTGTGTCATCTGATCTGGAGACATTTGAATATTCTCCATTGGTGGAAATCCTAGACATTTGAACAGAGATCATACCTTCCAGGACAATCTGGTTTTGCTTCTGCTTAAAACTTCTCTGACCTTATTTCCATGTCTGTGGCAGTTGTGACTAGCCAATAGTATTATTTCAGTATCAATGTAGTTATAACATCTTGCATTTTCTTCTCTTTATAACATCTTAGTTTTACCAATTTTTAAATATATAAAAATAGAACATAAGTCGTTGTGATCCACTGGAATCCAAAGAAAATTTTACAAAGCATGTCCGTTTTTTCTTCAAATACCTTATAGTAAGTCAACCACAACAAAAATATCTTCTTACAAGCCAAAAGATTTAGTACCACCTAATCACCGGTGCTGAAATCCTCTTAATCTTTTTCTGTTTGTTTTAATCAGTAACTAAGTGGAATCAGCTGCTTTGATTTTGTTACTATTCTCTTAATTCTCTTATCTAAAACACACACACACACACACACACACACATACACGCACGCGCACGCATGCACGCACGCACACGCATGCACGCACGCGCACACACACACACACACACACACACACACACACACACACACACACTTCTTTCTGTGTTGTTCATTTGGGTAAAGAAAATATGTTTATGGTCCTGTAGGTTAGCCTTTATCCTCCATTAACAGATCGATTTCTCCTGGCCTGCTAAAGCTAGTGTCTCTATTCATTTCTTGTTCATCTCTTTCTGAGGGGCTTTCACACTCAGATGTTACATGCAAACAGCTTCCGTGACAATTATCAATGGTGCCAATGTACTAAAAGTAATGGCATGTATTTCATAAATGAGCAATACATAAAATTGCCTACCACCAGTGACTTGTACTAGAAGATGTGTTGGGCATTTTTCAACTTATATTTTTATAGTTTTAGTGACACTTGAATTAAATATAATAACTTCTATTATAAAGATAAGAAAATTATAACTTAGAAGCAAGTTTATTGTTGTGTTATTACTAAGTAGAAAGATGTTCTAAAAATCCTGTAATCAGTACACAGAGAAGACCCTTACTACAATACCCATTATATTACAAAACCTACTACATGTTCGTTCCCTTATCGAATTGTACATGTGTCAATCTATTTCTTCTTCTAGTAGACATAGTCATATCTGATTGCTTTAATTTGCATTTGCTGGTGGGACATGATATTGACTATCTCAATTCTTCATATGCTTTGATTATATATAGTAATTAGTTTCTTTATGGAATTTTCATACATGCATATGTTGGACATATATGCAACCCTCTCCTACTCTTATCATACCTTGGCCATTGTCATCTCAGGCAGATGTCAGTCATTTTGCATTCCACCATGAAAATTATTCTCATTACATGTATATAGTACATTCACAAGAGAGAGAATATATGTGGAAGTGGATCCTCACTCAGAATCATATACTTATGACATATGGCTAGAATGGAAAGCCATATTGTTATCCTCCATAGACTATTGCTCCTTCAATTAATTCAATATACTGATACATTTACTTTGTGATAAGAAAAAACATTCATAGTAATTTCTTCTCTTCAATGTCAAATCATTGTCCACATGTTTAAATTAAGGCAGTTGGAATAGTCATCACAGTACAAGCTTAATGATGGATTCCCCTGATGTTCTGATGTTTGTCCTAAGGGTTCATGGGAACATGCAGAAAATCAGTTAGAAGTTCAATGCTGTGAGGACTATTCCAGCAAAGGTTGATAGAGGCTAGTAGAAAGGATGGGGTGGACTTCTGTGCTT
Source organism: Mus minutoides (assembly GCA_902729485.2). NCBI lineage: Eukaryota > Metazoa > Chordata > Mammalia > Rodentia > Muridae > Mus > Mus minutoides. Next base: position 1,627,829 of record LR749667.1, on the reverse strand, counting down.
TGGCTGGAATCACTGAATAAATATGCCCAGGCTTCATGACTGTTCTTTACCCAGGAGACATAGTTAATTGTGACCATCAGGATTTTTATAATCATTATACCTCTCCAAAAATACCTTTGAGCATATTTAGAAAAAAAAATAAGCATAAATGAACATCTAACAAATGAGTTCAGATAAGCGATTGAAACTTAGTCCTGAAATGAAATTTCTCTTTCATTGATATTTTGGTATAAGTGGGATTTGAAGGCAAAAACTGGGATTAGCAACCAATTCTCATGAGTGTTTGGTTAACAAAATTAGAGTATCACATTTTTAGAATGGTATCAAATTTCTAAAACATGCTGTGATGAAATGTGGAGACACTCCACCTTGAAGGATAACGTGATGTGGTGGGTTGTATTGTATAGAAGGTTCCCTGCCTTCTCTAAGCCTTTTATGGACTCATTTCATCTTCTCATCCACAGGGATGCAAACTTAGGAGTGTAGAATGCTCTGTACAACAAGCCACACATGGAAGGACTTCATTCTTAGCCCTCTCTCCCCACATGAAACATGCAAAGTCTGTTCTTTTCCCAGGAGTTTGGACAGACTGGAAGGTAGTATTGAGCCAAATCCAACTGTGAGCTTTAATGTGAATGAGAAACATCTTTGGTGTATAAGCGGTTCGTGCCATGGGCCATTCTTATTTCAGCATTATTTAGTGTAAGTATACAGACACATGTGAGTTTGATTCAGCCTCCAATATGTAGGAGCTGTAGGACTTGAAGAATACATTGACACTCTGACATAGTCACTGTCTTTCCAGGAGTCAATAATACTGCCTTCACTGGAACATTATAAGCAGTAGGTGAGAAAATTGTGAGAACGGCTACAGTATTTCCTTATACAGGCAAAGTAACCTCTCCTTAACTACACAATCAGTACCTCATCAAAGCCAGTATCTTTCTATGCAGAAAATTTTAGCCATTTGATTATATTCTTAGGATCACAAAACACAGAAGACTCACTTTCAAAAGCACTTTCCTCGTCCTTTCTGGAGCTTTATATAAGAAATGTCCCCGTAGGTGGCCATATTTGAACATTTTTTTCCCCAGTTGGTTGTGCTGCTTGGGAAGGTTGTAGAACCCTTGGGAGATGAAGCCTTGCTGGAGCGAGTACATTACAAGGAGTGGGCTTTGAGTGCTCATAGCCTGGCACCACATCCTGTGTGCTCTCTTCTTGCTGCTTGCAGCTGAGAATGTGAGCTATGAGCTACTTGATACCTCCTGTTACTACCCTTCCTGCAGCACGTTGGTATACTTCCCCAACATGATAGACTCTTCTAGGACTGTAAGCCAAAATAAACCCCTCTCTCTATATGATGCCTTGGTCATGTTTTCCAGAGCAACAGAAAAGAAACCAAGGTACTCTTATTCTCTGATCCTTCACTTCTTCAAGTAATAAGAAATTTACTTGGAGATAAACTAGGACTGAATTCAGGGCCTATAGAGAAAACAAATGTTTGTGCTGAGACTAACATTTTATGGAAGACAATGCTTTAAATTTCTTTTCAGAAAGTAGCATGTGATAAACACATAAGATGTTAAATCCAATCTGCAAATTAATGATATAGCAGGTTTAAAATAGGCCACAGTTCAAAGTTGAAACTGAATGATCAAAGCCCTTCTTGTCTTAATTGTGAGATTTTCAGGCTGAAGAAGTAAACTCTCAGGAGGAGAGATAAACACCAAGGCCCCCAAGCTCTATACACTTTCTTAAGTACAAAATATTCAGCCAGGGACCAGGAAGAAGCAAATTCATGTACATAATTGCATTGTATAGCTCATCTGTTGAGAATAGCATTATAGAGGACCTCAAGGACCTTGGATGCAGCCTCTGCCAGTGAGACCTGCAAAAGGGAGGTGGTCTGCCTCTTCCCACCCTGGAGAATTGCAGAGGAAGGGCTTGCATGTTCTGGTTTCCTTGGAGACCACACTCTTCTCTCCCTAAGATGCTTCTTCTTTGCTACCCACTCCAGTCAGCACCTACAGAGTGAACTCTGTCCTGGCTATACTGTTTGCCTTTCTGTAGACCTGTGATCCTCATCCAGTACCCAGATAGGAGAGAAGGAAAAAAAAAAAAAAAACACTTTCTAGAAAGAGTGGCCACATGCCTTTCATTCTCTGAGTGTTAAATACTCAATATGTTTTTCAATGTGTGCTGATTTTCCTGAGTGTCTTAAAGAGTTCAGGAGCCTTTCAAATTGCTCCCCTCTAGTAGATTTTTAGCATTCTTTTATGTCTGAGATTAATTAATTAAAAAATCTAAAAACAGGTGTCAGGAAGTATAATCGATTTTTAACATACTAATAGCTATGACTGATTAAGCTCTTAATAGGAACCTGGAATTCTGAATAGATCTTTAATCTGCACAAAACCCATTTTACTTAAGAAATTAAAGAAAAAATAATCAGAGACTTCAAGAGACTTAGGAATTTCCCCAGGGCCACCCAGGAAGCAGGGACAACACTCATGGAAGATAATATATGAATTCAAATCTGGGCATGTTCTGGGATACCCCTTCCAGCTGTTTGTTCATCCTATCTGATTACTGTGGAAGAGAACATATTTGAAAGCACTGAGAGATGGACTTAATGTCTTCCTTCCATGCTCTTACTAGAAACAGCAGGTTAAACAAAATATAGAATAAGTATCTCCTGTGACATTCCATTTCAAAGAATTAGCTCATTTCTGCCAAGAGCATAAAGAAGTATTTTGTTTTGTCGATTATCCATTTGGGTGTCCCTAAAAAGGTAGACTGGGATGTTGGGCTCTTCTGAGGGGAGGCTGGCACCGCTTGCCTGAGTTACTGCTGTTTTGCCCTCTTGTACACCTGTGGTGTAATCTACCCACAGTCTCTCTGCCTGCTCTCCAAGGATGCTCTGCCCACCTTGGTGACATCATCAAGCCCTAGAGTTTGGTCTACATCATTGCCTTTGTTTCTCAATGAGAAGTTAGACAATCATTTTCATGTCTTGAACTATCTAATGTCCTTTTAACCTCCTCTTGACATTTGATTTCGTTGGCAGGGGCCTGGGGGAAGGTTTCATAGAAGGGCATTATACTCTTCTATTCTGATTATTGGAAGTCAAGGAAGTCATTTTTCTCTGTCACTTCTCCCCTAATCTGTCTGGAACTTTAGGAGTTCTGGGACCTCATGAAGCTCCAGGATGGGGAAGTTAAATGAATATTAAACTTTCTATACATGAATGTCATCCTGCCTGCACCTGTGTCTACCCTGAACACGTCCCATCTTTCAGGATGAGGCACTCATAATACAGGGTCTTACATTCAGGAGAAGTTGAGAAAGCAAGGACTCGGCTTCTACAAGTATAGTTAGCAAGGTTTATCTATGTTAGTCACACTTTATCTCACTGCGACAAAATGTCTAGTTAAACAATCCAAAAGAGAAATATTGGTTTATGGCTTCACTGGTCATTTGTCCCTTGGCTCCCTGGTGTCTGAACCCATGGATGGGGGGGACATAATATCATGGTGAAGAGAGTGTAATGAAACAAAGATGCTCTGCTTATAGAAATGGAAGACAGAGACATGAGGGAACAGGTATGAGATACAGCCCTTCAGGGCATGCCCACAGTGACCTTTCTCTCTCTGGCTTCTACTTTCTCATACTCTAATCAGTAGGAATTCTTCAGAGGTCATTCATGTTGGTTAGTGTTCTCATGGTTCAATCATCTCCCGATAGCATCAGCAGCTGGAAACAAAACTTTTGATGTATAAAAGGCTCCAAGGATCATTTTATAACTAAACTATGGAAAAGATAATTCAAGAAATTTAAATGGAGAGAAAAATCTAATGTCTTCTGAGCTTAGTCATATAGGAGAACACTATTGGGACAATATAGCTAATCAGTCAATAAATGTGTCAATAAATTGAGAAAAAGGAGAAAGGCTTGAGGGTTGAAACCTACTTTAAACTTCTGTTTGATCTTGAACAACCTTCTGCTAGATTATGTAGACAGTGTCTCTGCTCTGGCATGACAGAAATTACTCACTTGGGACTATAAAATATTTCTCATAGAGAAATCTCTACCATCATCCCTTACTATAATACTATTCATTTTCTTTTCAAATAGCAGGGTTTAGAATGCCCGCAAAGTACGTTCGGAATACAGGTTTCCTTCAGCCCTGCTCAAAGTTGACATTGTCCACAGCCGAAATGGACACCCATGGAAGCCAGAGTGAAATGGAAAAGGGGCAGCGTTCTTTATTTGGAGGCCTAAGAGGGGCAGTAATGGAGAGAATGATGTAGTAGAGAGTGTCTCTGGACCACAGTGAGCCAGTCAGCACAACTTTAACACTAAACTTTCTGTTGGTCACCACTTACTTCTTAGAGAATATATTTACATATCAAACTGAATGCTGAATTTTGACTTGTTAGGAAAGTTATTTTAAAAGTCAGTCCGGTAAAAAAGAAATGTCATTTGCTGTTTATTTGAGTGTGAGTAACATTCAACGGAAGGGAAATGTTTTGGAATGTTCCAGAGACATCGTAGGCTGGGAAAGAACTAAAAAGTGAAAGCCTGAGAGAGCCAGGGCCAGAACAGAACTGCCTGAGGAGACAAAGGGAGGCAATAAATTGCTGTTTTCTGACAATTTGTTGACAAATGGTCTCCTCCTTCCAGGCTCTGGAGACGCATTGCTCAAATGGCAGAACTATAAAGAAATCCTTCCCTTTGATCTGCCCCCTATAGGTACTGAATCAGGGACAGTCTTCCTGCTGATAAGGTGGGACTGGATTGAAGGCACGCTTCAGTTTGCTTCCGTTTGGTTGATTTGTTGCATTGCTGTTGCAGATTTTCTAAGATCAATTTTATTTTAAAATAAGAACTTCAATACTTTAATAAAAGTAGGAAAAATGTGACCTTTCCACTTCTAACAGTGGGTTGCATTTTGGAAGATCAAAGGTTGCTGTGTTACCTATGCATAATGTTGCAAGGCTGTAATCCCAGCTGCTTGGGAGGATGAAAGATCAGAGATCCCAAATTCCAGCCTGCCTGATCTACATGACAAGTTCAAGGCCAGCTTTGAGAAACTTAGCATGACCCTTCCCCAAGAATAAAATAAGGTTGATGATATAGCCCTTGCCTCATATATGAAAGATCCTAAATTCAATCCCCATCTAGGGCAAATATGAGAACTCAGGATGGCTATATCTACATTTTCATTGTGTCCAGATTGAACTGTGGCACAATGTCTTTACCTCTGTTTATGAATATATCTTTCTACTAGTCTGTGAATCTTATTACAAACACTTAGAATCTGGCTTCAGATGTGAACTTGCTTGTATAATTGAGGGAATTATAAATGTGTCCCAAGGTAAATCCACTGTAGTGATGACCTTGTTTTATAAACATCAGCATATAAGCACAGTGGGGACCAAGCTAAGAAGCCACCCCGTTTCAGACTACTTGTGCAATTTATTTACCAATTAATAGTCCATAGAGGTAGAAAATTCCTCCTCAAATCAGTTTTCTTATGTTATAATTTTCTAGGAAGCCATTTTGCATACTGTTTCCATTTGGGTGAGGGGGCAAGACTTGTTCTTTTATGTTGTTGCTTTCTGAGGTCCCATAGTTTCATGTGTCTCTTTCCAGTTTACTTTCTTGGTTAATCTTGTAAGAATTTTCTCTCTTTTAGTAATTATGCTGAACAACAAAATTCACATTTTACTTATACTCTTTATTCATGTATTCATCATTTCTCTCTATTGCATTCCTTCCATGTTATTTGTCCATGTTTTTGCTTCATTGCTAATGTTGAGGGTTCAGCCACTTCCTGATCCTCCACAGATCCAGTAAGAACATGGCTGGCAGGGAACCCTACACTTTAAATGGATGGTTTCCATTATCATCCATTTGTAAGTGAATTTGGATATTCCCTCCATTTGTTTGGCTAGAGTTAATTAAAAGCATGGTACATAATTGTTAGATTAGGTGAGTTTCTAATATTCGTTTGCTGCTTATTTTACCTTTTCTATTTTTCTAATGTTATTAGAAAATGTATATAATTATATTATCTCTTTGGGATGTATGGAGGTTTGTTGCTTTCTAATACATGGTCCAAATTTCAAAATATCACATACATGCCTAAACACCTGCTTTAGTATATTCATCCAATCATGCTATTGCTCATAGCTAAAATGAACTTAATGAATTTTCTCTCTTTTACAGAGGATTTTGTTTTTTATTGACTACTCATTTAAATCTAGCTAATATGGCTATGGGACCTTAGCCTTCTGTGCCTCCCTCTCAACTGTTGTCTTACATTTTAAAGTCTGACTTATTGTGCCACACAAATTTGAAATTGCTGTGACTTTTTGAACTATTTTTATTATTTTTTTAGGTGGTATGATAACTGCCTTTATTCTTTGTACTGCTTTCCCCTCCAGCCTACCTAACTGATACTATATCTTTAGCAACTTTATTTGATTAGCCAAGATTTTTCATTATGTGTTTTTCTCTATCCCTTTGTCTTTAGCTATTTTACTTGCACGTGTTTTCTAGTTGTTGCCTCATTAAAAGGCAAGTTGGCGGGATTTACACTTCTTATGATTGCTACTGGTTTGAGTTTATTTCTTTCACTTTACTTTTGTTGCATATTCAGAAAGCTTTTTAAGTTGTATTCCCTTTTTGCTTATCTTCTGGTAAATTGATAATTTTCTTTTCTTTTTTTTTTCAGTCCTTTGTTTGTTATTTTTGTTTTTATTTAATTTTGAAATGGGATCTCATTATGTAACCCTGGTCAGCCTCAAAGTCCCAGAGAGCTGGTTACTCCTGAGTACTGAGAGTAAAGGTGTGTATGGAGGGAATGGAGGGAATATCCAAATTCACTTACAAATGGATGATAATGGAAACCATCCATTTAAAGTGTAGGGTTCCCTGCCAGCCATGTTCTTACTGGATCTGTGGAGGATCAGGAAGTGGCTGAACCCTCAACATTAGCAATGAAGCAAAAACCAAGACAAATAAAATGGAAGGAATGCCATAGAGAGAAATGATGAAATAATGATGAAATAATGCTCATCTTGATAATATTCTTTATTCTTTCATTATTGAAATATTTTCCTGTCTTTTTCTCTATTGTCTGGCTACTGTTGCAGTCTATATTTAAAGAGTATTGTAACTCTTAAATACAAGAACCTTAGAGCATCGACCCAGGGCATCCCTTTCTGTATCACCTATTACTGCCAATAGTGTTTCAAAATTCATCTCCATTGTACTTTCACTACTTACAGCTGTTGTTTATATAATAAATGTTTGTTTTAGATACATCTGCATATTAGCTAATTCTTTTTTTTTTTTTTTAGAAATTGTTTCCTTTTAATTAAGTACTTCATTCAGACATTCCTCTGTTGGCTCTGCTCTGGAAGCAGCTAGGTCCCCACCTCAATATCACAACTGAGTGAACATGGGCCCCAAACCAGGACTATCAGAACAGCAAAACAAGAAACTGCAAACCCAGCCCATCCTTTCACTTAGGAAGGACCGGGAGTCACAGGGTCTAATGCCACCCTAGAGCTGTAGGCACTGGAGCCTGGACTGCAAACAGACACTTAGCTGTTGGGAATGAGGCAGCAGCCCCATGCACTCAAGCAAGCACCTGACCACCAGCCTCTTCCAGTAGGAATGGACCTACTCTTAAAGGAGTTTTGGCATCTATTTACTTAACTTCCCAAAGAGGTGTAAAATCTACCAAAAGGGATACAATGGATCAGAATAGGTCAGCTTTCCTGAGTGTCAACTTTTGGTTGCTGAGAAGCCTCAGCACATTATTTCAAAGTGGCAATACCCAGGGCAATCACAGAGTAGTACATCCAGGAGTGGACTAATGTTTAAGGACAGGTTTATGCAGGACACAGGTGCACACATGCCCTTTTCTTCAGTGTATACGGCCAAGACCCCTGATCATTAAAATAAATTATTTCGTATATTACAGTGCACAAAGAACTTTCACAGAGGTGACCAAAAGGCATTGTACAGAGAGTCCCATGGTGAGTGGCAGCCATGTGGCTTTCAAGAGCTTGCCCCCTGCTCTTTGGCTGCAGAGACCTTAGTGTCAGCCGTCTCCTCCATGGGCTCCACTGGCTTTGCCTCCACCTCATCTTGGGGATAGAGGTCCGAGTATTTCTGCATGCACTCTTGCATGGCCCGGGACTGGTCTATACAGTCTGATCTCTTGATATCCTCTGTGCTATAGTGGAAGCAGGAAAAGGCAGACTTGAACTGCTCCCCACAGGGGCCACTGGCCATTCCCCCAAGACATGGACAATTCCAGTTAATATCTCCCTTAGGCAGTTATCAACCCGTGCTCCTCATAGGGATCACTGGGGTCATCAGCCACCAGCTCAGCACTGCTAGGAGTTTCATGGTCTTCTTTGGTCACAAATATGAACTGATCCTTCCCTTCCTGCCGGCAGTAGGACATGGTTGTTCCTGACAGTCCTCTGCAGCTTGCAGAGGCAGATACACCTTCACGCCGTGACCTCCCTCGCCTCTCCATTAGCTAATTCTCATTCAACATCTCTTTATTCATCTGTGAGAGGGATTCTCAGCCTTCCTAATGCTGAATCTCTTTAATAATTCTTCGTGATGTGCTGACCCCTCCCACCATAAAATTATTTTGTAACTATTTAATAATTGAAATTATGCCACTGTTATGATTTATAGTGTAAATATATGATGTGGAAGATATCTAATATACAATTCTAAATGACTTCATGACCCACAGGTTGAGAACCAGTAATTTATGCTATTGTAATGGATCATGTTTTCTTTTTTTGAACTAGATCCTAATATACTTCTACGTACAGCTTGTATGGACTTCTTATATATCTGTGAATAACTTTTTTGTTTCTAGTCTTTATCAGTTGGTATATGTGAGTATTGATCCCCATACCAACATGTTCTCCTGCTAATGCCATTTCTTCAGTGGCTTCTTGGCTGTTTGTCACAGACAGCTTCCTACGTAAACGTCCTTGCCTCCTTTGTGTGTCAGTGACCCTCTTTGTGTGTGGATGCTCTATGTTATTCTACTACTCCTAGGTCTGGGCTTTATATATCTCCTTCTGCATGGGTTTCACTGTGATCGGAAATCTGAGGGATTAGGGGGTTCTCAGGCTGAAAGTTCGTGAAATGATTCCTTTTGTGATTCTATCATGCCAAATTCCCCATGCCTCCATTTTCCCAACTCCATGCCTCCATTTTCCCAACTCAAACCACTATTAGACATATAAGAAAACAGGAAAGTTTGTATTTTACTTTGATAACATCTTTAGTCTAGTTAATGTTTCCATCTCTTTTTTCTTTATGCTGCAATATGGATCCTTCCTTAACTACATATTTCAGTTACCTAAGAAGTATACTTAACTTCTCTTTCTCTCTCTCTCTCTTTCTCCACTTTTTATTAGTCTTTCATTTCATTTCTTTAGTGTCTAGAAAGTTATGCTTAGCTGTTTTATTACATTGCTTGTGTCTTTTGTTTTTGATGAATAGTTTAAATTTATTATTTTGTATTCATATTAAGACTTATTTTTAAGTGCGCGCGCGCGCGCGCGTGCACGCGCGCACGCACATTTGGCTATGTGCACTTGTGAGTGTAGAAGCCCATAGGTCCATAGAGTCCATATGACACTATCTGATATCTTACAGCTGGAGTTTTGTGAGATTGTGAGCTGTCTGATATTTGTGCAGGGAATGAAACATGAATTCTTTGCCAAAGCAGTACATACTCTTAACCATTAAGCCATCTCTTCATCTTGTATTTGTATGAATCTAAACACACTCTCTCCCAATGCCCTTTTGTATTCATTGCTACAGGTATTTAATGATTATCCTTGAATGAGAACCAACCTTATATTAGTTTCTCAGCTTGGAGTTTCCTGACATAAACTTTCTCCCCACCTAAGCTGAACTTCAGAAGTACACAGAGCAAATTTGAGATAAAAATATTAGTCTTCTATTTTTTGAACTAAAGCTTAAATACTATGTACATATGAACTTGTACATCAACACTTCTTCCACAGGGAAGGCTGTTCATGTTCTCTTTGTTCTGTATTCTTGATCATGACTTTATATCTATGTTTTGGTTTAACTTTCTGCTTCCCAACTGACCAAGATATGATCTTGTGTCTCTGAATCATACTAAAACATTACAACTCTGACTCTGACACATCCCTGACCTGGCCCTACAATATTAGCGGCCATATTAAACTCTTCATTCTCCTGTCTTTCATTAAAACTAAAGAGTTACCAGTTTTTAGTCTTATTCAGTTTATGTACTTAAAGGATTTTTTATATCTATAATCAAGTTGCTTAGATGTCACAAAAAGTTACCAATAACAGTAAACTTCTTAATTTACCCTCTTTGGTATCCATATTTCTATGACCATAAAATCTTCTGCATATTCCCATTGTCTTCTACATGGTGCTATATTCCAAGGGATATATGTGCGAGAAAGGAAATAAGAAAAAAAGAAGATAAGGTTGAGGAATATAGAACTTAGGATTTTATGTTGTTATTGTTGGATGTATATATGAGGGCATGTACACACATGTGTTTGGGTATATGTACATGTGTGTATATGTGTAGGGGATGAAGAAAGGTTGGTGTTAGGTGTCTTTCTCTGTCCTTCTCCATATTATTTATTGAGGAGGAGTCTCTCATGTGAACCCAGACCTCACTAATTTGGCCAGTCTAGCTAGCTAATTTGTCCAAGGGACCCTTTATCTATGCTTTCCACACTCTAGGATTAGAGGAGGACCACTGTGCATTTAGGTGGGTGGGTGAGTTAGGAACTGAGGTCCCCATGCCTTCCTTGCCTTACCTGACAATCGCTTTACAAACTGAGACATCTCTTCAGCCCTTACATTAGAATGTGCCAGAACACTAAGCAGCCTTAACTGTGTTTGCGCTGTCACCAATACTTAGCAAATTTTGCTTCCTTTTGATTTTAAATTTTCTATCCATAAAATAAAAAGTTTAAGTAACCCAAAATAGCTCTTTTTCAGGGACACCAACTATACTCCCCATGGTACTGTGTGCATTGCATTATGTAATCATTCCTTAATATTTGATCACAAAGTTTTTATGTAAGATAATATTCTTTCTCTGTTGGGTAAATTGGAAATCTAAGTTAAATACTTTGATCAAGACTTTAAAAGCCATAAGGAGCAGAGCCATGCTCTGAACACAGTCCCAACAGATTCTAACACCTAATCCTCGGCTCTATATTACCTGATTATCTCTTATTTTCTACAAGATTATAATGAAGACTCCTCACATCTCTAAGCTCTGTCCAACTTCAATTCCATTTATTTGTGTAACTTACGTTTTTTTCACCCAGTCTTGTTCAGGGTCTTAATGTTCTTATCTTCCCAAATCTAATTCATTTTTGTCCTTCTCCTGGGTCACTGCCATATGTCACTATTGACTGACTTGGTATCCCGTTCCTTCAAGTCAAACTCTTGAAATATCATCATTTCTCTGTAACTGAGAGTGATCCAACACACATTCATTTGCATGCATCATAACAAGACTGAGCATGAAGTGCAGAGCTCCCCTTCGAGAGACCCTTTACAAGATAAGATTTGCAGTTGATTTCTCCCCAATGGGGCTCCGTGTGAATACCATGGAAACTATGTTTAATTTTCACAGAATGCAAACGCCCCTTCTCTGGGTATTTCAGTGGTTTCGAATGCAATGCCATTCACAGTAGAATCAGATTGGGTAGGAAAAGAAACTAACCCTAGCATATTAGAGCCTTTGAATTTGCTGGAGAGCACAGATGTTTCTCACTTCATTCATGGCTGCAATTCTCAGATCTCTTGAGTGAACAGTTTGGGGCATTCGTTTGTTTGCTCATTATTTATTGAGCACTAGAAATGTTGCTGTGCATTGAGCTGAAGTGGGTAACAGAGAGCACCTGTCCTTGCGGCACTTAGAAAGTGGTGGAGGAAATAGTCAACAAGCAGTCTTTCCTCTTGTTCAGGCTGCTGCCACTAACAGAAGATCTAATTTACAATGGGCAGTGGGGCTGGAGAAGGAAGTTCTATAGGGCCACCTTTGAAGGCTATATGCCCTAAAGACATAGAGGAAGAAAATTCCTTGAAACAACATGAAGGGCTTGAGGGGAAAATGTTACTTTCAAAGATACGGTCCCAGACTCAAGAGTGTCTCTAATAGTCAACATGAGCTAGCAGGATGGGGTGAGGTTCTCTACTCATACTAATAGTAATTTGGGGGTTTTCTCTAAGAACTTGAATTTTCCTACCAGAGAGTTATTTGACCCATAGCCATGTTAAAGACTTCTCTGACTGCTACCTTAATAGCATACTGAATAGCAGCAAAGAAGAACTGAAGACAATGTAAAGAGGACTGCTATATCCAGGCCTTAGTTAGAGCAAGTTGTGACCAAAGAGGAGTGTAACTGTTAGGGAGGATAAGGATAGAGACAGTGGGTGATGCAGTGGATGTCCGTTGTGAGGAGAAAGGGGGATTCTAAGGATGAGCCTTGGTTTTCCAGCTTTCAGTTATAGGCAGCTGGGTGAAAAAGAATACCATCTAATGGCTGAGAGCATGAACTATATGTGAGAACTTAAGTTAAAAGCAAGTCTTGGCCATAAAGAATGGGATTATCTGGAGGGCAGAGGTCAAAATTAAGTATCTCCCATCATTCTATAACCTATTTTTTTCCTCTCTGGTTGAGTGCAGAGGTCTCTGATTCAGCAATGCACGGTGGCCATAGAGCTCCCAGGATCCTGCTATCTCTACTTATCCTCCCACTGAGCCTATAGGAATATGTCACTAATACTAATATGTAGCATTTTGTATTGGTGCTAGGAAACAAAACCCTCATCTGTACTGATCGCAAACATTGGAGACAAGTCATATTATTATGTCCACTTTGCAGATGGAAAAATTGAGACACAAAGATTTTAAGTGCCTTGCCTAAAACCACCCGTCAAATAAGTACAGATTTAGAATTTGGACCCCATGTTGCCGTGCCTATGTGTTTCAGCACAGATCCTCTTTCCAAGAATCTTCCAGTCTCTTGCAGGAATCCCAACAACACCCGGGCAGTGTGGGAAAGCAATGGATAACAATCGCAGCCTTTAGCAGACCTAGATATTCCGGGGATGCAGAGGGTCCCAGATTCCAAGATCTCAGAAAGAAGTGTGCAAAATGCACAGTGGGAAGCAACAAACTCTTACTGAGTGCCCTCAGGGCAAGGCCATGCTCAGCACAGTCACTCCAGGACCTCCTCTCACAGGCACTTAGGGAAACAATAAGTGTTTTGTTAAGCCAACTTCAGGGAAAGACTTTGCAAACTCTTGTCCTCTACTTGCTAATTTCACCTGCCACCCCCGCCCCCCTGAAGCAGGGAAAAGAAGCCAGTGGCTTCTAATCAGGAAAAACAGCTTTCCCAGGTCAGCTTTAAAGATGCAATCTCCAAGAAGTCCTTTGATCTTAAAGCAACAACTGTCTGCATTTTTTGGTTAGTTCGCCTCCAGAAATCTCTAATGAGTTTACCTATAAACTAGCAGTGCTTATTATTTTCATGATCAGCCAGGCTTTAGAATGCTGTTTTTAAAAATAGAGTGCACACACGTAAACATGCACAAACAAAGCCTGTCTCTTCCACATTCTCTGCTTTTGAATTAGGCTTTTCAAGAATTTCACTCAAAAGATTTCACATTATCTCGCCTATGTGGGTGGTCAATTACAGTCCTGCCAAAGTCAAAAATAGAAACTTTCGGGAGGATTTCAGCATATTTGTGTTTTCACAGCTGACCTTGGCCTCTCCAGGAACCTTGGGAGCCCCTCTGCTCTTGTGAAATTAAGATGTTCTATCACATCCTGGCAGAAGAAGGCTGGAGTTCTGTGCTCTCTGGGGTTCCCTCTGCTTAATCAAAGCAATCCTCCTTAAGAGACAACTATTGATTTTGCCCCTGAAATGACACAATCTTATTGTCAAGATTCGGGATGCCTCTGCAAGTGATGAGCAAGGAGATTTGGGACAGTGTAGAGTGAAATGGGTATTGGATTATTTAGCTCAAAAAAAAAAAAGCAAACAAACAAGGAAGAAGATACTTTGAATACACCGCCAACCTATGCTTGGTAATGTAGTAGAAGCTCAGTGATTCAGTGATGAAAGTCTGTTCTTCTGTTAGCCTGGTAATAAAGACAAGTATAGAAGCAGATATTTCCAGTAACATAATGATCACGCAATAATAAAGATGTGGGCGACTATGGTCCTATGGAAGGATGCCAGGGCGGCCAGGGTGTGCTAGGGTGTTTTCTCTCTCTCTCTCTCTCTCTCTCTCTCTCTCTCTCTCTCTCTCTCTCTCTGTGTGTGTGTGTGTGTGTGTGTGTGTGTGTGTGTGTGTGTGTGTGTGCAGTCCCTGTAGCATCCTTCCAGAGGGTGCTCCTACCTCACCGTGTATATTTCTCTCAGGAAAAGGCATTAACTGGATTGAATTGAGAAGGAAGGGAAGGCAGAAGTTAAACCCGTTCCAGGTATGGGTTCTGATGGCAAAGCCTGTCATAGGCATAATGAATATTCTGATTTGACAAGGTAGCAGGATTTATGGGGTTGAAAGAATGAGGCTGTGTTAGGCTGTCACTACAATGGCCCCGGAAACTTTGCCATGGAGTTTGAACCTCCTCCAGGGGTGCTGTGGAGCCATTAAAGGAGGCCAAGCAAGGAGTAATCGGGACTAGAATACTGTGCTCTGAACCACTCAGGGCAGGCCTATATAGGTCTACACAAAGATAGCAGGGGTATTGAGTTGTTCCTCAGAAGGATCAGAGCCCAGGAAACAGAAGGTGCCTTACAGTCCCCAAGAGAGTACTTGAGATACTACACAGGAGCCCTATTAACAGCATCTCAGGAGTAATCAAGGAAAACAGGGGTGGGTGGGAGGGTTCCTGAGAATTTTCATCTTTACACTATTTCCAAGTTACCTTTCATTATATTCCTATCAATATTTCAACAGAGTAATGTAGAGATAGCATTTTAAATCTCTGAGTGATACTCTATGTGTCTATAGTCTACTGATTGGTCCAGGCATATAAAAATTATAACAGGGGAAACACAAGGTGCTTTACAATTTTTTTT
Organism: Mus minutoides; assembly: GCA_902729485.2. Classification (NCBI taxonomy): domain Eukaryota; kingdom Metazoa; phylum Chordata; class Mammalia; order Rodentia; family Muridae; genus Mus; species Mus minutoides. Next base: position 1,612,653 of record LR749667.1, on the reverse strand, counting down.
AATGAGAAAGTTTTGAAAGCCCTTCACAGGCCTCTAATGGAAAAGCACCATGACTTACTACGAAGCCTATCATGATATTATTATGATATTTGTCTTTCTATATTGCTGAGATTGTGCACACTGAAGATTTATTTCTATGTTAAACAATTCTCTTGTTTAAATTCTGTTTATTTTCTATATTGCTGACCCACAGCAGTAACTACCATGTTAGCTTAGTATGGAGTAAAGGTTCATTTGCATATGTCACATTCCCAGCTAGAAAGGGAAAGGTGCCCCTGCCCTTTCAAATGCAGGTTGATTTCCATCTTGCAAATGAGAGTTGGATGTAGAAAGCAAAGAATGTTTCCTGAAAATGTAGACCTTGAATCTGAACCTTTCCCTTCTAGCTCTAATCCAAGGCACTTCCTAAAACCATGAGCAAATTCAATGGGGCCAGGTCTCAGAGGTAAGGTGCAGCCTGTTGTCCTAAGTCATAATTTCATTTACAATTTTAGAGAGTAGCAAGCATTCCATGACGTGTGTAGAGATCACTGGACACCTTGCACAAGTCTATTTATGCTTCTATTTATTTTTTCTGGGTTCAAAATTGGATTGTCAGCCTTTGTGGCAAGTGTGGTCACACAATGGGTTATCGAATTGGTTCCACAGTTAAATTTCCTGGGAAGACTTCAGGGAGTTTATGTTTGATGGGCTGGTATCTTGATTATGGGGAGAACAAAGAAGTAATATCTCTCTAACTCCTGCTGAAAACTGACTTCATTGGGTGGCAAACACAAACCAGGAAGGTTCCTCATGCCTTTTCATGTCTTCAGATATGACTATGACAGATAGATAAGGCAAAACTACTAACTAGAGTTATGCTATTCCATTCTTTAACCAGGTAGAACAAACATGTCTGTCATTATCGAAGTTCGCCTTAGTCACTTCTAAGTAAGGCTACAGATGATCTCCCAGGCCCTCAGTAGCTTGTATAGCACCTTCTGGTACTGTGAAAGCTAGCTTGCAGGGAAGAAGTTTCCTGGTCAGAACCAACTTGGTTTCTCCATGTCCTGTGACCAACATATATGATGTCTTCAGCAGTAGGGTCTTATCATCAAGTCTGTCATGGATTGTTCAGCCTTGGGATGAACAAAGAATAAAGACCCAAGGGAGACCCAAGGGAGACCCAAGGAAGACCCAAGGGAGACCCAAGGGAGACCAAAGGGAGACCCAAAGGTATTTGGAAAACTACAGGAGGTATGTTATGGTTAGAGTTTTTAAAAACAACCCATCTAATAATCAATCTTACCACACAATTGAGTATTTGTATATACAAACACATCAAATTAAGACAGTTTATTTACTGGAACATGACTTGTCCTTATTACCCCTGACATCCTCTGAAAATTTCACATATATTTGCGGCTTTTAGTTATTAATTTGCGACAGAGCATGACTTGCCATATCAGAAGGAAATAAAGAGTGGGTGAGAAGCAGCAGCCAGGGTAGAACCTGGTGGACCCTTCAGGACCCGCCATGTCTGAGTGCCTTTCTTGAAGAGGGTACGCATCGGTGTATGTGAATGCTCATGCAGAAGGGCAGGCATATCAAAAGTAAGGCTAGATAGAAAGGATAGGATGCTGTTGGATTCATGTGGCCAGCAATGGAGTAGTAGACCAGGGAGGTAGCACCAGCATGTGAAGAAGCAGCAGGAAGCACAGAATACTCTAATGATCCGGGTTGCCACATTCTTGTCAAGGTTTTGTTTCAAGGATTTTAAAAAGTCAGAAAGTTTGTTAGTCACTTTATCTCCCCATGCAGCATAGTTGGCGTCATATACACATGTGAAGAATATATGTGTATTTAGTATATATGCAGTATATGTGCTACTCATATATAATTTATATATTTTCTTACACATAGGCAATTTAGCATGGGAATTCATTACTTGGCAATTGCGTGGGAACTGATTTCTTAGGAGCCAATTCTCTACTCCAGACCACCTCCCCCAACCTTCACCCCAACACTTATTAGCTGAGTAATTTAAAACAACCTCCTAATCTTTGGGATCCTCAATTTCCCCTTCTGTAATGTGGGTACTCACCTCACAGGACTAAGAACCAGTGATAGTGAACAGCAGAAAAATGCTAAGCAGTGTGCCTGCACACATTAAATGGGGAAGGGGGAGGGGTCGGAAGGCTCTTACAACCTGGGACTTGGAATGGAGCCTCTTCCTGTAACTTGGAACTCTGTGTGAAGAGACACACTTCAAGAGCTTTGTTCTACAAGGTCTGAGACATGTCTCAGTGATACAGGATTTCCCTGGCATATACAAGGTTTTGAGTTTAATCCCTATCACACCCACAAAACAACCTTAGACTTTGAAGTCCACTCTGTCGGAAGGTTTGATCCTAAGTCTTCTTACAGCTTTGTATATATGCATTGGTGTTTGTAAGAGAAAGATGCATTTAATTTTTTGAACCATGGGGTTATACATGTAATTTATATATTCCCACTATTTTACTTTATATATATTTCTATTATTTTATTTTGTCTCTTCTTCCGATGCTGCAGTTACTGTCCTGGTCCTTTAATTATGCTTCCAGGCCATACTTTTCTTCAAATAATGCCATAATGCATCAGTAGCAAGTGCCAGCTACCTCTGGGGCTATTTTTAATTAAATTCTATGGGTTTAATATTTTCAAGTGATTTAAAAACATTCCATCTTGTCTCCCTAAATTTACTTTGGTCCATTTCTTCCTTCTGGTTTATTATGTTTGCAAAGAAGGATGGAAGAGACCAGGAAGGGAATAAGCACACACAAACACATCCAAAGCCTTTGAAATGCTGTGTCTTCCTTAGCCTCTGAGTGGTGCAATAGTGAGACGCTTTGAGGTTAAGTCATCTGACTGTCTTGTTATGATAGATCAAACCTGAAGGTGTGTGTTTGCTTCCAATTAACACCAGCAGTTGGGATTTGAAAATCGGGTATTTCGTTCATTAACCTTCTGAATCACATTCAGAGGGGAGAATGTTTGAATTTGCAAGGTACAAATTATAAATTTATCAAAAGCAATAACATTATCGCAAGGCTCATGTTAAGGACTGTTAGCATCCTTAGTCTCCTGCCCATCATGAGGAGGCCATGTCCACCCCCAGGCCATCTGCTCTAATAAGCAACAGAGAGAGATTTCCACATGCCTTTGCCCTTGTCATGCTCATCGGAACCCTGGAAGAAAACAGGCCAGAGGTGATTTTTCTCATTTGATGGATGAAAAAAAAAATCAACAACAACAACAAAAACTGAATCTCAGAGAGATCAAGGGACTTGCCTAAAGTGACATTCTTGCAAAGTGGTCAAAGCAGAACTTGAAAGCAGACTTGTTCCCTCTGGTCCCACTTGCTTTCCTCCTCTTCACATTGCTTTCTTGTGTGTTACAAAGAAGGGCATTGTTAGGCCAAAGGCAGGAAGGGGCAGTTTGGTTTTGCTTGGTGGCTCACTGCCTCCAAGGCTTTGTTTCCCATCCTTTCTTCTTTCTGCAGGAGGTGCCTGTCTATGTCTTTGTCCTCCAGCTCCTGTGCTTCACAGGCTGGTTGGAAGCAGGAAGGAGCAGGCAAGGGAGGCAGATATTATGGCTCTGTATTCTGGGATGAAAAGTTTTCAACTCTGAACTCCAAGTCGGAATGTCAGGTTTGCAGCCCTGTGTCTCTACTATGCTGGGTCACTTAAACTTATCACCGCTCATTTCATTCCCGTGAACTTTAAAGTAGGATCCACAATACCTGCTTATGGAACCTATGGTGACTTCAAGAACAGCATGGCAAAAAGGAAATTTGACAATAACAACTCTTATCTTTATATCATTTGAAAGAAGTTCAGGAGTAGGATTTTCCAAGTTGATTAAAAGAGTTTGGAAGATATTGGAGGTCTGGGTCGGTTTCTCTGTCCTTTCTGGCTTTACTCTGATGTCTCTGGGGGATAGAAATGATTTTATGGTTCCAAGCACCAAACCGTCTCCTGTCAACAACCAGATGAGAAAACAGGAGTTCAGTATTCTCATCTGCTTGGCTTCCTTTTTCCTGGTTATGGAGGCAGGAGTTTCCTCAACCCCTCTGGAAATCTATAAATGCCTTGGGAACTCTGGGTCATACTTCCATCTTCTAGGGTAGTCACAATCCAGCAATTGTGCAGCCTTGGAAGCAGGCTATCATGAGCAGATTAGATACTTATTGGCAAACACCTCACTTTGGTAGGGGCTGAGCCCTCCTTAAAGGAAGTCACAGCCTGCCTGTGAAAAACAAATATGGAGAAGGGCTGGTGGGGAGGTACCCAGCAGGGCTGCCATGGATTGAACTGCCATTATACTGGTGACAAAAGGGGAGTCAGACACAACTGTCACGGAGCAGGCCTCAGGCAGTGCCTAGTAACATGGCTATGATGCAGGGGAGATAAGATTCAACTAACATTTTCACTTTGGAGATACCATTTGACTACCCAAAGCTTGTTGTCTCCCCTTCACATTAAGGATAGGAATTTCTGCTCCAATGGGATATTGAAAAAGGTCAAACATGGAGGAACAGCTGGCAAAGAGTTGTGTAAGTTACTGAGTGCTACATACATTTAAGTAGCATCATTGGGATTCTGAGTCCAAGCTGTGGAGATGCTTCAAGTGGATTCAACTGCTGTGGCACTCCAAAAGACACATTACAAAAGCAGATAATTGATAGTATGCCTGGCACCAAGATGCCAATATGCAGAGCACTAGTTCTTTCAATGTTCTGTACATTTGAAAATACATTCCAGCTTTTGCCATAGGTCACATTGTGATTAAATATAGTATCCTGTGATGTGAAAGAAAAAACTTAATTGCATGCATTAGAACTGGACATGCAGAAAGATTAATTTCCCTACTGATTTCTTTTTTCTTTCTTTTTTTACATTCTAATCACTGCCCCCTCCCAGTACCCCCTCCCAGAGTTCCTCCTCATCCTCCTCCCCTTCACCTCTGAGAGCCCTGCTTGCTCCCACCAAAATTTCTCCATACTGAAACATCAACCCTCTGTCTGGTTAGGTGCATCCTCTCCCACTGAGGACAGACAAAGTAGCCCTGTTGAGGAACAGATTCCGTAGGCAACAGCTTTTGGGACAACACCCACTCCAATTGTTGGGGGACCCACATGAAGACCGAGCTGCACATCTTCTCCATATGTGCCAGGGGTCTTGGTCCAGTCTGAGTATGCTATTTGGTTGGGGACTAAGTCTCTGAGAGCTCTCAAGGGTTAAAATTAATTGACTTTGTTGGTCTTCCTGTAGAGTTCTTATCTCCTTCAGGGCTTTCAATTCTTCCCTCAACTCTTCCATAAGAGTCCCCAACCTCCATCCATTGTTTGGCTATGGATATCTGCATCTGTTTCAGTCAGCTGCTGGGTGGAGTCCCTCAAAGGACAGTTATGCTAGTTTCCTGTCTACAAGCATAACAGAGTATCATTAATAGTGTCACAGATTGGTGCATGGGCAGTGTTCCTTCTCTTTCTATTTTGTGGAATAGTTTGAGGAGTATTGGTATTAGCTCCACTTTAAAAGTATGGTAAAATGCTATGCTAAAGTCATCTGACCTTGAGTTTTGTTGGGGGGGGGGTGGATAGGAATACTTTTAATGGCTATTTCTATTTCCTTATGGATTATAAGACTGTTTTGATAACTTACCTTATCTTGATTTAACTTTGGTAAGTGGTACCTGTCTAGAAAAATCATCCAGATCATTTAGATTTTAGAGATTTGTGGAGTACAGGCTTTTGAAGTAAGACCTAATGATTCTTTTATTTTCCTCAGCTTCTGTTGTTATATCTCCCTTTTCATTTCTGATTTTGTTCATTTGAATTCTGCCTCTGTGATTTTTACTTAGTTTGGCTAAGGGTTTGTCTATCTTGTTGATTTTCTTAAAAAAAAAAAAAAACAGTTCTTGGTTTTGTTGATTTCTTGTATTGTTTTCTTTGTTTCTAATTGATTGATTTCAACACTGAGTTTAACTATTTTCTGTCCTCTACTCCCTTTGGATGTTTTTGCTTCTTTTTGCTCTAGAGCTGTGAAGTGTGCTGTTAAGGTGATAATATGTGATTTCTCCAATTTCTTTATTCCTATGAACTTTCCTCTAAGCACTGCTTTCACTGTATCCTATAAGTTTGGGTATGATGTGCCTTCATTTTTATTGAATTCTAGAAAATCCTTGACTACTTTATTTCTTCCCTGACGAAGTGATCATTGAGTACAGAGTTGTTCAGTTTCCATGAATAAGAGGGCTCTCTTGTTTTTGTTGGTGTTGAAGTCCAGTTTTAATCCATGGAGATCTTATAGGATGCAAGGGATTATTTCAATCTTGTTGTATCTGTTGAGGCTTGCTTTGTGCCTGATTATATGTTCAATTTGGGGGATGGTTCCATGAGGTAGTGAGAAGAAGTTATATTCTTTTGTGCTGGGGCGAAAAGTTCTGTAGATATCTGTTAGATCCATTTAGTTCATAACATGTTACTTTCATTATTTCTCTGTTTAGTTTCTGTTCTGATGACCTGACCATGGGTAAGAGTGGGGTGTTGAAGTCCCCCCACTATTAAGCCTTAGTAATGTATCTTTTGTGGATGTGGGTGTCCTTGCATTTGGGCCACAAAAATAAAAGTTCAGAATTGAGATGTCATCTTGGTGGATTATTTTTTCTTTGATGAGTATGACGTGTCCTTCCCCATCTCTTTTGATTACTTTTAGTTGAAAGTCTATTTTACTAGATATTGGAATGGCTACTCCAGCTTATTTCTTGGATCCATTTGCTTGGAAAATTTTTTTCCACCCCTTGACTCTGAGGTAGTGTCGGATCTCTGTTGCTGAGGTGTTTCTTGTATGCAGCAGAATGATGGATCCTGTTTAATTATTCAATCTGATAACCTGTGTCTTCTTCTTAGTGAGTTTAGGCCATTGATGTTGAGAGATGTTAGTGACTAGTGATTGTTAATTCTTGCAATTTTGATGTTGTTGGTTGTGTGTGTGTGTGTGTGTGTGTGTGTGTTTCTCTTCTTTTGGTTTTGCTGTGAGATGATTAGTTTCTTGTGTTTTCTTGGATGTAGTTATCCTCCTTGTATTGGAGTTTTAACCCCCCATTTATTTCTTTACCCAGATTTCTTCTCAAAGCCTAATGATTGAAATGACTAATGGTGCCTGTTATTTATGTGCTCCTTAACTCTTCATGATCCAAGTTCAAATGAGGAGGACAGGGTTTCTACCATCCCATAGGAAGGGTATCATCTATCCTGCCTCAGATATCTGAGATGCATGTATACTTTTACATTAAAGCTGCTCACAGGTCAGATAAATCGAAGCCTACTTAGATTAGGCAATGCAGCCAGCAAGCTTGGTGTAGGGCTGGGGGGAGACAGGAGACAGATTTCTTCCTTCTCCTTCTCCCTCTCCCCTCTCCCCCTCTCCCCTCTCCCCTCTCCTCCCTCTCCCTCTCTCTCCACCTCCGCCTTTTACTTCTTCTTTTTATAACTTCTTCTTGGTTCTAAAGTTTGTGCTACTTCGAATTCATTTCCTTAATTTCCCACTTGCTCCATGGTCTTTTCAACTTGAACATCATGGAAATGAAGAGTGTTTGGCCTCTAGCTTGCTTCACCCATCCTCAAAGTCAGTTCTGCCAGCACTGCTTTGCTATGGAATTTCATCTGAGAGACTCTCCATTAGAGTCACAGTCTGGACACGGGAGTATAGAACAAGGTAGCCTGTGGTTACCCACATCAGTAAGGGTTCAGAGAGGAAACATTATTTGGACCATGATCCCTTAGGCAGAGAAAAAGAGATGGTGCTGTATAATGAGATGTTAAAATTCACATATCCAGGCTCTTGTTTCTCAGAAATAATCTTACATATTAAGTCATTTTATTTAATCTTCAAATTACTCTGGTGTGATAGGTCATATCAATATTTTATAGATTTTTAAAAATTCAGAATTCAAAGGCCATGTGATATGCCTAGTATCTCTCAGTTTAAAGGTTAGTATTAGTCACAGGACACATTGTCCTGTACTGCCAATCTCAGCAACATGGACTACTGTGTATCCTTTATCAAAATCACATGAGATCCACTAAATATCTCTGTTTAGCCAGATCCAGGGCTGACTGACTGGTGATTGATCTAGAGGTAAGACTGTGCAAAGTTACATAGAAAAGGGAGATCCTTAGAAGGAGGTGTGAAAAGCCAGGCCCATAATTACAATTTACTGTGTATTCTTAAAATGTCATCTGAATGTTCTGATTGCTTTGGTAAGAGTTATACCCTGAATCAAAAAATTCAAGGTCTTCTCTAGAATAATCAAAAGTATAGACTCTAGCATTGTAGCCAGCTAGCCCCTAATCCACACTGCATGGTACCCTATACAACACTGCTTTGGGGAGTCCATAGACTCAAGTGAAGCTGGTGGTAGTAGTTAATTTTCAGCCACAGGGAAACTGACAGCATCCATCACTTCCTCCTTGTTTTTGAAACCCACTTTAAAAAGCCTCCCCTTGTCCTGCTATTGAAAATGTATCTACTCACTGCCTGGACCTCTGCCAAGTGCTCTCTCTTTTTTGTTTGTTTGTTTTTGTTTTTTGTTTGTTTGTTTGTTTGTTTTTTGTTTTTTCGAGACAGGGTTTCTCTTTATAGCCCTGGCTGTCCTGGAACTCACTTTATAGACCAGGCTGGCCTCGAACTCAGAAATCCGCCTGCCTCTGCCTCCTGAGTGCTGGGATTAAAGGCGTGCACCAAGTGCTCTCTTTTAAAGATGGCATTCCTAGTTGTGTTAGATGGGTGTCAGTATCTGCCCCGAGGTAACATGAACGCCGCCATTTCTCCCACTCTGTGCTGCTTGTTGACTCTAAGACCTCCCTATGTGTCTCTGAGTCTGCCCTGAACCTGGAACCTTCCCTCTCTATGGTTCTTCTGCAAGAACTGCACAAGAGAAAGGACAAAAATGCAGTGAGGAGCATCTAAGCACAGCTTCTGCCAAAAGATGCTCTGTGATCATGGTGTGACAGTTGCCTTTAGGTTGACAGTAGCTCTGTGATGGCCAAGGAGCAAATCCACTCCACATTTGTATCATACAGTGACCTCTTTATTAACTCATGCTTTCATGGAGTATGTACCATGGATGACTTAATATTGTGTCTGATTGAATTGGATAACATATTATAAAGAGAAGAAATAGATTAAGATACTTTGTTTTGTATATAAAAGTAATTTCTACAACTCCAAATTCTAAGTAGTGATTCTTTACACCACTGGCATCTTTCTATACCCCAAATGCATTCATATTCTCTACTCAAAACTCTGAGTGCACAGTGTGTGTAAGGAGTGAGAAGAACATGCCTCACATTTTGAGATGTGATATCACAGTAGCTTCCTGAGGTCATCTCACAAGGAGGAGTGTCCCCCGTAGTGTTTCATCCACTGCCTCAGTAAGAAGGTAGTCAGGAAGTAATTCAGCACACCTCTGATTTTCTAGGCTCATAGCTGAGAGGTGGATTTTTCTCACATCAGAAGTTGAAGGTAGAATCTATTGACATAAGTTCATTGGCTTAATCATATCAGTTAAGTTCACCCTTTGGTTTTCAGGACAGCTTCTTCAGTACTCAGCGTCCTGCCTGTATTTAATTCAAGAAAGATAGAGGTCAGGGTGAGGAAGGCTTGAACAAGTCACATCAGTGTGTGTGTGTGTGTGTGTGTGTGTGTGTGTGTGTGTGTGTGTGTGTGTGTTTAATTGGCAAAGACAAAGAAATTCCTAAAATACTCCCAACAAATGTACAAATCTGAATCACCTGACTACCAATGGCAGAAAGGCAGAAGTGAAAGCTTCATTGGGCGGCTGCCTGGCCTGCCTTTAACATGGGCATCAGAGAAGGAGATGGGAGTGGATGTTCAGGCCACCATGTCAGCCTCACCATCCCCCAGCCAAGAACCAAAGGATCAAACACCACACTCACATTTCAAACTTGGATCATTTAAAATTTTTAATTAGACATTAAGGTTGAGAAGACAAACAGAAAAAAAAATGTCTTTCATATAATAATTCCCTGAATTTCTCCTTTACATGGTAGCTCCTAACCTTGGCAAAGGCCAGATGCTTTCTAACCACTAGGAAAGGGAGTAAAACTTCAGGACCAGACAGGAGTCCGTTGTGTCTTCTGTGCTCAGTGTGGCCTTCCTAGTGGTTGGAAAGTTCTCTGGCCTCACAAGCACAGGCACCTGCCAGCCTATCCATTCTGATTTCACATGAGGACCATCTATCAACAAGACACCTCTCTGGACTCTTTCATGCTCCATGTGTGGTCCTAGTAAGCAGAGAAGAGGCCCTCACCTCATCCCTCTCTTTCCTGTAGCTGGACCCCTGTATTGCCACACCACTCTTCATGTCTACTTCTTTATTTCTCTGTTGTATCTAGTCTCTTTCCACTGTGGGTTTTCTCAATTCTGATGGGCCACGCCCCCCCCATGTCTTCTGCATCCTAGATCACCCCTCCCCTGCAGTACCCATAATACTCTCTCTAGTGGAGGTTTTTAATCATTCGATATCCCTGTGTAAAACCCTAAATGGCTCTGTATTACTTCATAGTCCTAACACCTCACTGAATCAATGTCAGTCTGACATTGAAGCAGATAGCAAGACAGAATGAGGAATACATGAGATTTGTCAAGGAAGTGCCTCTGAGGGAGCAGGGAAATCAGGGCAGATGAAGGTGGGAGAAACCTGAGGTCCTCGTACAAGTCTGACCCAGTGAAATGGGATGAAAGGAAAGAGCCCTAGGGAGGAAACACTGAAGCCGGCAGTATAGTGGCTCTGGCAAGTCAAGGTCCCTGGGGAGTCAGGGGTTGATTGGCCTTTAGAGAAGTTTTACATGGAACAGGAAGAGCCTAACTCTGGAGGCCTCATTGGCCTCAGATATCACCCAGGACCATTTCTGAGACTAAATAACCTTAGTGTGAACCCCTAACAACTGCAGGCTGACATCCAGATAAGTCTCCCTGCTGAAGTTCTCAGACGACAAACTGAGCAACCACAGAGCCATCAGCTACCACAAAGTCAAACCAAACCTTCTCCCATTTGGTCCTTGTTAATGTTCTCAAAATCATCCCTGAGAGATCCATAACATGGTCCTGGCTCTAGCTATGCAGATGCTCAAACAGATCATATTCTCTAGCTGTGACCCTCTGTGCCCAGGTTATGACTGTCTACCATGAACAACCTCTCTCCACCATCCTAGTTACATGCCATATTACTCTTCCTGTTGGCCAACTGCTGTCAAAGCCTGTTTCCCACCACTGGACTCTGGAGCTTTGGGGAAATTGTCTATTACAAAGTTTAAGATTTTAATTATGGTGAGCTTTCAATAAAAGGGTAGTAAGCCACATCCTCAAAAAGAATACTGTTCTCCGCTGCAGCAATTATCCATTGCCAGTTCTGTAGCTTTTCCGTGCTCCAGTGGCTAGCCTCACACCAATGCTCATAAAAGCAGCACTCGCTGGGCTTAAGGTATTACCAAAAAGAAAGCTGAAGGGCATGAAGTTGGGAAGAAACCATGTTGGAAGCCATGAAGAATGGAAATAATAATTAGATGTAGATATCATATTTCATTATATACATGTGTGAGCTTCCCAGAAATAACAAGAAAATAAGGATAAGTAGATGAAAAATAGATGAATGAATAAAAAACATTCTCCATTCCCTAGGAGCCCAGAGAGATAGCTCAGCAGTTAAAGGCACATAGCACTCTGCAGAGGATGCAAACTCAGCTCCCAGTACCGACCCTCAGGTGGCCCACAACAGCCTGTATTTCCAGCTCCAGAAGTATCCAATGTACTCTTGTGACTTCCACACACATGTTCACTTGTACAAATACATGCCTGTACATTCATGTGTGTGCATGCACATGTGCCCCCCCCCATGCATACTATTACAAATAAAAACAAATCTTAAAAGGGAGTAGCCCTCAGAGTATTAAAAAGTCCAAAGTGTCCCAGGAGATGTGGAAAAGTAGTAAACTCTGGCTTGCAGTAGGAAAGTCTAGCTCAGACAGATGAGGATTTCTTGGACATTGTAGCATTGACTGAGAAAGATATTTCTCCAGGCCTGCAAGTGAGCATGTTTCTTAATGTCTAGCCTCAATCCCCCCTAATGCTGTTGTTAAACCCAAGGCCTAAATTAAGAATAATACCAGCAATTCTCAGGCAGCAACGTATCACACTCATTCTAAAGCAAGAAAGAGATCCATTATCCTTGAAATGCAAGTAAATAGCTGACCAGCATAATTGTATCTGTCTACACAAGTGACAAAATTAAAACTAATGTATGCACCATGGCAGGACAATTATCTTACTGTAAGTCATCTGGGCTCCTTTTATACTTCCATTGTCAAAGCCAATCATCCTTTGTTTCTGCAAATGTCCTCTGCCTTTTTTGAAGCCGTTGGAGCTATCAGTAACTAATAATGTGTTTGAAATCTTGTAAATAGGCTTGGTTTTTGTAACATTAGCCATGTCCCTACAGGCACCAACAGCCCAGACAGAAGCTAACAAAGGTTAACTTTCCTCAGAAACAGGGAAACAGGATCCTAACGAACAATTCGGATCATTAGTCTCTCCTCTCGGTAAATGTTATAGGCTCTGTATTACTTCTTCATCTAGGACCTAGCTACGGGCAGTGTGCACTGTGTGATTGCAAGAAGAGTGGAGAAGACCCAGAGCCATGATTTGAATCTAGTTACAGATACTGGAGAGGCACTAGGTAAGATCTCCCAGAAGTCACAGTGGAACAGAAAACTAAAGAGAATGTCAGAAATCTGGGGTGACACTTCACAAACGATACACATAAAAAGGCAGTAGGAAGCACATACAATCAACCTGAAGAGGTGTCTTAGTCCCAGATTGATGTGCTCTGAGTTAGGTTTCCTAATCACCAGGCTTGTCTACATGCTGCAAAACACGAAGCTGCACTCCTCACTCCTTCCTGAGCATCACTGAATATCCAGGTAAACAGGACAAGCGTCCATAGTGACAATGGCAGAAGGTGACATAATCAAAATGGCTTCTTGAGGAAATTTTCCAGAAGGTGGTGGAATCAGTGCAAACTGATTCCGTGGCCTTTGATGGGGAATCAGAAGCTATAGAACTAGATGGCTGTGTCTTGTCGGAGGGGTTTGGCTTGAAACCAAAAGTATATACAATTCCCTCCCTGTAAGGTGGCAGTTCTCAAACCAGGAGATAATTTGCATATCAGAGGTTTACATTATAATCCACAACATTAGCAGAATTAAAGTAATGATGTAGCAACAAACTAATGTCATGGTTGGGGTCTCCACGACATGAGGGACTGGATTAAAGGGTCCCAGAATTAGGAAGGTTTAGAAGCACTGCACTGAAGAGACCTTTATACTGTCGAGAAACTCAATGCTTGGTTATTTTCGGCAATCACAATAGATTTTGCTTTCCTTACCTCTTTCTTCCCACATTTCTCCCTCCTCTCTTATCTTTTTCTCCTTTTCTTCCTTTTTTTCCTTCCATCCTTTCCCTTGCCTTCAATTTTGCTTCCAAATTCTCTTATTTTGAACATGTTAGAAAGCCAGCTTTCAGAGTATCAGAACATAATTCTGGGACTATGGAAATGGCTCAGCAGATAAGAGTGCTTGCTGTACAAGCATGAGTACCTGAGTTCAAATCCCCAGTACCACCTAAAGAGATGAATGTGGCTGTGGGCGTCTGCAGCTCCAGCATTATGGGGGATGGGGTTGCAGAGACAGGCAGATCTGTAAGACTTTCTGGCCACAAGTCTAGAACCAAGTTCAATGAAAGACCATGTTTTAAGGGAATAAGGTGTCAGTGGATAGAGAAAGACACCAAATGTCCTCCTCTGGCCTCTTTACATGCACCCCTACATGTGTGTGCCACACACATATAATATATACACTCAAATGTAATTACAATAAATCAGAAGTAATAATAATTCTAAAGTTGTATAAATATAGTCAAAGACTTCAAGAAGAGGCCTTTATTATCCAGAAGAACCACCAGCTGAGGGATTCTTGTGTGTCTGGCTCTGGGCTGTATGTATGATAGATAGGCAACTAAATAAATAGGAGCTGATCCTTGTTCCAGATACGTGAGCACGCAGTAGGATTTTGTCTGTGTTGGACGTGTATGCAACTATGTTGTGTAGTTAGTGGAAGGGTGGGAGAGAAGAGCTCTCAGCAGTGCTTCCTAAGGTAACATCTAGGCTACTTTGTTTTAGATGATACTGAATCTAAGCATAAGGTAATGAGAGCTGTAGGCCAATGGGCCATTGAGTGTGAGGTACAGAGGAAATAAGTAAGGAGACTGGCAAATACAGAATCAGTAAACTGAGGCTCCAGGTCATGAAGGACCCTGTTCTTCCATTTGTGACTTTAATGAGCTTGAAACATTTGAATACCCCTTTAGGCTATGAGGAAGTATTGAAACTTTCTAACAACAAGAACAGTGTGGATTGCTATCATTGGGAAAAGATCACTCTGGCAGTAATTGGATAGATAAACAGGAGGGAAACTGGGCTGAATGGCAAAAATGGTCTCCACCAAAGAGGCATAGCCAAGGACAAGTTGATGCTGCAGGAACTAACATGGAGTGTGGGGGTAGCCTGGGGACACTGTGGAACCAATGGAACATAGGCCAAGGAAAAAGAAAAGCCTACTTGCCAGTTGCTTATTGTAAGGGGAAAATATAAGCTAAAAACCCTGCAATAACCGAAAGGAAAACCATGAATTGCGGCCATGCCACATGTGAAGTCCCAAGAGGAACTGGAGGAGCCTCATAGGCAGTTGTTATGGAATGGAAGGCTAAGAGGAGGTAGGGGTGGGATGTTATCAGCACATGTGTGGCCCTTAGTCCTGAGCATGCATGCATCCCTATGCAAACCACCATGTTCTCTCCTTGGTTGGTAGCCAGCTTCCCCCCTTGTCTCTTGTGATAACCACTCGCATGCAGAGAGCCCAAGGCAGCCCACACATCACTTTCCTCAGATCTGGTTTGTAACCTTGTCCCTTAGACAGCTCTCACATATATCTAGTATCATCCCCATTAACATACCAGGAAGATGAAATCCAGAGCTCAAGAGATTTTTCAGCTCCTGCAGTTAATAGAGAGGTGAGGGCAGTACACTACTTCCCTACTTCTAACTCCTTGACAGATTTGGATTTTGTTATTTTCTGGTTTCCCTCACACTGTATGTTGCAAGAAGTTTTTTTATCTAGGTATTTTATCTAGCACAGAGGGTGGCATATAACAAACACTCAGTTAAAATAGCCAGGTCACTGGCTAATATATGTTTGCATTTAAATGTATATCGTTGAGTGATCTGAGCCAACCAGCTTCGTTCCCTCTGGGTGTAGACTGCACTCTTCATGTTTCGATTGTAGAATTATAGAAACGATGTATATTTTTCTGCCTTAGACTGAGTTTCTGGGAGCAAGCCCACCATGAGCTTTTTTTTCTTTACTTATTTGGGGCTGCGAAGATAGCTGTGTTGGTAAAGTGCTTATCTCTCGAGCAGGAAGACCTAAATTCTTTCCTTCAGGATGTGTATGCAAAAGCCAGACACTGTGGCACATGCTTGTACTCTTAGAACTGGGGAGCTAGAGACAGGTAATGGGTGAATCACTGAGGTTGGCTGGCCAACTAGCCTAGCCATCTTGGTGAAAAGTCAGCCACTGAGACATCATGTCTCAGACTAATTAATTAATAATTAATTAATAAACAAGTAACTAAGATGGCCTTCATTTGAGGAACAACACTTAAGGTTGTCTTCTGGTATTTAAGATATTGTGCAGTAATTTCAGACACATATACAGGCCTGTGTGCACATATGGACACATGCGCACACAATTAGCATTATTTATACATGTTTTTGGCCACACCTTTCCCTGACCAATCACAGACAGGGATATATCTTAGTCTCTTATGGCATTTATTAGATTATTAGCATATTATTGTTGGT